>WBNM01016604.1:24098-57462 GCA_013399055.1 Ramphastos sulfuratus | reverse complement strand
TTTTTTTTTTTTTTTTTTTCCCTCTCCTTTCTCCACACACTCTCTCTCTCTTTCTTTTTGTTTTTCTTTTCACAGAGGGAGGGTAGTGGTGGAGAAATGTATGCAAATTTTGTTCTCATGCTTTTCTTTATTTTCCTGGGCAAATTTCTTTCCCGATCTGAGATGTTAGTCTTGTTAGTATAAATTAAAATGAAGCAATATGTAGTCAAAGATCACATCATGAATCATATCACTGATTCTCATTTTGGGTTTCTAGTCTAAAAGAATGTTACAAAATTAAGCTTCCCAAACAGATTTGGATTACATTATGGAAGTCCAATCCTTGGGAAATCTACAGAGATTTAATTTGCTCTGTGTCATTTTTTGACATTATCAGTCAAAGACAGTCTTCAAAAATTCTGCATATATTTAGATATGATTGCTGCACAGATAATTTTTTTTTTTTTGGTCAGATTTTAATTCCATGTATTTTTAAGCCTTTTTAAATTCTCTCTCCTTTAAAGTTATATCCATATACAGCATTAACTTCCTATTAACTTATATGGGGTGTGATGTTGGTTGTATTTTAACTTGTTTCTTAAGTTAACGAATTAAGTTTCTTATTTGTTCATTTTATGCTTGCTTCCTATAGAACTAAACTTTAGGTTGGGGGGGAGAGGGTTTGACAACAAAAGACAAGCTGATTGATGGAATTTACCTTCTGTGAAACCAAACAACAGTTTAATCCTAGAGGGAAATCCTGTGATGTATTGCTACACACCTTTGTCCAAACAATTCTTAAGCACATATTGAAAGATATTCATGGTTGATGCACTGGATTTTACAAAATATGAAGGCATAAATTACTCTTGAGGAGCTGCACAATAATAATGCCAAAATCTATCTCTTTTCATCAGAGTCAAGAGTGGCCAGCCTCTTCTGAAGAGTACAGCTTCAGCTAGGTATCACGAAGTGCAGCTTCCATGGGCGAGTAAAATGAAGAGATACAGGTGCGTCACCCATACCAAGAGTCATGGAGTTTAAGCTGTTTGTACAAACTTGGAGAAACATCATCCAGGCAGACTGGTACTATTTGACAAATAATCACAGAATCAGGCTGGTAAAGACTTCTAAGATTTTTGAGTACAACCATTAAGCTAACACCACCATAGCCCTTAAAGCAGAGCTCGAAGTGTCACATCTACACATTTTTGAACACCTACAGAGACGTACAGAGGTGGCAACTCCACCACCTCCCTGGGCAGCCTATTCTAATGCCTGACCACCCTTTCAGTAAAAGTTTTTTTGCTTTTTTTCCAATCTTGTACCTCCCCGGGTGCAATTCGAAGCCATTTCTTCTCTTTCTATCACTTGATACTAGGGAGAAGAAACTCATCCCCACCTCACTACAATCTCCTTTCTAGTAGTCATAGAGAGTGATGAGATCCTTCAACCACCTTTTTTTCCAGACTAAAGAGACCAGGTTCCCTCATCTGCTCTTCACAGGACTTGTTCTCTACATTCTCCACCAGCTTTCTTGCCATTCTCTGGACCCACTCTGACACATCAATACCCTTCTTGTAGTGAGTGACCCGAAACTGAACACTGTATTCAAGGTGCAGCCTCACCAGTGCCAAGTTGTTAGGAGGAAGTTCTTTACAGTGAGGGTGGTGAGGCACTGGAACAGGTTGCCCAGGGAGGTTGTGGCTGCTTCCTCCCTGGAGGTGTTCAAGGCCAGACTGGATGAGGCCTTGAGTAACCTGTACTAGTGGGAGGTGTCCCTGCCTATGACAGGGGGTTGGAACTAGATGATCCTTGAGGTCTCCTTCCAACCTTACCATTCTATGATTCTATGATTCTATGATAAGTTCTGATTTTTTTCTATGTCCTGGTTTTATTAGAAAAAGACTTATTGATTAGATAGTAAGCTGAATACTAACATGAAACAGAATTAGACAAGATGGTGTCATCTGTTTTTATATCCAACTTTAAGGAGAAATACAGGTGTTTTGAGAGTTGCAATGAGCCTTATGCAGGTTGTATAGCTTGTGCCTGCAGTTCAGTACAATGTGCTGTGCAATGTTTGTAGCAGTTAGGGATGGTAGTAATCCATGGCAGCCCCAGTTTGAGTCTATTTGAAAGCAGAAATGTTTACAAATGAGAGTATCTCTGAGTTTACTGGCAGTATCTGCACACAGCAGATGTCTGATGGAAAGGCATGGTACTCTAGTACTTTCTAGTTGCCCTATGGAGCTTGCTCCCACACAAAACTTGCCTACAGAAGTGATTCTCAAATGCCTCTTCAATGCTTGCACTCCTCATGATAGCTCGTCTCTCATCTCATCTCATCTCATCTCATCTCATCTCATCTCATCTCACCTCACTGTATCTCATGCTTTCAAATGAGAAACTTGCTTTCTGATTCTTGCAGCTGATAAAAATAAATAAATAAACATTGAAAAGAAAAGTGCAGTAATGTTCCTTAGTGTCACATACATTTCTTTTAGGAAGAATCGCATGCTTCAAATTTTGCAAATTCATATGTGGAGAGTTAGAGACACACCTCATGGATATGCTGCAACATATAACCAGAAACTCTCTGTTCCCAGGTTACCACTGTCCTGTAAGAAGTGCCTTCAGCCTTGTAGCAGTGCCATATCTGTTTCTCTAAGGAGAATGATAGACATGATTCTGCTCAGCTGCATCAAAAATAGTACCCAAGTGTTTTTCTTGCCATAGGGCTTTTATTTACATGTGTGCATGAATATATTTTTTTCATACTTCATTTTTCATATATGTTTGTTGATGCTAATACTACTTTAAAAAATAGAACTCAAAATAACTCCACATAATTCTCAAGAAGAATATTTGTGTAATATATGCCATATGAATAGCATTTTAAAATATGTTTTACAATACCCACAGAGACTTTGTGATGGAATCATAAAATCACAGAATCACAGAATTGTTTCTATTGGAAAAGACCTTTAAGATCATTGAGTCCAATCATCAATCATGGCCATTAAATCATGTACCAAAGTTCTATGTCTACACATATTTTGAACACTTCCAGGGATGGTGACTCTATCACCTCCCTGGGTGGCCTATTTCCTGACCACTCTTTCAATGAAGAAATTTTTCCTAATAACAGAAGGAGGAGGCATATTCGCAGGACAGGAAGCTTGCTTTAGGATTCCATCACTCATGTAAACTGAAATTTAGAAGCTGCATTAAACCATCAACCAACATTTGAAATGAAGCATANAAGGCCAGGTTGGATGAGGCCTTGAGTGACCTGTACTAGTGGGAGGTGTCCCTGCCTGTGGCAGGGGGTTGGAACTGGATGATCCTTGAGGTCCCTTCTAACCTTACCATTCTATGATTCTATATATGATTTTCTTTCAGAAAGCTGGGAGAGCTTTGGAAACCTTTTTATCTTGCAGTTCTCTTCATTGTTTTCTTGCTTTTGCTTTCAGCATTTGCAGACATAGCTTGAGATAACATGTAAAAATATGTATGCGTCTGTATGTATACATACACTGACAAGTATTTTTTTTAAGATGCAAGCATACTATTTATCTGACTTTTGTTTAAACTTTTCTACATATTTGTAAACTGTTCTTGGTGAAGAGTAAGGAAGATAATGGCTGAATGTAAGATATTATGACAGCAAATACTTTACAGGCATTTTGAGGGCCCCATATTAGAGACTAAGACTTGTTGCAGTAAGCATTTTATTAATTCTATGTGTCATACAATGATCTGGTGCAGCATATTTTTGTTAAACCAAAAGCAAATAACTTATTTGCTGAGTGTTAGGTCCTGGGAATGCACAGAAAGAGAAGGAATGTCAAACCACTAACAAATTATATTTAAAGAAAAATTGATTCCTACTGACATCTTTAAGCTACCAGAATTGTTTTTATAAGGGCACATACCTATATCCTATATTTTTTTTCCCCTAGGAATATACAAAGAAAAACATCAAGTGTAAGACTGTGTCTTGAGAAAATGACCAGCAATTTAAATATGCTGTTGCATTTTCAGCATAGCTGCTCACTCTAAATTAGGAAATCCAAGTATGTCTGTGGTAATTCACTGTGATTAGTGTTATTTTCATTAGCTACTAATTCTCATCTTCTAAGAGAAATTTTATTCTAAAATCAGCAGTAAAATTTGTATAAAATGAGGGAAAGCAGAGAAAACTTTTCGTGATCTGAAAAAGTTTACCTAGTTACTGAAAGTTTGCTTTAACTCTTAATGGAAAATTGTTTTGGTTGTAGGGTTTGGTAAGAATGCATTTCCAATAACTAGCTAGTTCTTAGTTATTGGAAGTAATCAATGTACCTAACTCATTATCAGCTACAAAATTCCTTTAATGACCTATTGTTCTCTTTGTATTTTTAAAGATAATTTCTATTCTCAAATAAGTATATATAAATAGTGCAGGTGTTTTTGGACATATCTTTTACAATCAAGTAAATACAAAGGTGGACATAAGTATTAAACCGTATCAGGAAATGAAGGACTGTTAATCTATATTGAGAATTAATTTTCATTGATTATCCAGGCCAAATTTCTATGTATCTATGCCTCAGTTACCTCTTCTGCAACATATCTTCTGCTTCTCAGGCAGAAATCAAGTTATATACTCCTTCGTACAGAATGATGCTGTGGAAATTGTGAGGCACTGGAACAGGCTGCCCAGGGAGGTTGTGGCTGCTCCCTCCCTGGAGGTGTTCAAGGCCAGGTTGGATGAAGCCTTGAGTAATCTGTACTAGTGGGAGGCATCCCTGCCTATGGCAGGGGGGTGGAACTAGATGATCCTTGAGGTCCCTTCCAACCTTACCATTCTATGATTCTATGATTCTATGAAATTGTGAACCTGGACTTGTACAAAAATACAGAAGGAGCTTTTAAAGCAAGCCACAATAATTTCCAACTATGTGTAACTGTAATGCCATACATTTCCTTATTTTTTTTTTTAAACACTGGACCTGTTTTGTTGTTTTTGCAATGAATGCAAATAAACATAAAGTACTCCTCTACATCTAGATATCTGCCAGCTAAATTTAATGGCTGCTAATGAAAATGGTTGTTGAAAGACAGAAGAAATGTGATGGGTGTGCAGTCTTCAATATTCTCCTTGCTGATTACATTTTGAAGGGTTTTGTCTGAGCATATTAAAAACAGAGACTGGGAACTTCTTAATGAGCCATTTCCTTAATAAGAATATCTATGAGTTGTGAAGACTGAAAGCCATCTATTTGAATGCCTTATGAGGTGAAGAAGAGAATTTATGTTGACAAGAAACACTGATTTCAGCCCAGGCAAATGACCAAGGCATACTCTTTGGATGGTCACTCCCTCACTCCCTACCTGGCCTCTGTTGCAACACATTTCATCAGAGGACTGCATCTGTAGGCTACTCTAATCTCTCTCAAAAATGTTCATTGGTGATTTTTTATAAAGTAGCTCAGACCTTTTTAAGCTGGTGGTTTACTTTGAAAGTGGGGACATGAGGTAATATCATATTTCAGATGAAGATTCCACTGAGGCGCTCTAGTATGTCTCTGTCTTGCACGTCTCTGAGTTCGTATATGGAAAACTAATGAAAATCTAAAAATGCAAAATAAAATGCTAAATTCTTCATCATCCCCAGTAGGAATTTGCTTTTCCATGGAAATTTGGAAACTAACATGATCAGCAGGAAACACTCAACTTCTTGAAATGTGTTCATTTTGCAGCTACACAGATTTCCAGCTGGAATGTCCCTGATAATAATTAAATCCCCCCTACAGCACTGTTTTCATTCCCTTGCTGGGAGGAGCACTACAAAACCTGGCTGCACTGTAGCATCTGGGAAGAAAGACAAGACACTCCTACTTCTTGCTGCCCCTTTATCAAAACTAAATTCAGGTGGAAGTTTCACTCCCTGTATATTGATGTGATTAATGAGATGATACCAGTGCCAGCGCTAAATACACCGTAGTGTTCATAAAATGTTTGATTTACTGGTACTCTTTTCTCTGGATGCTTAATACTAGTGTAATGGGCTGCCATTCCCAATTGTTTTGTCACATCTTTGCTACACAACCAGAGCCTACATTGAAACTGAGACTCATTTTAATTATTGAATTAACACAATTTCATGGTTGACATGTTTTTTTCTCACCTCTGGGCTTTATATTTACTGGCCTGTTCTGATCTTTTTCCCTATTGGTGCAAGAAGAAATTAATGTATTTGCTCGTTGCTCATGCATTGCTATCAATAACAATCCCAAATTAAATTTTACCTGAAGAAACAGTCTTGCATCAAAACTTTTCCCTACAGCTCCTTATGTATTTAAAGAAAGCCCAAGACATCATTTCACAGTTGCAGGCATACATTTCCATTTCAGGATACTTATATCCAAACTATCCGTTATGCATTTAATTTTTTTTTTTTTTNTTTTTTTTTTTTTTTTTTTTTTGTTAATTTCTTAAAACCTATAGCCCAAATTACTGAGGTATAGTAACAGTCAATCTGGGCCCTGGCCTGCCCCTTAATATAGTTTATTCAAACAATATAGAAGCCAAAGTTCAGACTCCTTAAAGTGTTCAAAATGTTTAAAGATCCAGAATATTCAAGCCTTCATCTAACACAGATTCTTTATTGTGAGGCCCACATTCAGATATATCTGTGCATCATTAATAAAAATTACATTATCATCTGTAGAAGCAGTTCCCCATTATTAGTAGTAAAAGAATTTGAATGAGTAGTGATTTTTCTTTTGAAACAATGCCCACTTTTTCCTAAGCACTTGAGTGGAGCAGTCTGAGACCTAGCAGAGGGAAACTTGTGCTGGATGTGTGACAGCTCATCACAATCATCTCTTCCTTGCACTCTGTCACCTTCAAACCATCTGAAGTAATCTCTGTCATGGTGATGAGCTTGCCTAAGAAGGCAATACATTTCAGAAAAGATAAAGTCAAACTTATGGAAAACTGAAAATGTGTGATTATAAAAGCATGCAAACTAAACATGGGGAAAAAAAGCACTGAATCAAAAGCTTCATCCTCACCAGTTTTTCTTCTTTGTTCTGCTTTCTTTTTCCCTATTGAACTGTAGTTCTTCTCTCCTTTCATTCTCTCTCTCTCTCTTTCTTTCTTTTCTTTTCTCCCCTCTCCAAGGAGAGGAGGAGTGATGACTACTCCTTACTAGCTTACCTGGAAGAGCATGTAAATAGCATAGCAATAAACTTGTGAAGAAATGAAGATTTATTAAATGGCATAAACAACAGAGGGGAAGTGGGATATGCTTATTCTGTTAAAACCAGTTCACTTGATATGCAAGCATTTTTAGAAAGATCACTGTCACCAACAAGCCTGTTAGCTATCAATGTCTTGCATGAATCTTACTAGCAGGCCATTTAGGGTAGTAGGAGTAGTGAAGGAGCAGTCTCCCTCTACTACACTTTCTTCCATTTTACAAATCAATATTTTGTTTCTCTGCCTGAAATTATTAAGTATAGTATCATCCCATTTTGTTAATAATTGCAGTAAAACTACAAATACATTTTTAGCAAGAAAACTATTTTGTGGTAATTTAATGCTCTTACGATGCCTGAAGGAGAAAGAAAAAAAAAAGAGAGAGAGTTATTATGGTAGTCTCTTACTTTAAAAAGTTCATTTCCCCATGGTCCTTTATTCTTCTAAATACCAAATGTAGACAGATTATGCTGTGATTTTGAGAGATTTACATTTACTTACTTAATATTGGAACTATTTTGCAGATGGATGTGTTCAGGGTACATGACCTCATCTACAGCATTTACTTAGGGGAATATTTACTTTTTCACAGAAGTTATCCTTTGGAGTTAGTTATATGTCATTGATCTTCCTCCAGGAAGAGGGCTGCACACTTGAGTAACAGTTGCCAAGTTTGGTTCTGTGTTTGTCTTGCTCTTGACAAACTTTATATGAGAGAGACACACTACACTGTGCCACTGCAACTGAACTTTAGGTAGCCTTGTTGAAGCAGGAAATCCATATTTTGTATGTTCTTTCTTTCAGAGTACATATTGAAAGTACATTTTAATAAACATATTATACAATGGGAGGTACATTCAGAGCTGACAAAGACCTTGGGAAAGTTAATGTTTTGCTATTATTAACTAATCAAGAAACTGTACTCCCTGCTCATTTTTCTATGCAATGAGCCATAATTCTTTTGTTGTTGGGTAGCATTCAATTTTTATGGAACATTAACTGATCATGAATTAAAAGGAATTTCAATGGAAGATCAGACAGAATCTACATGCATAATGTTTGTTGATTTTTAATTGCAATTATTTATAACACTTGCAACACTTCTTTTTTCATTCTTTTTTTCATCATATCAAATCAGTCATATTCTAGACACTCGGAATAATGGCAAGAATATTCTATACTAGAAGTTATAAAGGGCTACACCTGATAATAGTTGCACTTCCAACACATGGGCTTTTCTGGTAAGTAGCAGAAGAAAACCCACACAGCTAATAAATTAAGCCAAGAAAAAATAAAATCTCACTGCAAAAGGGTTGCAGTAGGGGAAAAATAAACAAACAAGCACACCCCCATCCAAGCAAAAAAACCCCAAACCAAGCCAACCAATCAACCAAAAACCAACACAGACTGGGGACAAAACTGCCACATATATTGCCTCTCTTCTAACTATGTAAGCAAGAGTTTCTCTCCTGTTCCTATTGGAACATTTAAGTTGAGCAATTCTATGAAATTCTCTCAACTAGACCAAGATTTTTTCTCATCTGTCATCTACTGCATTTTTGCCCCTGGTAAAACATGCTACCAAATATTCATTTCAATGTCATGCCTTTAGTAGGAAGTTCACAGTCTGTCTGCATATGGTGCTGCATTAGGAAGAGTCATCAGACTAAGGGAAGAATTAATTAACCTCTGCTTAGGATACCTGTAATATTGTGTCCAGTTCTAGGATCGAACGAATATCAACAAACTAGGACAGTCTGATGAAGAGACATTTATGGATGGTTAAGGTTCCAAAGCATGGAACGTAAAATAGAGAGACTGAAGGGACAAGATTTTCTCAGGTTGGAGTACAGAAGCAAAAGGAGAGATCAAATTGCAGTCTTCCACTACCTAAAGAAGGACTATAGAGAAGAAACCATACTTTTCAGAGGCCCCCAGAGAAAAATCAAGACTCAAGAATGACAAACTGCGGCAGTTTGATATAGTTGGCAAAACTGATACAGTTGCTGCCTAGAGGTCGTTCCAAAGAAAAGAAAGCATCCTTTTTTACAAATGTGTCTTTGCAACTCTTCATTTTTAACCAACAGGAAAACATCTATTAGCCTTGTTGGGGAGGGGGTAATTAGGTACTGCGAGACGATATTATAAAAATATTAATATATAATTTATTAATATTAATCAGAACTCACACCACCCCCTACCACCATTTAATAATAACAATAGTAACAGGCTCTTTGCAACGTTATGGAAACAATATACAGGTTATAACAGGATCTGGAAATAACTATTAAATATGTATTAACAGAACTCAAACCAAACTGGAAAAGAGGTTTGTGGTCAATATACCACCTGCGACCAGTACGCCGCTTGTTCACTAGATGGACCCGAAAAGCAGCTTTCTGCTTATGGCAGAAGGCAATCAATGATTACAAGAGGCTTGGTATTTACTCACAAAAATACCATGAGACAATACCCAAAGAACGTGGCGGGGCTGCTGCCGGGCCAAAAGCTGCTGGAGGCTTTAAAGTTTCTCCAGGCTCCTGAGCACTGGAGAGGAAGAGAGATGATCTCTGACCTGATTCTGGCTGACTCTGGAAGCAGGCTCTTACAGGCAGGATGTCTCACGGTACCACGCTGGCGAATGCGTGGAGGCAGCAGGCAGGATGCAAGCAGGCACCTGTAATGGCGGAAGGCACGCACCCCGTGTTCCCTGCTCCTTTTATTAACACAGCCCAAAGATCAATTGGACCTTTGGACACGAGATAGCCAATCAAATGGCAGTTACCCAAGATTTGGCCATATTGGGTGAAGCCACAGGCTTGCTTTATCCTTTTTGGGCAGATCACGGGCCCTGCACAAGGCAATCATGTGCCCCCTAGCAACCACAGGTGATGGACAGACCCCGGACCCCAGACTTAGTGGCGCCAGGTCCTTTGTCCCTTTTCCCGCAGTTGCTCTCTCCCCAAAACAGAAGGAGAGAGAGCAGAAAAACATGTCTGCATAAGCCAGGACATATACAAGCCCAAGAGGCCTGTTTAGGCCTACCACGACAAGCCTTCATTCCTCTATAGCAAACCTAGGCTTCCTCTCTTTTTGTGGGGAGATAGATTCCATTTCTACAACACAAAAAAAAAATTCTGAAATTTCTCATCTAAAGGTGACTCAATACTCTTCTTTACATTGCTCATCTACAAACAACTCACCTCAGACCTTCACCTCAAACTGTTACTTTAAGCTTTCAATACTAACCATAGATCATATAGTAGTACTTTAGAGGTATGGAACATGGTAGAGTGCTTAGGCCAACCATGCTTTCTCTTCTCACTTCCATCACATGCAGACTCACAGGCGTATACTTGGTCAGATTCTGTTGGCATATTTTCACATCTTAAAACTGCATGATAGGGAATTTCAGGGCAGGGGAAGGAAGAGAAATCTGACATGAATGACCTTTTCCATGTTTTGACCATTGTGGACATATCAAAGTGACTTCTTTCACAGATTCGAGTAATTGCATCTTTTTCATGATTATTTGCACAAGTATTCTGTCTTATTTCTGGGGGAAAAAAAAAGGATCAGGAATAAGTTGTTAGGACAGTATATGTTCATAAGCTATTCAGATGCTAACATTGAACTGCAGTTACATAATATTAAACTGTTTAGGATCGATTTAATCATAGTAACCTATAATAGCTAGGTAGGCTGACAGATCTGTATCACTACACCAGATGCATCTGTATCACTGCACAAATTCATTTTCATTGACATTTTCTCATTTAGTAAAAGTAATAATGAACAACTTCTTCTTGTATTTTTTGGATTTTCCTTTCTTTTTTATATTACTTTTAAGGAATATAAATATAACGCCTTTTTTTTCCCCCCTCCCCCACCTCTTTCTCTTCTGGCATTTCTGCAAGACAATCTTGAGTTTCTGTCTGATTAGTAGTGGAGCATTTTTTGTTTTTTTGCCCTGGATGATTTTCAAGATTTTCTACTTAAAAATCAAGAATGTGTTTGTATCGTTACTGTCTGAAGAAAACAGGAACTGAAAAGATGGAATGTTAAAAATAGCATTCATTCAGTTTGGTCACTCATGAAATATCAACACGTTGGAATCTAAATGAATGATTCCCATACTTCATCCCTCTTGCTCTCTAGTCCCAACAGATAAGCATCACTGGACCTTAAATCTTCTAGACACAGCCTTGTATTCAAGCATACACACAAAACTGTATTGCAAATATCCTGTTGGCTAAGCTTAGTCAAGATCTGGAAACTGTTTCTTTGCCTAAATCCCCTGATTCATTTGTCATGCTCTGAGCATGACCACAGGAGCAGATTATTCACAGAAAAAAGTTTCATGGCCCTTCTAAACTTTTCTGTGGCAGCACAACACATTGATTCAGCCAGTAGCTGATCTAGCCTGAACTCCTTGTCAGTGTCAAAGAATTCCAGAATTCCCTCTCTGTCTCTTCAGTAAAATCCTGCTAATTCCTGGGCCAAGGGAAAACAACAACAATGAAAAAAAAAAAACAGAAAAAAACAAACAGGAAAAAGAAAAAGAAAAAGAAAAAGAAAAAGAAAAAGAAAAAGAAAAAAGAAAAAAGAAAAAGAAAAAGAAAAAGAAAGAGAAAAAGAAAAAGAAAAAGAAAGAAAGAGAAAGAGAAAAAGAAAAAGAAAAAAAAAAGAGAAAGGGAGAAATGAAAAAGAAAAAAAGTTATTTGCTACCTCTCTACGTTTGAATTGGCTTCCTGTCCATCTGTAGAAAATGCATGAACTCTAATTCCAACATAGTTGTAAGGATCCTTCAATAGAAAATTTGAGACATAATAACATTTTCTCCTTTGTGGACTGTTTCTATATTTCGTCCAGTTATACTTTCATTTCAGGTGCTTGAGTGAACCACTTACTTTGGATTCACTCCTGAAGCTGCAAGGAAGCCTGCACACTGGGTACAAATTTCAGGCTTCCCATGTAGTGACCTTGGAACCTTAAGGATATTCCATCCTGTACTCTTTAAATACTCCAGCTCTGTTACTGATTTTGGCTTCTACCTTTGAACTGGGAAGACAGGTGACAGATGATAATGCAGGCTGAGGTTTCTCTGAGCTCCCTCTTCTGCCTTTAACACATTTGAAAAGACACTTCAATGCCCTTCATGCACATGTTCCCTGTATTTGGAGGTGTAATGTCATGCTGACAGCAGTAGCCAAATATCAGTATCTGTTTCAAGGTTTTCTGCAATTCATATATTCTGCTGTTGTAGATATCAATTAATATTTTTTTTAAAGTATACCTGTACAAAAAGCAATTTTCTGAGCTTGTAATGTTCTACACTGAACTAGATATTGCAGAAGATACAGGTGTCTGAACAGGATTGTTCTTTCTCATTACCCAATGGTTCAGCTCGATAGTGCAGGGAATTCAAAATCCTATATTTATGACAGTCCTAACCATTGAAACAGCCTGTAATAGCACAAATTCTATGCTGTAGCTTTACTTAAGATAAAACTGGTAAAGTAGGCAAGGACTTAAGGGTGCTATTTCATCAGGAATAATTTGATAAAGAGAAATGAATATGTGAAACCAAAGCAAAAAGCTATTCAAAATACAGGGGAATTATTTAAGTTTTGGGTTTTTGGGTTTTTTTTTTCTTTACCCTATAAACAATCATATAATTCATTTGAACTACTTTGGGTAACACTAAAGTAGGGCTTATTTTAAGAGAATTTCAAGGCGTTGGATGTGATCCCTTTCCATTTAAATAGGAAAAAGAAGGGAAGAAAAAAATGCTTGCAAAGCAGATGGAAAGCAAATCTTGCATAAGGTTCTGTTACCTGGCCAAATTCTTGGCTCTGTTCATGAGCTTTAAAATATATAGTGATGTTACTGCATCTGGTTCATCTATCCTGTATGGCATGAGAAATCAGGCCACAAAGAGATATATATATATATACACACACATATATACATTTATATATGTAATATATAATATATTTTATTTTTATATAAATAAAATTTCTTTTCCCCAACTATTGGCAGAGCACATGGGATGTCCACCAGAAAGACTGTCTCCTTATCTCTAGTTTCCCTCTTCTGACTGTAAAAGTGAGGTTGAGCACCTCTGGAGCTGTAGCTATAACTTTCCATCTGGAAAGGAAAGAAAAGGAAAAAAAAAAAAAGAAAAATAAAAGAAAGAAGCCCTGTGATGGAAATAGGAGGTTCCCCACTGCTCTGAATGGAGCTTGAACTAAGATTGTAGGAGTCACAACATGCTGTGCTCGTGAGTTTGCCAGCACTTACATTACATCATGTTTGATCTCTACTTAAATTTCCTTATACACTGTCTGAAGAAGTTACTCTCAAATCTGATCCAAACTTAGCAGCTGCAATGGCTGGCTCCCAGTCTTGTGATACAGTGGGCTACAGTTGTCAGTATATTACTGCAGCCAGACTGCAATAGCCTGTAAAGACATTAGCCTCAGCAGGAAACATTTCCTCTGCCTCTTTTCCTGCCAGAAGAGTTGGATGTGGTAACAAGCTGGGATAAGAATGCTACTTACAGCTTCTTCTTCCCGTCCCTTTTCATCCTCCCACCTGTATCCTGCAGAAAAGATGTCCCTTCTTTCCCAAGAGCATCCATAGGCACTGGGACAGACAGTCATTGAGAAATACGACAAGATGTTCTGGTCAAGCCATGCACAGGCAGAACATGTCTCCCTCCTCTCCTCTTTACATGTTCTAAGAGCCAAGAGTTCACTTTGTCTTTGAAGAAGTCCTGAGCAGAAGGTAATTGCTAATGAAAAGGCAGTTTGGGGTGGATAGGAGAACTCTAAGATTAACATCTTCATAAATTGTATGCTGAATCACATTGGGATATATGTTTTTAGAAATATTCTTAATGTATAAAGTTATTGCTTTGTTTTGTTTTGTTTTTTCTTAAATTTCTTCAAACATTCCCAAGAATGTTTTAAGTTTGGACACCTCTGAGAAGAGCTTGCATTTAATCAAGATTTATTTTAAAGCTAATTATGACTTTTAAATCTTTGTGAAGAGATGATGTTCTGGGGAAGACTCAGTCAGAAAGCTTGTCGCATCTGCAGTTGTGCATACCTTTGTGATCATTAAGTGCTATCAGAATATTCACATTAAAATAGAACAGGGTTCACATAACAGAGAAAAGTTTCTGTTTAAGCCATTTTTAGGAGCTTACCTAACCCCTCACAGCTCTTTTGACTCCACATAGATGACATACTTGATTGCTGTCAAGCTAAAAATGCTGCCTGAAGCCTACCTGTTTTTGATTACAGTGATATTACGAACACAATATGAATTAGCAACAATCAGGGAGTTAGAGATTGTTGCTGCCGGAAATCGATCTCAAGTACTGAAGGAAAATTAAACATTAGTTTCTCCCTTAAGTAGCACTCCTTCCTTTTATCATCATAATGCTTTCTGTACTGTGATTATTTGTTGTAAATACAAGTGTAAGAAGTGCTATTTAGAGTATACTACACTTGCTAAGCCTTAAGCCATGTTGATACATCCTCGAAGCACTGCAGCACTGACTGAAAGATACTTCTCTAACATCTCTCATTATTCATGGGTCATTGACATGATAGACCCTAATGGCTCCCTCAAAGCTATTACAGTGTGCTATATAAATGTGAGTCCTTAATCCATGGATCATTGGCATGATAGAATGCAACATTCTTTCAAAACCCTTGCAGTTTATCAAGGGAATGCATACTATTAGAGATTTTTAATTTGTGGATTATTGCTACAATTGATCATTACACTTCCTCTGAGGCAGCTATGATCTATTCCATTAACACATATTTGGTGAGCACAGATTGGCAGATTATTNGGAGGGACTATTTACAAGGTCTTGCAATGACAGGACAAGGGGCAATGGGTTTAAACTGGCAGAGGGGAGATTTAGACTGGATGTTAGGAGGAAGTTCTTTCCAGGGAGGGTGGTGAGACACTGGAACAGGTTGCCCAGGGAGGTTGTGGGTGCTCCCTCCCTGGAGGTGTTCAAGGCCAGGCTGGACAAGGCCTTGCCTTGAGTGACCTGTTCTAGTGGGAGGTGTCCTTACCTATGGCAGGGGGTTGGAACTGGATGATTCTTGAGGTCCCTTCCAACCTTACCATTCTATGATTCTATGATAGGCTCTTCTAGACTGTCTAAATCTTAAGTTTGATGACTTGAATTTTATTTATTGTTTTTTTAATTTTTAAAAAATCTATTATCAATTTCTTATGAAACAAACAAGTTCACCTGTTCAAATGGTGGTTTATATTTTAGCCAGTAAAATAGAATTTCATCTTGAACTTCCATTGTTTTTGAGATCAGTGACAAAATGACACAGGCAAAAATATATGTGCTCTGACTTGAAAATGTGGCCCCATGACTCTTGTACTCTGTGAAAACAGAAACTACATTTTGAGTGACAGAGATGGCAAAAACATTCATGAAAAGAACATATCATGGTTCTTTTAGACATGCTAGTAATGAATGCTTTTAAATGGACTTTCTCACACAATTCCTCTATTAAAATTTTTAAAGTTATCAAGTTATCCTGTGGACCCTATGGATTTGTAGCCTTGAGATTAAGCTTTTGACTATTAGTGATGTGCAGCTATTTCTGGGTTGTAAGTAACAAAATGGCTAAATCTCACCTCATAAACTCCCATAGCTTAAATTCTTGCCTATTCCCGGTAGTACTGTAGTGATAGGTGTTTGGAGTGGGAAACTGATGGTTTGAAGAGTGGCTCAGAACACGACATCTCCCATGTTGCTAGGTAGCAAAAGGACTGAATCCAAGGCTCTTATATTACTCAGATTCCCACTTGGGACACAGTTGCGGTTAGCTGTGTGCTTACATCCCTGTGAAAATTTGCATTTTGGTTTCAGCAGAACCAACACTTCTCACCAAAATAAAATATCTCCTTTGCTAGAAAGTTCCTAATAATTTGTTTTTCTTGTAGCTCAGTCCCCTTCAGTCATGGTTTGTATAAATCTTTAGATGAGTCTAAATCATGTGAACAGGGCATACATCTAGTACTGATGAAGTGGCTGCAGAATCTCAGTTTGTATTAAAAGATTTCCTTTTTTAGCCTTAGTGGTTGCTAAGAAATACTTGGAATGTGAACTGAATGCAATGGCTTTACTTACAGCTGCTTGGAGACACGAAAGAGAAGCAGCAGATGGTGGAGCAGCGGTGGTTATTGGAGTACAAAGCCAGCATGAAAGCCACTTGCTCCCACACCTGCAGAAACAGACATGGTTCTCATTTTTTGGGGGGGTGGTGGGGGTGTGAAAGCCTGGTTAAGAGGAGAAATCTCGGTCAATAGAGATGGAAACTGTGCAGACATGGCTATGGTAACCATAACAGGGAATAGGATCAGCAGGAAGGTTTACTCACCCTTCCCTGCCTCATCACCTGCTATCAACCAGGGTATACAGGGGTATTTCTCATCTGAAAATATTTTGTCTAGTCTAAAACTGCTGATCTTGTTGGTTTGTTTTTGGCGTTTTTTGGGGGGGGGGGGTTGGTTTGTTTGTTTGGTTTGGTTTGGTTGGTTGGGTTTTTTTAAGAGATAACTTCTGTTTACAATAGAAGTAAGACTTCTGGTTTTGTAAAGGCTGCATCCTTTCACAATGAAAGATTGTCATATAAACTCTGTTGCAGCATAGTGTAAGACATGTGAATTCCCTTAGCCCTTTTTTTAGCCTCCTGAGAACATAAAGATAGTGAAATCAATTTAAAACAGATAGGTCCATAAATAATGGATGGGGGGAGAGGTATCTCAGTTGAGAGCATATGTATTTTTTCAGCTAAGAGTACGTATTTTTGGAAACTGTGATAGCCTCTCAGTGGGACAGCAGTAGGTAGTTTAGGCTTCAAGTCTGGCTTATGTTAAAATGATCACAATCTGATGGAGATAACCTCAGCAAGTTATTTTCTTTGCTTTCCCTCTCTGCTTTTAGGAGAGAAAATCTTAAATTTCCATTGATTTTAGGGAACGTAAACAAATTATTTAGACTAATGTACTGCTATTTGCCTCACAGCAGTACTCAGTGTTAACTCCACAAAATTACTTTACAGAATGCAGCTCCTCATTAGAACTGCTCTGAAGGCAAATCTGTAGTAAGAGGTTCCCACCAGAGCCTCTTGACTCCACAGGTTGCTGCCCTCTCATAGGTACTCGTTCAACTGTTTGTGTATCTGTGCTCTAAAGTAGACTGGTGAGATGACCTTTGGTATGCACAGTAGCTGTTCTTTGAACACTGCTGTTTTCATTGGTCTCATCTATAGAACAGAACGGGTGGTGCTGCTGGGGAAGGCAGTGCATAGTGGGAGGTGATCATGACTGCGAGGCTGGGACAAAGACGTGTAAAATGGTTTTCATAATATAATAGAATGGGTTGAGATGGAAGAGACCTTAAAGATCATTTAGTTCCATCCCCCTGACATGGACCATGATATCTTCCACTACACCAGACTGCTAAAAGCCTCGTCAACTTGACCTTGAACACTCTGTGGCAGGTACAACCACCCTGGGAGGAACACAACAGCCTGGCAGACACCTGACAGAGGACTAAGACTTGCTAAAGGCAAGTTCACCTTAGCATCTGCCAGACATCAATCCATACCTCTGGTCCAGGCTCTTACCCTGCCTTTGTGTGGTTCTGTGGGCTTGGCTATCCAACCAGTAATTATAAATGACAACGATACACCCTCTACCTAGGGTATAAACAGAGTTCTGTTAGAGAGCCATTTTGAGCTGATCTCCTCACAGCAAGCAGCCTTACAGTCAGATCCTCTCCCCTTAGAAGGGAACACAATCTAAGAATACTTCTGCACATTAACTCTTCATACCTACCTTTGGTGAATGTGTATTTCGGGCACTCTTGAGTAGGAGGTTTCCGCTTTATGAGTGTGCGTACATTTTGGTTTATCTTTATAGTAGCACATTCTTAACTGACATCCAAAACTTGTAATTTAATTGTATCTGAAGGAGTGCTGACAATTTTAGCTACATTTTTGGGTACCTGTCGCTGTCTGTTTTGTGAATGCCTCTGGGAGGTACCTCTGTGGGGAGTTAACATCCACAGCTTCTCTGCACAACCTGTTCCAGTGTCTCATCAGCCTTACACTGAAGAATTTCATCCTTATATCCAGTCTAAATCTATCCTCTTTCAGTTTAAAGCCATTACACCTTGTCCTATCACTATATGCCCTTGTAAAACGCCCATCTCCAGCTTTCCTGTAGGGTCCCTTGAAGTACTGGAAGGCTGCAATAAGGTTTCCCTGGAACTTTCTCTTCTCCAGCCTGAACAACTCCAACTTCCTGTCTTTCTTCAGAAGAGAGATGCTCCAGCCCTCTTAGAATTTTCATGGCTTTCATCTGGACTCACTCCAGTAGGTCCTTATGTTGGGAGCCACAGAGCTGAATGAAGTACTTGTCGTGGTAGACCTAAACAGGCCAGATTAGGCTTGTGCATGTCCTGGTTTGCCCAGGCATGTTTTTCTGATCTCCCTCCTTCTGTTTTGGGGAGAGCAACCGCGGGAAAAGGGACAAAGGACCTGGCGCCACTAAGTCTGGGGTCTGGGGTCAGCCCAGCAACTGCGGTAAACAGGGTGCACACGGTTGCCTTATGCAAGGCCCATGATCTGCCCAAAAAAGGGTAAAGCAAGCCTATGGCTTCACCCAATATGGCCAAATCTTGGCTAACTGCCATTTGATTGGCTATCTTGTGTCCAAAGGCCCATTAATCTTCGGGCTGTATTGGATAAAAGGAGCAGGGAACACAGGGTGCGTGCCTTTCGCCATTACAAGGTGTGTCTGCTTGCATCCGTGCCTGCTGCCTCCACGCATTCAGCCTGCACAGCCAGCGTGATACCGTGCCCAGACTGCACACCGCAAGACGTCCTGCCTGCACATGAGAGCCTGCTGCCAAGAGAGCCAGGACCAGGTCAGAGATCGTCTCTCTCCTTTCTCCAGTGCTCAGAAGCCTGGGGAAACTCTAAAGCCTCTGACGGCTACCGACAGCAACCCCGCCACGAGCCTTGGGTACTGTCAGATAATACCTTTTTTGAGTAAATACCAAAAGCCTCTTGTAATTATTAATTGCCTTCTGCCATAAGCAGAAAGTTGCTCCTTGTGTCCATCTAGTGAGCAAGCGGCGTAACTGGCCGCAAGCGGTATACTGGCCGCAAAGCCTTCTCTTCCAGTTTAAATCAAGTTTGGTTAATGTATATATTTAATAGTTATTTCCAGATCCTGTTATAACCTGTATATAGTTTCCATAACATTGCGAAGAGCCTGTTATTATTATTAAATGGTGGTCGGGGTGGTGCGAGTTCTGAATATTTAATATTAATAAACTATATATTAATATTTTTGAAATATCATCTCGCAGTAGTCAATTACCCCTTCCGCAGCAGTACTCCAGGTGGGATCTCAAGAGAGCAGAGTAGGAGAAAACCACCTTCCTTCTTGCTTCTTTTGATGCAACCCAGGGCACTGGCTGCAAATTTACACTGCCAGTGTGCTGGCTGCAAATTCACACAAGCCCTCCTCAGTGCTACTCTCAACCTGTTGTCCTTCCAGCCTGTATTTGTGCACGAGATTGCCCTGATCTCAATACAGGACTTTGCATTTGGCCTTGTTGAACTGCATGAGGTTTGCACGAGCTCACCTCTCAAGGTTCCTCTGGATGACATTCCCTTCAGCATGTCAGCTGTAGAGACAGCTTGGTGGTGTTGGTAAACTTGCTGAGGATGTACTCAATTCTACTGTCCATGCTGCTGACAAAGATGTTAAACAGTGTCAGTGCCAATATTAACCCCCAAGGAACACCACTCCTTGCTGGTCTCCACTGGTTTTGATGAGAAAGATCTATTAATGTTGGACATTATATGGAGGTCATACTTGTGTTAGTGGTCTTATAATGAAGCATTTCAGCTGTTCCATTGTGTATATATTCTTGCAGATGTATTTTGTGGGGTACATATGTCTGAACAATTATGATGAAAAAAGCTCCACTGACACATTAAGAAACAGAAACAAATATAGTAATGACTATTTGTTTTCCTTCTTCCAATGGACTTTAAGATACTTCTGTGAATGAAAAGTGTAACTCAAATCAATATTTAAAATCAGCCTCGAATTTCCCTTTAAATTATAGCAGCGTTGCTGGCTCTTGCCACATAACTGCTCTCATGAAGTTGCTTAATGACATCTTGTTAGTGATGGAAGATAATGAGATGATAAGGGCAAAATTCATTGACCTTTCAAAGCTTTTGATTCACTAAATGACACTGTTAGATAAGCTAATTAAATTTTGCTTTTTCTGCTGGAATGATGGCTTGGTTCTGATCTTATTTGATTAAGAAGAAAAATCAGTGGCTGTTTCAGGCTATCATTCTGATTTATTACTGTTACTATCAAAAGGTGCCTTAGGGCTCAAGGATTGATTTACTTATTTTTATTTAGTCCTAGATTATCTCTGAGATATTTGTGATAAGACATAAATTCACTTACATGGCAGCTGACAATGCTATTTTGCGCAACGGTTCTGTAATATCTCTGCCTTAATATGCTTGCTTCTAAAATCGCTATAATAAAATCATTTGGAAAGATAAACTTGAGATAATCATAAAAGACTAACTTCATCTCAGTTTCCCAGGAGACTTGTCAAGGGGAAAGAGTTATTCAGCTAACAGTAAGGCTGTAATAAATTATCAGAGAATAACATGATTAGTCAGAACATTTTACTCATGGCATTCATATACAAATGTTCCAGGATAAAAGTGTACAGGCCCAGAGTTCTGCAAAATCCTTAATCATGCATTCATGTCTAAGCATTTGAGCAGCTTAGATTTTATGTCCTTTAGTCCATCATTGGGAATCCAATTTGGTTTGATGAGACTTCTCACACTTTAATTCCTCATATGTTTCTGAACCAGACTCATAGTTCACAAGAAGAAAAGTAAATGACATGTACTTCTAAAGCTATTGGGGAAAACGACATGAAAACTGCTACCAGGTGCGTGTGCAATATAAAACCTTCCTGATGGCTTAATATTGCTAGTTACTTTTAGACAAACATTAGTTAGTTGACTTACATATCACTGGTTTTACTCAGGTTATTTTATGAAGTACAATATCTCAGACTATATAGAATGCTTTTTTAAAAAAATAAGTCTATTACATCCATTCATGTAACTCTATGTTTCAAACTTTTGTCTCACTAAAAACTGATACCAGAGCTCACAGTCTGTCTTTCTTAAAATTATATTGACAGCTGTTACGAATTTGTATCAGTTAAATTTAAACAGATTTTTTTGTTGTTGTTGTTGTTGGTTTTGGTTTGGAGCTTTTTTTTGTACACTACTTGAACTGAAATTCTGACAGAATGGCTGAGCTCTAGTTGATCAGGCAATTCCAAAGGCATTGGTACTATCTTCTTCTTCTTCTTCTTCTCTGGAATTTCCTGGGCTTATTATTAAAAATGACGCCCCATACACCATCAGGGTTTCTGGAAGCTCCCATGAAACCCAGTTTAGGTGAGAAGTTCCAGCACTCTTCACACTTTATGTTACAAAATTAGGACACAGAGCCTGAAGGTTTTGCAAAGGGTTTTGGGCTCCATAGCTTCAGCCAGGTCACAATCACTGCAGTTCTCTTTTGTCTGACTCTGAGGCAGACTCTCCAGGACTCTATCTTGTTAACTCTACTCAGAGCTGGAGGCAGTGTGACATCAGTTAAGGCCCTGGACAGTCTATAATGATCTAAACAGAACCCTGCATGTACTTTTCAGATTAGATCTCTGCAGATAAATTTTGCCTGCAAAGTTGCAAAAGAATAGAAGCTTCCAAAATGCACAGAAACTACAAAAATTCATAAGGACATAAAACCATGAGGCTCATGGGTATATATAAGACGCTAACATTTTGCAGCAAAGCAGCAGACCTCTGTAGCAAAAGTAGGAGAGACTAAAATATATGCAAGATCAGAGAAGACAAGCTGATGTAGAGAGACAGTGTGTTGTGAAACAAAGCAAAGTAGATGTTCATGACACTTTCCAAATGAAAGTGCTTCAGATTTACTAGCAAAAAGTGGCAGAAGACCACAAGCAGATTTTGTTTTGATCTTGCTTAGGTACTTCACATTCCTGTAAACAAAGTATTGTAAACTTCAAGTAAAATGCACCCTAATAAGTGCAAATCTGTTTGGTCATGTTGCTCTTGTACTGTAAACTCAAAGTAATCTACCATTGACAGTAGCTTGGGAAAGGTGCTTGTAAGCTACCAGAGAAATCTGACTTGCTTATAGAATCATAGAATCATAGAATGGTAAGGTTGGAAGGGACCTCAAGGATCATCCAGTTCCAACCCCCTGCCATAGGTAAGGACACCTCCCACTAGAACAGGTCACTCAAGGCAAGGCCTTGTCCAGCCTGGCCTTGAACACCTCCAGGGAGGGAGCAGCCACAACCTTCCTGGGCAACCTGTTCCAGTGTCTCACCACCCTCACTGGAAAGAACTTCTTCCTAACATCCAGTTTAAATCTCCCCTCTGCCAGTTTAAACCCATTGCCCCTTATCCTGTCATTGCAAGACCTTATAAATAGTCCCTCCCCAGCCTTCCTGTAGGCCCCCTTCAGATACTGGAAGGCTACTATAAGGTCTCCTTGAAGCCTTCTCTTCTCCAGGCTGAAGAGTCCCAACCCTTGTAGCCTGTCCTCATAGGAGAGCTGCTCCAGCCCTCTGATCACCTTTGCGGCCCTTCTTTGGACCCGCTCCAAGAGTTCCATGTCCTTCCTGTGCTGTGGGCTCCAGAACTGCACACAGTACTCCTATTTGTCAAATTCTGAAAAGCAGATTTCCACACTTAGAAAGTAAAAGGAAAGAAGGACTATGGTTGCTATCTCATAGGGTTGCACAAGTCAGAGCAGATTCAGAGTGGAAGTAACTGGTGCAGAAGATCTGATGTTCTTGTGATATGTATTTAGGTTTTGTTTCTTTGGAATAGCTCTAGTGTGCCCACAGACTGACAAGATGGAGGCTATTAAGTGAGATCCTATAGTACTACTTGTAGTTTATTTTCATCTGCTACAAATACAGTTTATGTGTCCTAATATCATCCCACAGTGCAAATTGAAGCAAAATAAGTGAGGATGACTGGGAAATTTTCTTCAAATGCATGAGTCATTTTGAAAGAACAACATACCCAAAATATCTAGAATCCCTAGACTGGGAAATGCTGAAGTGCTTCTCAGGTTCAGGGACTTGAAACACATGGTGAGTTTAGCAGTAGATCAGTCTGACCAATGATGGTTACTGTCATGGTTTGAGGGGTTCCAGGTTATCCCAGAATCCCCAAAAGACCTACAAAGACCAAAATCCATCCCAGGGGATGAACTGGTTGCCTCTGGATATTGTAATTTTGTTATTCAATCCCATAAATCCTGCAAACACTTTAAAACTAAGCAGCAAGGTCAATTGGTTCCCTTTTCTCCCTGCCTCTCCAGCTCTCCAGATGGATCCTTGTCTGGGTAACTTGGTAATTATGTAAGCAACACTCTGTAGGCATTGTCACGCTCTCAAACAAAAACCTATGCCAGAATAATGATGGAGAGGAGAAACTCATTCAGATCCCTTAAATCTTTTCTAAAATAAAAGCTTTTATTTTATACTTTAACTTGTGAGCCAGTGTTAGTGATTTTGTATTCTGCTTCTACAAACCGTACTTAAGTGCTGAGATTTTCTACATAACATACCAAACCTTGAAGCAGATTGTTTTTATCACTCTTCTTAAGATGCCATTGTGCTTGTTAAAGTGTGGCATAGCACTGTTACAAAGTATGACGTCCAAAACAGATGTTGGAGCAGCTAGAGCTGTTTGTTCCTCCTACATGTCCAAGAACATGAATGCTGCACCATGCAGCGCTAAATGGCATGGCTACTGAAATTCTGTACTGCCCTGCTCAGACAAAAAATGTTACAAGCCTACAGGGTAAGAGGAAATACTACTTTACAGTTCAGACAGTTACAAACTGGATCATTTGGACATTGAATACTAGTTTTGAAGCATTTGAACAAATTAATGTATAATGCTGCAAACTCTTTATGCCCAGAATTCCTACTGACTTCCCAGAGAGACCGGTATGTGGCAGATTTATAGAAATATTTTGTAGGCATTTTGATTGCTCAATAAGCAAAGCTGTGTAAGGCACATTTTAAAATATAAAGTCATGTCTACTTTACTCTCCAAACTTCTCTTTTCCTGTTTCCAATTTCATTTCCCAGTCATGCAGAACAATGTGATGTAACCCAAAAAAGGGACTGAGCAAAATTAAGAGGGGCAACATACACTGTGGCATACAAAATGCAGCCTGACAGTGGTGTTGAATGCTAATGAGCAATTATATGGTCTCACCCCAATCAGGCTTGATCAGATAATTAATTCAGGGACTGACCATATGACCCAAATTTCTGAAGGCAATTGCTGCATAGAATCTTTTCTCAGTGCTTGCAGAAGTGGTTCACAAAATGCATTCATTTTAAGCAAAATGAATTCCCTTCATCTCAATTTTTCAAAAGCTCAACAGCATACTGAGCGTTTAAAACAAATAAATCTTCAAATGCAGGTTAATAATATTTTGAATTCAAACAGCATTTCTTCAAGGCTGCTGCCCAACATAGAGGTCGGTTGTATTAGGTTTTAAGCACAGTAGAATTACCAAATAATTGCTTTAAAAATTCAAGTTACCTAAAATTCCCATCCCTAAGTGTTATTTATTAACTCAAATGCTATGTGAAGACAAATATAGATTTGCAACTTCATCTTGTGTAACTCTCAAAATGTACACTTTTCCTGCTCACAGAAAAATAAATGAGTAATGGACCGTATATTACTTTAAATATTACATTTCGTGCTCTTACTTTCTTGTGCTTTGAACCTTTGGTTAAATTTGAGTAGCATAACGATGGATAAAGGATACTGGGGAGAGAAGTGAGATTTTGTTTCCTTTGAATATGTACCTAAATATTTCCAGTTCATGAATATAGGCAAATGCGAAATAAAGGTAAATATAGTCTCTGAGGAAATCACATTCCTTGTCTGAGAATATCATGCAGATATGCTATGTAAAGATCTGAATTACTGAGTACTGCCTCAAAGAAACAAAGATGGTATGTGGTATTTGCTAAACTTGACATCAAGTCTAAAATCCTGAATTCTAGTTCAAGATGTCACGAAGGTCAAGATACTATTTCCTTCTGTTTCTCATGTAGCTACAGATTCAGAAGGTAAGTCAAAAAAAAAAAAAAAGAAAAAAAAGATTTCACAGAGCACTTCTAATATGAATAAATAAATATTTATATGGAGTATTTGGACCAAGTGGACCTGAAATCAAAGTTATGAATCTTGTTCCACTGTGCCTTGGATTGGGGAGATAGGTCTATTCTGATTCAGGAAATAAATTTGGTAAGTAGAGGAAGAAGATTTGACACGGAATCTTTAGCTCAATTGCAGAAAGCTCTTAACATCAGAAGATGTATAGCAGTTTTAGCAAGATCAATGCTATTCCCATTTTGGGTGAAATAGACCTTATCTTTAGAGGGAGGACTGACTATAATTCACTAAGACATGTTTGGAACTGCGTTACTTAGGAGAAGAAAAAACTGGGAAATGACCATGCTGAAGGTTGGAGCATGACTGCTTCTGGTAGATACCTGAGCATGAGTACTCAATAATCTATTACATTAAAATCAAAGGGAAAATGGAAATAAAATAAAATTAAAGAAATTAACATTGGAAATGTTGGTTAACAGGGGCAAGCAGTCATCAGCATAACAGACTCTCTAATTGAAGGTCGGCATCCCACGTGCAGGAAAATTTAAAAATACTGGAGTCATCTCTGCACTTTGGAGTAATAACAATGCAAAGTAACTGGTAAGTCTTTGAATCATGTGGGAGACATTCGAACCTCCTTCCTATCCTGATGTAGATTTCTATAGTGTTCCACTTTCTGGCAGGAAAGAATTAGTATCCAGAGGAATATAGTACTTTTTTTGGGGTGTTCATGGGACCTTCTCTTTTGGTTTATGCCACCTTATACATATCAGAAGCTTTGAAAACTGCTTTATATGTAACATATATGAATTTCTCAAATTCATGAATTCAGAAGACCATTCAAGCCAACATCACATCTCAATACTTCCCGATTCTGCTGAAGGAAAAAAAAAGGTAAGAACAGGCGTAGAGTAATTCTTTTCCTTCCCAGTTTCCTGAAACTTCCTGAGGCAGACTGCATGTCATTCACTGCATTAAAGAGTTCATGATGTCCCCAATGTCTGTAGCTTTTCCTAATCCTCTCTTTAAATTTACTTACATTTTTTTGGCTGCCATTAACATAGGGTAACCTCTGACTTTATCTAATATAATCAAGTTTGGTAAACTGCCATTCTGATTGGCTGATCTGTGGTCAAAGAACCATTAGTCTCGGGCTACACTGACAAAAAAGATGAGCAGGTAAACACAATATGCTCTGCCTTATCATGCTTCTGCCTCATTGCTCTCTGCTGTTGTATCCTGCCTTGCTCCACCTGCTACATAATAACACGCTCTGATGCTTTGGGTTTGTATACCTGGAAATTGCCTTGCCTAAGTTTACCAGAAATAGGCATTAAGTGCCTTTATGCAAAAAGCTCACTTAGCCAACGTGACATTGTGCCCATCTGCACATCTGCAAGACATCCTGCCTGCACCTCTGCAAACCTCTGTGCCAACACTGGAGTAGTCAAAGAGGAACCAGGATCAGGTCAGAGATTGCCTGCCTCTCTTCCAGCATCCTGTTAGAGCCTGGGAAGCCCTAGAGGCCTCAATGGCTGACAAAAAATCCCTGCAAGGGCTTGGGTACTGTCTGGAAACTGTAGTTAGCCCCGGGAATCCGGAGATAACTTTTGTGACTAAATGCTCAAAAGCCTCTTTGTAAAACTGTAAATTCTGATTGAATCCAAGTGCCTTCTGCCTTAAGCAGAAAGAAACTTCTTGAGTCCCTGTAGTGGGCAAGAACCTCTTTCCAGTTTTAATGGTTTAATGCTTGTTGTATTATTGCTAGTTATTTAAGTGTTCTAGATCCTCTGCTTTCCTCTGTGCAATGTTTTCCATGATCGTTGCAAAGAACCTATTATTAAAAACGATGGCCTGTGGTGAGAGACCTGAATATCAACATTAATAAACTATATAAATTTTGAAAATAAAATCTCACACCGTACTACCTGCCATTACAACATTTGAAGGAGGAATTGTTCTCTTTATACTGACAGTTAGTAAATAGTTGGTTTGAGTATTTGCTTTTTTAATAAAGAATTTAATTATTTGGCTTTTGTGACCAACATCTACCTCACATTTATATGTTAACATTTATTTTAAAAAAGAAAAGATGATATTCTGAAACATTCTGATCTCAGATGCAGGTTCTACATTTTGGGGGGTAAATCAGATATTTGATCATTTTAGATAAAAAGTATTAATGTACTGTCAACCTATGGAGTTTGTTAACACTTAGAATCATAGAATCATTTAGAACACAGTTATGTACTTGCTTCTTATCACTTCCTAAGGTTGTGGTGGTTAGAGACCTACATTTGGTAAACTTCTGATCCCATGGAGACAATTATCCTAAGGAAGGTGGTTATAGAAGAAAGCTGGACTTAGCTGAATTTGAAAAGGACTATAGATGACAGAACAACCTCCTTTAATGTAGTGCAGAAAAGGGTACACACAAGATTTTGACAACCTAAACATCCTGGGAGAGTATAGAAAGAAATTGTTGACACACCGTATAGTTTGAGAGCATTTCAGCAAATCCTTTAAAGGCATTTCATTACTGCAGAGACATTTTCCAGTAAATATTTCAACTTTTCTCACTTTAGTGATTAAAAGTGGAATGGATGGTCCCTGTAGTTGGTGGAAGGAATTAGTGCTAATTAAAACATTTGTTACCATTTATAACTTTTCTGTACCACAAAGAAAACTACTATTTATCTTGATAACTATTTTTCAGATGTTCAGAGATGATGAATATAATTTCTAAAACATCTGCTGACCATGAAGAAAAAAAACCAAAAAAGATTTAGGAATGCCCAACAGCATTCTTCAGATTGCTTGACAGAGTATGAGCCACAGTTAATTTTCCAGAGTCACTAGGAAACTCTGAGGGCTTCCCATTGTTTCTAATGGAAGTGTATTGAGATAGGTCTTCAGGACATGTTTGCATTTGCCTGTATTCTGGGTCTTGTAATTATTAAAGCTTTTATTTGACAAATAAAACCACTCAATTGGAAGCATAAATTGCTTGGCTCAGAAAACTGCTGTTAATTTAATCCAGAATTAAGGCACATATGTGTCTATGTGTGTCTTACCTTGAAGCATACTCTTAAACATATGCATAAATAAAAACAATTGCACATGGCTATGTAATATGCATTTGATTTTTTTTTTTTTTTTTCTTTCTTCAGATGGTAGTACTCATCAGCTGGATTGGGCTATAAAATTTGCTGATGAAGATATAGTCCCTCCCCAGCCATTCTGAAGGGGGCCTACAGGAAGGCTGAGGACAGACCGTTTATAAGGTCTTGCAATGACAGGACAAGGGGCAAGGGATTTAAGCTGGCAGAGGGGAGATTTAGACTGGATGTTAGGAGGAAGTTCTTTACAGTGAGGGTGGTGAGACACTGGCACAGGTTGCCCAGGGAGGTTGTGGCTGCTCCCTCCCTGGAGGTGTTCAAGGCCAGGTTGGATGAGGCCTTGAGTAACCTGTGCTAGTGGGAGGAGTCCCTGCCTATGGCAGGGGGTTGGAACTAGATGATCCTTGAGGTGTCCTTCCAATCTTACCATTCTATGATTCTGTATGAGTCTATCTGACCTGGAAAAGGTCATGAAGAAGTCCTTAACTTGTCTTGGAAAAAACATGCCAAAGTCTACTCCTGTCAAAGCTAATTGGCAGTGTGGTATAATAAGGAAGGGAAAAGAATGGGAAGAACTTAAATTATTTCCTGGCAGTATGATGGAGTCAGAAGCATTTCCATAGGTCATAGGTAGATGATTGACATCAAACTGTTTCTGAACTTTTCTCAACAGACTGCCTCAGAGGTTAGTGGAAACCATATATCAGTTTCTGGTTGTCAAGGGTTGCGGCTGGGTCAGCCACTAAATAAGTGACAGACACTTATATCTATTAACCCCTGTCCTTTCCCAAAGGGGAAGAGAAAGGGAATTAGTGAGAGAACTCAATGAACTGGAAAAGTAAAACTACTTTAATGCAAATAATAACAATAAAATAAAATATGTATGAACATACACAAAATCTATATTGAACCCAACCTCCCTGGTGGCATTCGCATGAATACCACCACTGATGCTGCAAGCAGGTACTAGGAAAGTTCAAGACTGTACTCAGCAGCAGATAGGAATTGGACTCAGGAGCTGGATTCTAGAACTGGATTCAGGAACTTGTGGATAGGATCAAAGGCAGAATGGACAGAGTCTTTCTTGGATGTTAATCATTATCCACCTCAACCAAGTCTGGTGCTAAAATTCATCCCTTAGCACCACACCTAGGAGTCTTTTGAACACCTCCAGGAATGATGATTCAATCACCTCCATGAGGGGCCTATTCCAGTGTTTGATAACCCTTTCAGTGAAAAAGTTTATTCTAATGTTTGATCTAAACCTCCTCTAGCGCAACCGTTCCTGATACAGGCCAGAACTCTGGTGACCGTTTTGGCCACCTGAACGTACTGCTAGATCATGTTCAGCTGACTATTGATCAACAATCCCACGTATTTCTCCACTAAGCATCTTCCCAGCCACTCTTCCCCAAACCTGTAGTGTTGCATGGGATTGTGACCCAAGTGCCAGACCTGGCACTTGGCCTTGTTGAATCTTATACAGTTGGCCTCAGTCCATCAGTTAACCCTGAGCAGGTACCTCAGTACAGCCTTCCTACTCTCAAGCAGATCAACACTCCCTCCCAGTGTAGTGTCATCTGGACATTTACTGGATCACTGATAAAAACATTAAGGACAACTATCCCAAATAATGAGCCCTAAAGAACACTGCTTGTGATTGGTTGCCAACTGAATTTAACTCCATTCACCATCACTCTTTGGGTCCAACCAGCCAGCCAACTTTTCGCCCAGCAAAGTGTCCACCTATCCAAGCATCCAGTTTCTCCAGGAGGATGCTTTGGGAAACTGTGTCAAAAACTGAACTAAAGTACAGATAAACAACATCCACAGATTTTCCCTCATCTACTAAGCAGGTCTCTTTGTCATAGAAGGAGATCAGGCTCGTCAAGTAGGACCTGCCCTTCATAAACCCACGCTGACTGGGCCTGATCACCTGATTGTCCTGCATATGCTGTGTAACAGCACTAAAGATGTTCTGCTCCAAGACTTTCCCTGGTACTGAGATCAGGCTGACAGGTCTGTAATTGTCCAAGTCTCCCTGACTCCCTTTTTGTACATAAGCATCACATTTACCAATCTTTAGTCAACTTGGAATTCCCCACTTAGTACTCCTGATAAATGATAGGAAGTGGCTTGGTGAGCACTTCCATCAGCTCCCTCAGTTACGACAGGTGTATGATGTTCAGCTCCATAGATGTGCATGTGTGTAAGTGGTACAACATGTCACTAACAATCTTCTCTGGAATTATGAGGGCATCATGTTGTTCCACATCCTTGTCTTCCAGCTCAGAGAGTTGGGTATCCAGTGAACAACTGATCTCGCTACTCGGGACTGATGCAAAGAAGGTACTGGGTAGCTCAGCCTTTTCCTCATCTTTGACCACTATGTACCCCCCGGAATTCAACAAAGGACAGAGATTCTCCTTAGTTCTCTGTTTGCTGCTAGTATATTTGTAGAAGCATTTCTTGTTGCCTTTAAAAGCTGAAGCTAGATTAATGCAAAGTTGGCCTTTGCTCCTTCTAATTTTCTCCCTGCATAGCCTCACAACAACATTGTAGTCTTTTATACCATGTCTCCAACTGACACTGAAATCAGTTTTGCAAAGACATTGGCAGGGTTCTGAGCTTGCTGCTGGAGAAGAGCTTGCTTTGTCACTTGGACGTAATGACAAATGTGTAATGAATAGAAGGTCTGATCCATAGCTGGTGATGTCAGGCCCAGGCAAAACTGTTTAGTTTGGAGTCAGGAATCTTCTACAGAAATTTCTTCTTTTTGAAACACCTCAACAGGATATTTGTTTATGATTCCTATAAAGATGCTGTCTGAAACCAGGAAACCCAGAAGGGCCTTCGGAAGGAGGACAAAATTGTCTGAATGCAAAAAATAGAATGAATCACCCAGGTTTTGTGTTTTGAGAAGTTTTATATATATGTTACTTACACCGCTTCATAGAAGTAAGTACTAGAAATGCTAAATCAGAGCTCAGCTTTCATAACCTAAAGTACACAATCCAGGCTCACTGGAAAAATTCTGATAATGTTTTCCTCCCTATTTTGCCTCTGAATACCACATCTAGTGTAACTCTGCCTCCAACCTTGTTCTTACATGTGGAAACTTTATTTTGACCACTGTCTCAAATCTGTTACTTGAAGAGTTTCCCTTGCTTGGCTGTGTCAGAATTGCTGTAATATAATCTTGACATTTGCAACTAGTAAATCAGTATAATCAATACAGCTTATAATCAGTATCCTTTTGTACTGAGAATGTTACTTTTGTAAATTTAAGATATTAAAAGTATTAAACATAAGTAAGATAACACAAGATATTAAGCACATAATCAGTATCCTTTTGTACTGAGAATGTTACTTTTGTAAATTTAAGATATTAAAAGTATTAAACATAAGTAAGATAATACAAGATATTATGCACAATTAAGTAAATATTTCCATTGTTATGTAAGTCTTTTGATACAGATCACAGAATCACAATCAATGTTCTTACTATACCCTTTACTCAGTGAAATTCTTTATTCCCATTTAGAGGCTTATCAGGCTTATTTATTAGGAATCACTAATAATCCAAAATTCTACAACTTTGATGATTTAAATTATTTTATCTCTGATGGTAAATAGCTTGTAGCCTTCAATTCAGAGTCCTAGCAGTGATCCTTACTGTCCACAACAATTTTCAATATGCTATTATAAGAATAAAAAAGGTTATTATTAAATCTTCATGAATAAACATTAGTTTGTTGAACCTGAAAGTTCTTGCGTTATTTTAAGAGATGGATCAATTCACATTTTGAATATTTGCATAATGTTTAGCGTGGAAGAGCCTGATGATTTTAAGAGAAGAAATCATGTGACCCCTGCTCCCCTTGTACTCACTGCTATTAAATACATGCATGTAGATTTCTCTCATATCCAATGGACTGTTGGTCTCCAAATGACTAATCCTGGAAGTCTTTCTCTTCTCTTCCATACTCCTGCTGATGTTTCTGAACTTAAGAATCCTTTCTGATTAGAATCCATCAAGGCCTGACAAGATCTCTGTGTTCACAAGGAACCTGAAGCTCACAAAGATTAGTTTGAAAGTTTATGTGAAGAAGAGTGCCAGATAGTTTTCTACAGCTAGGTCTCAACTACTGAATTAGTTCCCCATGGGAATGAATTAGCCCACATCTTTATGTCGTGGTAGGCCTAAACAGGCCAAATTAGGCTTGTGCAAGTCCCGGCTTGCCCAGGCATGTTTTTCTGCTCTCCCTCCTTCTGTTTTGGGGAGAGCAACCTCGGGAAAAGGGACAAAGAACCTGGCACCACTAAGTCTGGGGTCTGGGGTCAGCCCAGTAACTGTGGTAAACAGGGTGCACATGGCTGCCTTATGCAAGGCCCATGTTCTGCCCAAAAAATGGTAAAGCAAGCCTATGGTTTCACCCAATATGGCCAAATCTTGGCTAACTGCCATTTGATTGGCTATCTCTGTGGTGGGGCACACCCAAGTCCCTGCCCCACCGAAGGTTTGAATGGGGTGTGAAACTGTTCTGCTCCCCACCCCACCTCTGGTTCCGGGGGTTTGGAATGTGAAAGGAGTAGGTGTCAAGTACCTACTCCACCCCCGCAGGCTTGAACGGGGGAGAGCAA
>WBNM01016604.1:4887-23591 GCA_013399055.1 Ramphastos sulfuratus | reverse complement strand
CTCCTTGTGTCCATCTAGTGAGCAAGCGGCGTAACTGGCCGCAAGCGGTATACTGGCCACAAAGCCTTCTCTTCCAGTTTAAATTGAGTTTGGTTAATGTATATATTTAATAGTTATTTCCAGATCCTGTTATAACCTGTATATAGTTTCCATAACGTTGCAAAGAGCCTGTTATTATTATTATATGGTGGTCGGGGTGGTGCGAGTTCCGAATATTTAATATTAATAAACTATATATTAATATTTTTAAAATATCGTCTCACAGTAATCAATTACCCTTTCCGCAGCACTTTAACAGGGCTGAACTAAAATAGTAAATGTACATACTTTTAAAAGACATTCCCATAACAAAGGAAAAACAAACAAACAAAAACACAATTAAAAAGGCAAAGACATTGGAACAGAAAACAAAAAAAGATCTCTGCATATTTATGATGCCGACTAATAACTGAATACTTAGCATCTAAATAATATTTTGATGGCCAAATCAGAAAATTGCACAAAAATAAGCAATTAACATGGAATATGACCTGGAGAAAGTTAGCCATAGTACTCAGACTTTTTGTTAGTCCAAAATATTTTTTCACTTGAGAATCCATCAGCGTTGTTTTCTAAAGAAATCTAGAAGCTATTTTTCCTTGTTTGTTTCCTTTCTTTCTGTCAGCAATGTCACCTTTCATTAAAGAATCAAATTTCTGCTGAATTGTTCTAACAGCCTCTAAAAGAGTAATGTCTCCATGTTAGTTATCTGCCAGAAGAATAGAAGAAAAGAAAAACACAACCTGCTAATCAAAGCTTTAAAATTCACCTTCAAGGTAACTATGCCAGAGTAACTTTAAGGTCACTGTGAATGAAACGATTTATAGATGAGAAGTAATAACGCAGACAATCTTCAGTTTCAAATATCAGAATAACTCAAAATGTCCACACTTTAATTACTTTTGTCAAAGCACACATTTTAGAAGCAATCACTTAACACCAATATTGTGAAATACCATGAAAAATTGAAAACTCAAATACTTTTTTCTTAAATGCTATAGCACTATTGCAGTTCTCGAGTGCTGTGCTTCTAAAGTGGTTGCTGAAAATGTTTACTGTTAACTGTTCCTTAGTACAATTTATCTTTGCTCTAGTTTATTACGCATTTATGTTCAATTGAGGAAAAAGATCATGAAAACTAAACTGACTAAATAAGTAACATAGAATGAAAATGTAAAAATCTCATTAGCACCTGAATGTATAGCTTAGTCTAAAAAATAATTTTCACATGCATGTTTTTTAATGTTTGCAATGTTACTATTGATCAATGTATCTTAATTAAATAAAGTTACATTGCATAGCTATGAGAGAGATGAGCTTAGATCTTTCAATTTAGAATGATGAAGAAGAACTAAAATGGGGAAGGATATAAGAAAGTAACAAACAAGGTATCTTTTGTTTAAAGGACAGTTCAAATAATTACACAGATAGGGAATCATCAATACTAGTTTTTTAAGTCAGAGCTAGACTGTCAACAATAGAGGAAAAGAGGCACTTCCAGGTGAAAGATTTACCTCATTCAGTAATAAGTGCCTAAGATAGTTGGGATGAACACAGACTGGGAAGCAATTTCTCTCTCCACAGTCAAAGGAAAGAACTTTGATTACCAGCTTTGACCAGAAGCCTCACAATTAGCAAAAAAGACACATTGCAGTGATTATATGTATTGATATTTACCATGAATGATAAAAGAAAGAACAGTCCAGTTGTGACTTCATCACATGATTACACACTTTTAGTGAGGATCATGCTCTAAATCAATCAAAGAAGTATCATCAGGGCAGAACATTTCTGATACTCTGACATTTTTTACAGCTCATTGTCTCACTGATAGTGTTGGAAGGTGCACCAGAACTTGGCAGTCATAAAATATGATATGAGAAAAAAAAACAGTAAGACATAATTCAATCATAAAGTTAACAATTATCAGAAAAAAGAGAAATATTAAAAGCTTCATCAGTTGACTATATGAAATTAATCGAATTAACAGATGTAGAAGATACACAAACTGCCTTAGGTCATTGGTCCTTTTGTGCAAACAGTGTATACCATCAGTTCTGTGTGCACAGTGATTTTTCTCTGAAACAATATCCATAAAATGCATGCTACTAGAGTGAGGATCAAATATATTAATTTACTCTATGCTAAATAAAGCTCTGAGAATATTTCACTGAGAATAGCTCTTGCTAATATGAGAGCTTAAAAGATTTAGGGCAGAGAGGAATGACTTGAAGAATGCACATCACGTAACTACCTGACTTTTTCTCTTATTTTGTTTTATATTATACACAGAAAAATGAGTATATGCATATTTTATATTCCATCATTAAATATTATTGATGAGTGTTTTATAATCCATATCCTATTTAAGTAAAATAAGCTTCATTTTCTTATATACAAGTCTCTATTTTCTCAGAATTGTCCCATTGAGAGACAAAATTATTTGCTCATTGTCCAATATTACAATACTTCTAGTGTGGATTTCATTTGTTATATTTCTAGGGAACATCTATTCTACACCAAAGCTGGTTGTCTGAGGCTCTACTATAGTTAAAGAAAATGAAGAGGCATTTGTAGGAAATGATTTATGTGGAATAGTTTTAATATGTACTTTAAATTAAATTAATAACTATATCAAAGAGGGTTTTTTTTGTTGGTTGGTTTTTCGGGTTTTTTATTCATCAGTTGTAAAGATAGTCTGGATGACTAAAGTATCTGTCTACATTTTAGATATATAAAGTTTAGTGAGATGAATCACATCTTCAATAGCTCAGTCATTTATAAATCTAATCATTAAGGATGCTTGAAAATAGAAAATAAACCTGTGCAGGTTTGTGGGCTAAGATTTCTGCCACGACACTAATTTGAGCTTTATGCAGTCACTGTCTGTAGTTCACTTAGACTCTACAGTAACTTCCATATATTCCCATATAGGGACATATATTCCAGAAAGAAATAATACTCCCCAGAGAGGATTCATTCTTTTACAGCTTGCAGAATATTTACAAAGTCACCTAAAGCAAATCGTCAATCTAGAGACAAAACCACATAGAAAATGGCAAGTTATTTTCATAAAGGTCCTTATCTACTCCATAGTCTTTCAAGAGTACATTTATATTTCAGAAAGAGCAGAAAGTGAAAGTCTTGTTGACATCATGCTGGTGCTAAGGTAATGCCTGATGGATTTGCTTTTATTTTAGTTTTTTTATTTGTCATTGTTAATGGAAGTATATTACCAGCTTTTTAGCTTCTTAAAAGTTTCTGCACACAAATTAGTCAGATACACTGCAGCAAAATACAGCACTTTTAATTGATTTAGACTTTCTAAAGATGATGACAAAGTTTCCCCTGAGATTTTTTTGGAGTACTCATTTGATGAGAAGTAAAAAACAGTCACGGATCAGGAGACAGCTAAGAAGTGGAAAACAAAGAGTAGGAATTAATTATTATTATTCAACAGGGTGAAGGTTAACATAGCAGGAGCTCTTAAACAGTACCAGTACCAGTCATGAATTTTAATGGCTCTCTAAAAAGGCATGGCTGGCAGGTAGCAAAATTGCATGAGAGTATAGAAAGCTTAGCATCTCCATGGCCTAACTGTGATAGAAAGCATTTATATATGTGCGGACGTAGCAGTTCATCACCGGGGACAACATAATCACTTCAGGAAAAAAAAAGACAGAATTCTACCAACATAAAGTTAGCTTTTAGAAATATAAGATATCTTGCTTTTTAAATTGAGATAATTCCCACTTTTCAAAACAACACAACTCTTCACTAACCTGAGCCATATTAAAGCACAATATCTGCATCCAAGAACAGAGGATTGTCTGCTTTACTGGATTCTTAAAGTAGAAAACTCTAAGAGCATGGGCAAATCTTAAGATAAGGCAGACTGAGAAACTTGAAAGACAGCTAGTATAGACTTACTGCCTATGTATAACATTTATAAAGCAAGCTTCAGAAGCCACATTGAGAAACATAACAGCATTTGAACTCTTTAGATATATTCTCATTACTGTATTGTCTGCTCTTAGGGACAAGCTTGCATAGGTAGTCCACAAAGGAGCTATACAAACAGAAGATACTGAAGAAGTTGGGGGTGCCATATTTTTTTCTTCAGAGACTGATCTTTCAAAGTCAGACTTCTTTTCTGTAGTATTTTAAAATATTTAATTATGTACATATATTTGCATGCTGTTAGAACGTAGAATATTTAAAAAGTTCTTGTTAGTTTTATTGTTTACGTTTTAACAAGATCGTGCAGAGCTCACTGCTATATATAGCTTCTAATTCAAACACCTGTTAGTACTCAAAAATGAAAATGTGATCCTTCCTTTGGATGTAGATTACAGCAGGCAAGTCTACACACAGCTTGCAAATAACCTAGCTATTGACCATATGAAGAATTAGCAGTCCTTCAAATAAACTGTTTTGTAAACTCCTCAGATTTCAGATGATCAGAGAGAAGATATTTTTCTAGATAGATAGTCATAATCTGCAAGGTTCCTTCCTGGTAACTAAGTTATGCCATTTCAATTTGGGGAAAGGAAAAAAAAAAAAAAAGCAGGAACCAAGATATATTTAATCATCTCATAGTTATTGATTAACACCTCAAAGCCATCTTCATGAGTATCAGTGGTAGATAAGAAGTGGAAGAACAAGAGCAAAGAAGGATCATAGTGAAACTGACTGACATCCAGGGAGTGAAGAAGCTGCTGCAGTCTGTTGAGAACAATCTGATGCTACTCATGTATAAATAGGTACACCAATGACTGCAAGTATCCTCAAATGGAAGTATTCAAGGATTGAAATAAAAATGTGGTTCATAACTACAAATACTATACTATTAATCTCTATCAAAAAGAGGGTCTTTTTAATCATAACCCAGACCTTTTTTTTTTCATGCAGCAAAGTAGTATCTCTTACATAGAAAAATACACTTGAAGTATCTACACCCATTTTGTTAAAAACATGTGATCAGAATGAAATCTTGAAGTGAAATAATCATCAGCTTCTAATACTACCCACTTAATATGCTGCGTATACAATAGTGTGGAGCTGCTGTATTTTCTTTTGATTAGTGTTTTTCTTCACAACCTTTTTCAAACACACACACAAAAAAAGTTGCCTGGAGACACTTAAGCTTTTTGCTTATGCTAGAACTTTCAAAAGCATTCAGAATGTCTCTTTTCTATTTTATACATGCCAAAGATACTTTCCTTGAGAAGTGTTTCAACTATATTTCTTTAAGACTAGTAGTCTCCAGGTCTATAAACTTTCAATTAAATGTGTTATTTTTTTTCTAGTTAGTTTCACTTTAAAGAGGAGTTTGACATAAGTAGTGCAAAAATTCAATTGGGGGAATCTGAAATTATTATGAATCAGCAGTTTAATCCTGTATGTGTGTATATATATATGCATACAAGTGTAAAGTGATAAGAAACATTTTCCAAACATCGTTCCTGGAAAAATTGAGAGTCTGGAATCTGAAAAAAAAGAAATCTGCCTTAATTTGTACTGCATTGTTTGCACTTCAGTACAGCAAAAGAAATCTATTCACTTAACAGCTGCCATTTTAACAGAGACACTTTTCCAGTGTAGAATTTCCTTTTAAAGGTTATCTCAACACACTTTTCAACGTCCAATAGACAGTTGCACAAGTGCAGTTTTGTAATTGGAAATCGTTTTCTCACACTCCTAAGTTGCCATAACATTCTGTTAATTGATAGTATTTGTTTAAAGCATCCGTAATGAAGAGTACTGTATTTTCATCCAACAAACTGGATTCATTAGTGTGTTGTTAAACACTGCAGTTTTGAAGAATGGATAAGAAGCTACAAGAACAAAGTACTTTCCCAGTTCTTTGCTTCATTAAACAGTCTGAAGGAGTGCTTCAAAGGGCACAGCCTTGAATGCGTGGGTTATCTCAACTAAACCTCTGCACTGAAGAACCTACTTCATCAGGAGAGACCCCTCTGTGCCTGTATGTGAATGATAAAAAAGAACAAAAGATTCAGCTCATTGAAACAGTAGGCATTCACTGAATCAGATTCTGTGTGCAGGCAGACTTTAGGATGCTTGAAGCACAACAGAACAGCAGAGGAAATAATTTACTTCAGTGTTACAAAGTTGGAGAGTGAAAGCTCTCCCAAGTGAGGGAGGATTGCATTGAAAGCAGATGAATCAAGTTAATTAGTAGTGTATATATCACAGATCATGAAATAGGCCTTCAGGATTTAAAAGTATGAACCTAATACTATAAACATGCCAAATGCATTTTACATTTGTTTCTATTATAATACTTCGTAATGAAATGAAATGAAATGAAATGAAATGAAATAGGGATGTGATTGAATGACAGAGTATTAAATTCTAAGAGAAAATCCCTACACAGAAGTCTTTTCCTTTAATAAGGCATTATTATAAGTTGTTGTTTTTTTTAAATGGTACCAAGCTTTCTGCAAGTAGCAAAAGCAAGATAAGCAAAAATACAGAATCTTTGCAAATAAGGAGCTTGACAAGTTCTTCAGTGAGGTAATGCAGCTAATAAAGCCCTTGGATCTTGTCAGCACTGGCAACAAACCTGAGTAAATTTCAGCAGACATGGACATTATGGATGTGAAATTCTTCAAGTCTGCTTCTCCTCATCTGTTGAAGTATGTTATTCCATGCAAGGCAAAACAGTACAGTAGGGATTAGTTTGTAACTAATGGAAAAAAGCACCAAAACGTTTTCATGAAATATAAGCAATTCTTAAGGATTCCTGTTCCACTCATTATGATTTCAGTTGCAGGATTTCGTAACAGATATGATTATAAAACCATATTTTAATATTAGCATTCCTTGTTGATTTCATGTGGAAATGAGGTTTATGTCCACATTTAAGTGTGTGTGATAGAGATTCTTGCTTTCTGGACCAAGAGCTTTTAAAATCAGCTCTCTTCAGTCAAATTTAACAAGAAAAAGGAGGTCTCAAACAACCTCATTATGTCAAGTTTTCTGCAAGAAAGGCAAACCAGTAGCAATGAAGGTATCTCAGCTGAGAGAAAACCAGAAACCTGAGCACATGTATTCGACACCTGACAGTCTAGATCATCTCAGGAGATGGAAGAGAGCCCTTATAGATGTCCTCAAATCAGGCTTTATTAGGTCTAGTGATTATAGAATCATAGAATGGTAAGGTTGGAAGGGACCTCAAGGATCATCTAGTTCCAATCCCCTGCCATAGGCAGAGACACCTCCCACTAGCACAGGTTACTTAAGGCCTCCTCCAACCTGGCCTTGAACACCTCCAGGGAGGGAGCAGCCACAACCTCCCTGGGCAACCTGTGCCAGTACCTCACCACCCTCACTGTAAAGAACTTCCTCCTAACATCTAGTCTAAATCTCCCCTCTGTCAGTTTAAACCCATTTCCCCTCGTCCTGCCACTGCAAGACCTTGTAAATAGTCCCTCCCCAGCCTTTCTGTAGGCACTCTTCAGATACTGGAAGGCTACTATAAGGTCTCCTGGAAGCCTTCTCTTCTCCAGCCTGAAGAGCCCCAACTATCTCAACCTGTCCTCATAGCAGAGCTGCTCCAGCCCTCTGATCATCTTCGTGGCCCTCCTCTAGACCCTCTCCAACACTTCAATGTCCTTCCTGTGCTGGGGAATATTATATTATATTCTTCTAGCATAGATTTGTGAGGAAATATATAATTTTCTTCAGAACGATTGCTCTTGGTTTCCTTCCCACTCCCTTCTATATTCTCCCTTTCATAAATAGAGCTCACCAAAGAAAGAAAATGTCTTAATCACCATATAAAAATGGTGACATTTTGAGGAATTACTGTATTATTCATAGAGACTACATTTTATGGGGGAAAATACAGATTTATTCCCAGAAGAGAGAAAACCTTCACATCTTTAAAATTTTAATTTTTTATATAACTTGAAAACTAATTGAGAATCACACTTAACACCTGACAGAACTCTAGTTTGTTCTGGTAACTGATTCTTTCAACGCAGAGCTTAAATTGAGTAGCTTCTATTTCATCATTATAAGTAGGTAGTCTTTTCTCCAGCAAAAAACAACAAACCAAACCAAAGAAAAACAAAACCAATCAAACCAATATGAAGCTCCAAGCTACCAGCCTTGAAAACCTAGGAAAAAAAAAACATATTTAAAAGCAAGATTTTAAGTTTCCAAATTCCTATCAAAGAATTAGAAGTCTCCACAAAGAAATAAAATAATTTTACAGTACGTGGAACAGTCTTTTCACATATTACAACCTTTAAATACAACTAAAAAGATGTTAAAAATCTGTAGTTGTTTCTACACTGAACATGAAGAAATAAAAATATCGAAGCCTACTCCTACACTGAAAAAAAACATGTTAAGAAAATATTTTCTTTTGGTAATTCCTCACTTCTGACTTCAGGCTAAACTATATTGGAAAAAAAGAATAAAAGTTTTACATGTAATTTTTTTTTTTTTTAACTGTTTTAAATTGCTAGGGTGAAATAGAGAATTTTTCAAATTATGACTGAAAAGGCATGGAGTTAAACCACCTCAGAAACATGCAGAAACTAATATCTGGGACAGGGACAACAGGACCTGGACCTACACAATTTCTACACAATTTCTACAGACATATGTCTCTGTGACATTTAATGTATATTTTGACCAGTCTGTCGAAGTGTTAATAAATATTTCCCTAAATGCATATCTGAACTTTTTTATTTTGGTGGAGCTGCATTTCTGCCAGAGTGCAGATTCATATTCAAAATCTCGTATTTTATATATATGTGTCTGTGTGTGTGTGTGTCTATCTATCTATTTACATATATACATGTATACACATATAATGTTAGGAATATAGGATACTCCTATAATGTATATGACTATAGAATATTCATATGTGTATAACTTTTGTTACAAAATAATACTTTCTCCTGAAAGTAACCAGAAACCATGAAGCCACTAACAATCAACTCCTCCATTTCTCATGCTAACACAATATTTCCCTTTCTTCCTTTTATGGCAATAATGACTAAACAACAAACCCCAGAAATATTGGGTGGTGAATGGCTGGAGAGCAGCCCTGAGGAAAAGGACCTGGGGGTCTGGATTGATGAAAAGCTCAACATGAGCCTGCAGTGTGCGCATGCAGCCCAGACAGCAACTGAGTCCTGGGCTGCATCAAGAGCAGCGTGGCCAGCAGGGCAAGGGAGGGGATTCTACCCTTTTACTCTGCTCTCCTCAGACCCCATCTGGAGTATTGTGTGCCGTTCTGGAGCCCCCAGCACAGGAAGGACATTGAAGTGTTGGAGAGGGTCCAGAGGAGGGCCACAAAGATGATCAGAGGGCTGGAGCAGCTCTGCTATGAGGACAGGCTGAGAGAGTTGGGGCTCTTAAGCCTGGAGAAGAGAAGGCTTCCAGAAGACCTTATAGTAGCCTTCCAATATCTGAAGGGTACCTACAGGAAAGCTGGGGAGGGACTATTGACAAGGTCNAGAAAATAATACCGTAATAAATTATGGACTTCACAGTGTGCTCTGTAAAGAAAAGATAAGTTTATAGATAGACAACTATTGGAATGCTTATGAGGAGATGAAGAAGCATGGTGAAATAGAAGCACCCTGTTTCCCACCCCATTTAGCAACTGACACAGTCTAGGGTCCACATTTGACCTGAAGTCTGCTGAACATTGTCTTTTAGCCAGTGTGCTGGTTTGCAGCTAATTGGACTATTTTAATGAAATAATTAGATTATAGGTTGTGAAAAGAAAACAATGGTGATGTCTACTTATAGGTTAGCTGAGATGTATAAAGACAAGGACACAAATATAGATAAAGAGTCTTGCTCTCACAGGGAGAGTGTGTCAGGGAGTGTCTTCTGCTTTCTGCTGTGTAACCTAACTAACCAATCTGCTTCTAAGCCCCCTTGCTGATCCTCCAAACTCACTTGGCACATAAGGCAGACCCTGGGGTAAGGTAGAGGGGTGGAAAGAAGGTGGAAGGGTGGTTGAGAGACCCTCCTGGGGACTCTCATTTCTGGGAGGACGATTGTGTTTCTGTATTACCTTTAACTTGTATATTTCTGTAAATATTTCTGTATATTGTGTATATATCTGCTTGTATATTGTGCTAAGCTGTAAATATAGCTTCAGTCTTTAACTTCCAGCCAGCTGAGTCTAGTCTGGGTGACTTTCATATTGTGGAGGGATAGGTAACTCCCAAACCATCACATCCAGGTTGATGAAACTGAAAACTATCTGTGCGTACATACATGCATATACACACACGCACATATATGCATGGATACACACACACACACACACACACACACACACATCTATGTGCACAGGATCACCCATAATCAGCATGTACATTTGCTGTTTTGCTATGATTTGTTCCTTGCTATAAAAGCTCATTCCTAAGAAGAACAAGAAGTTTAGTTAATCATGCCAAACTCATGCTTTGGTTATCAGGTGTGATTTCTCCCTACAAGAATGTCTGGAAGGAAAATCCAAGGACTACAGGCCTGTCAGTGTGATCTCCTTTCCAAGTAAAGTTATGGAGATCATCTTGATTGCCATCACATCCACATAAAAGACAACCATATGATTAGGCCTTGTCACCACAGGTTTATGAAGGGCAGGTCTTATTTAGACTAACCCGTTCTATGATGAGATGATGCTTAGTGGGATAAGGAAAGGTTGTGGATGTTTTCTACCTGGATTTCAATAAAGCCTTTGACACTGTTTCTCACAGCATTCTCCTTGAGAAACTGACTGCTCATGGCTAGGACAAATTAAAAAATTGTCTGGATGGATAGGTCAAAAAAGTGGCAGTAAATGGAGTTCAATCCAGTTGTCAGTCAGTCGCAAGCAGTGTTCATGGAAGTTAAGTATTGGTGGGAGTTGAATCTGTCTTTATCAATGATCTGGACAAGGGGATTGAATGCACTCTCAGTAAATTTGCAGATAAAAAGTTCAAGATAGCACTGATCTGCTGGAGGATAGGAATGCCCTACAGAGGGATCTGAGCAGGCTGCACTGGTAGGCTGAGGCCAGCAGTATGAAGTTCAACAAGATGTGGTGGTGGACCATCACCCCATGTGAAACTGCAGCCTTGAGGAAGAATGGCTAGAATGTTGTCCTGTGGAAAAGGACCTGAAGATATTGGCTGATAGTTGGCTGAATATGAGACAACAGTGTGCTCAGGTGGCCAGGAAGGCCAAAAGCATCCTGGCTTGTATAAGAAACAGCATGGCCAACAGGACCAGGGGGGTGATTGTCCCTCTGTACTCAGTACTGGTGAGGCTGTACCTTGAATACTGTGTTCAGTTTTCTGCCCCTCACTATAAGATATATATGTGGGTGCTGGATCCTGTGGTGGGTTGTGAAGTTGGTGAAGGGCCTAGAGCATGTCTTACGAGGAGCAGACAAGGAAAATTAGGTTATTTAGTCTGGACAAAAGGAGGCTGAGGAGATAAATACAACTACTTCAAATGAGATTGCAGTGAGGTGGTTGCTGGTCCTTTCTCTCAAATTACAAGCAATAGGACGAGAGAAAATGACCTCTCTTGTACTAAGGGAGGTTTAGATAAGGTATCAGGAAAAATTTCTTCACCAAAAGGGTTGTGAGACAGACTGGAATGGGCTGCTCAAAGAGATGTTGAAGTTATTATCCCTGGAGGTATTTAAAAGATGTCTGGATATGGTTGGATTCAATGATGTTAATAGTCTTTTTCCAACCTAAACTGTTCTATGACTCTATGATTAAAATTAAAAAAGGACTTCTATTATTGATGTTGTACTGAATTATCTTTAGGTGCAATGTGACATAGCACTCATTCACTGAATTAAATAACTGGATTCATTGAGATGCTTCTTATGCAAAGACCTTCTTGTCTTTCTCTTCTTTTCTTAAATGTACTCTAAAGGAATAGTAGGCCTTTCACTGAGCTAAAAGGTCTTTAGGGCAAAATCTTCCCTGCTGTGACTTTTTCGTTCATTCATTGATTGAAAATTTCCAACTGTTCCTCAAAAATTATGATAATAGTAGTGACAAAGAGCTTTATTGAACCTGGCAAGTAAGATGAAAGAGTGCTCTATTGCTTTTCTACTCTGAGCCATAGTTTGTCTTTTTAACTATCTAAATGATACTACATACAGGATTAAGTACCAAAATACCATATAGGAGTTACTATCAAAGTAACCAGTAGTGATAGTTTTCATCGTGGTGTATTTATTGAATTACTGATATGCAATGTTCAGTTCTGTGACATTCGAGAGGGATTTCTGTCTGCTTTATCATTCTTCATCTTTTTCTTAAGTGAGCCCTAGTATTTGTCAGTCACATAAGACAACCAGTCTAGGTGAAGATTATCCTAACAGTCTCTGCCTACCTCCATATATGTCTGTTTGCTGTGTGTATGGAACCTGTCACTAGATGAGATCCCTGTTCAGCTAACAATGTAGTGGCATGAGTGCTAACATGGTACAAGGCACAAGATGGGAAAGTGCAAGGTAAGGGCAGGAAGGTGAGACCACTTTGTCTTAAGCTAACTAAAATCAAGTATGAAACTGCATTGCCCTTTATAGACCTTCGTTGTCTGAATGAAGTACAGTGTGAGAGATGAGGTTACACTCCATAAACACACTCAAAAGTTTTCATCCTCATTCATACAGTTTTTGAGTAAAGAACACTTAGCTCTTTTACCCTTTTCTTCCCCCCCCCATTTGCTTTTATGTGTGAGTTAAGTGCTACACTGTTAGACAATTTCACTATGAAGAATATGGAAAAAGTTACTTGCAATAACCTCAAGGTGACATCAGTCAGGAAGTAGCTTCTGATGTCTTGTAGTCCATACTGGAAAATTCAATATGATAATGAAAATTGAATTATCTGTGCTAAAATTATATATTCATAATACCCATGAGTATTATGCAGACAGGTAATGTATTTGGTTTGGCTGAGCTGCGGTTAATTCTCCTCACAGGATCTTTCTAGTGCTGTAGTTGGGCGTTGATAACATACCAGCGTCTTGGATACTGCTGAACCAAGCCCCAAGGCTGTGCTTTTCCAATGGTTTCCCACTCCAAGAGTACTCCGAAGGGTGGGCAAGATCCTGGGAGGGGACACGGTTGGGCCAGTGTCGGAGAGGGGTCATTAGGTACTGCGAGACGGTATTATAAAAATATTAATATATAATTTATTAATATTAAACAATCGGAACTCGCACCACCCCCTACCACCATTTAATAATAACAATAGTAACAGGCTCTTTGCAACGTTAGGAAACTATATACAGGTTATAACAGGATCTGGAAATAACTGTTAAATATATATATTAACAGAACTCAAACCAAACTGGAAAAGAGGTTTGTGGTCAATGTACCACCTGCGGCCAGTACGCCGCTTGTTCACTAGATGGACCCGAGAAGCAGCTTTCTGCTTATGGCAGAAGGCAATCAATGATTACAAGAGGCTTGGTATTTATTCACAAAAATATATCACAGGAAAATAATACCCTAAGCACGTGGCGGGGTTTCCCGTGTTGCCGGGCTGAAAGTTGCCGGAGGCTTTAAAGTTTCTCCAGGCTCCTGAGCACTGGGGAAGAGGAGACAATCTCTGACCTGATCCTGGCTGGCTCTGGAAGCAGGCTCTTACAGGCAGGATGTCTCACTGTATCACGCTGGCGAATGCGTGGAGGCAGCAGGCAGGATGCAAGCAGGCATCTGTAATGGTGGAAGGCACGCACCCCGTGTTCCCTGCTCCTTTATAACACAGCCCAAAGATCAACTGGACCTTTGGACACAAGATAGCCAATCAAATGGCAGTTACCCAAGATTTTGCCATATTGGGTGAAGCCATAGGCTTGCTTTATCCTTTTTTGGGCAGATCACGGGCCCTGCACAAGGCAATCATGTGCCCCCTAGCAACCACAGGTGATGGACAGGCCCCGGACCCCAGACTTAGTGGCGCCAGGTCCTTTGTCCCTTTTCCCGGGGTTGCTCTCTCCCCAAAACAGCAGAAAAACATGTCTGCACAAACCAGGACATGTACAAGCCCAAGAGGCCTGTTTAGGCCTACCACGACAGCCAGCTGACCCAAACTGACCAAAGGGAAATTCCATGCTGTATGACATCAGCTTAGATATATAAGCTAAGTGAAAGAAGGAAGTAAGGGAATATTCATAGATGGTGTCTGTCTTCTGCAGCAAGTGCTATGTGTCCTGGTGAGTGACTAAAACACTGTCTGGTTTGATGGAAAGAAGAGAATAGCATCTTTGTTTGCTTTTGCTTCCACACGTGGCCTTTGCTTTGGCTTTGCGTTATTAAAATTGCTTCTATCTTATTACAGGCTTTTTGTGGTATTTTCCCCTCTCCCCTATCCATCCAAGAAGGAGAGTGATAGAGCAGCTTTGGTGGGCATTTGGCCCCCACCCAGAGACAAACTACTACAGGCAATTATTTGCATTTTTTTAAATGTGTAATAACTTAGTTGGAAAAACATGTTATAGAGCCCCATAAATCCTCCTTCTATTTAAAAAAAAAAAAAAAAAAGTAAGGTAAGGATAATCACTGCATTTTTGTTACTTGAAGTTGTGGTCAAAATAACTGGAAACTCATGGGCAGCATGAAATAATAGATTCTCTGCATTTCAGATCATGCCTCAATTTTCTACCACCTGACAATAATGCTGCCTGTTTAGCTGGGCTGCAATTTGTAAAAATGCTCAAGTCATATGAAAAATGACAGCTCAAGAGAAAGAAGTATAAGGCCTTTGCAAACAGTGAAGAAAGGAAGATAATGAAAATGGAAGGGGATTGCTTTAAGCAATTCAAAATAAGAAGAAAGAGGGATGAAAAGCAAAAGGGAAACAGATATTTAACATTGGAAAGTATGGGAATGTTGCTTGTGCTATTTAATAGCTGTATCTAAACTCCCATATTCACGCAGGTGTGCATGTCAAACCTGTTTGAGCAATGTATTTGCCATTTGAGGCAAAATATTTTGTACACATTCTTCTCTCCATCAACCTCCACATGGTCTGACTGTGACAGGGAAAAAAATCTAGAGTGATTTGCTGAGAAGAGAGCTTTAGCACACACTGAATCAGGACCACCAGGTGTATTGTAATAGACACCATTCAGGCACGCAATCCTCCTTCATCCATTACCTGAGTGGAAAAATCCACTTTTAAGAGAGCATTCACACTGGTGAGCTTCTCCACAATAACTATGCAACATGGTCATGTGAAAAGCTTAGAGCTTGACACACCCATACACTGGATATACAGAAAGGGAACTGAGAACTGAATTCTAAATGGATTGTGCAAACGTGGATTTTTCTGGTTGGTTGGTTGGTTTTGTTTGTTTCTTTGTGTTTTTTTTCTTTGTTTTTTTGTTTTGGGTTTTTGTTTGGGTTTTTTTTTGTTTGTCGGTTTTGGTTTTCTTTTTTTTCTCCTAGTTTGGCTAAAAATTCAATGGGAATTTGGTTGATGACTTTTTCCCAGATTTAGACTTTTGAGTTACATTAGATGTTCACAGATCAGAATGAGAGCAACCTATAAGAAGTACTCAAAACCACAAAATGTTGAGATGGTGACAATTTTCACGTTCTTATTGAGTATATATACTTGGTAAAAATATACTGATAAAATATATATTTTACTGGATCAAGTACAATTCAAAGAAGTTAATTTTCTGGGATGGGTCTCATTTCTGTGAATTTTATCTACCCAAGAGCAGGCTTCTAAGATGAGATATATTGACTGAATCTCTAGCTAGTGGAAGGAAATAAGTGTTTCCAGAAAATAATTCCCCCTGCCTAATGTAGAGTCTAATTAATTGCTTTTCTGGAGGGGTTTATCTACCTTTCAGCACTGATTGTGGAAATTAAATGCCAACAATTTTGCCAGCCAGTGTTACTTGCTGTGAATCTAAAATTTAAACTCAAATGCAAAGACCTATACAACAAAAACCAGACTACAGATCCTGCAAAATCTGGCTCAACTTCTAACTGATGATGGAGGTATGTTACTTTTAAAACTAAAATATTCAATATTAGTAACTACAATATGTGTGTGGGCATTTGTAGCTGCTGCTAAGACAAGAATTCAGAAATAAGCTATTGTTCTGCCTGAGAGCACCATGGGTTTTTCAGGGAATGACTATTGTATGGTGTGTGAGATTGAGTTCTGAGCAAAATCTGTTTGAAGTTGCCAGAAAAGGTTGATTTATCCTCAGTTTAAGTACCAAGGAATTACAATAGTCCTGTGGGAATGGAGACAGAGATGGTCTCGAGCCTGACACTTTCATGCTTCAGGAAACTGCCTTAAGAGTCAGGCTGCAGGCTAATGCAGGCAGAGGGAGGAGGAAATATCCACGCATCAAGCAAAATGTGTGTCTATGTAGCAAGTAAAGCAAGGTACTGTATGGTTATTTTTCTTACTTCTTCCCCAGACTTCTTATTTCCTGCTGTCAATACAAGGAATTAATTCATTAACAGTAACCTGAATAATTTGGACAGAGTGACAAAGTGATGATTTGACAAACATCCCTTGAATATATTTAACCTTATTTGCAGAAATAATTCCAAAATAGGACATGAAACAATTGGAGTACAGTTTCTTGTTCAACAGACAACTCCAAACTGCAGAGTAAATATCTGTATCCAGGATCTCTTGATCCTAAACAAACAAGTCTCACTGGTCTCTTATTATAGGAATGATGAGGTGTTCTTTACCTTTTTTCCTTTTTGTTTGTTGTTGTTTTGTTGTTTTTTTTTTCACTTGCCAAAATGTTGACAGGTCGAGATAATTAATCCTTATTCAAACAGTGTTTCCTGTAGAAAAAACTCTGTAACAGGCTTCCTCTTTCTGTACTGCAATCAACACACTCTTATCACTGTTTTACCTTGCGATAAAGACAGGGAAACCAAAGCAAGCACAAAAGGTATACTGCACAAAGATACACAGAAACAGAAGGAAAATAAACTGCCTGATTTTATTCTCCTAAAAACATAAAACTAAAATCAAATCTATCAAATGCAAATGCAAGAGTTGCTAGCAAAGGAACAAAACTGAGGTCAGTCCATTCGAACAAGCTAAGGATTGCCAATCCTCCTCCCTTCAAAGTCATAGCAACCCAAACTTGTAAAAACATTCCTCTTCCAAATTGTTAGCAGTGGAGACAATTGTAGGGACATGAGTCTGAATTCCTGGTGGCGTTGAATGGCAGCCTTAGAACTGCTGGTCTGTTTACTTTCTTGGCTGCAGGATAAATGATATAGACAGCTGAACAATTGGAAGGGAATTGAACTGTATACTGCAAGGTTTTTCTCAAGTGCCAGAAGGATAGATGACCCTGCTGTGCTTTCATTTTCTACCCACCCAAAATTATTTTTCCCAAAAGTCTCCTACCAATCTTACATTTGCAACAGCTTAAAATTGTGCAATTTCCTCCCTTTGTGGGGGTGTCTTTTAAAGTGCTGTGTCCCATCCAGTTTATGACCTACAGTACTAACTTGCTGATGTTCAGGCCTGTATTCCAACGTCTCTCAAAATATTAAAACACTTTATAACACAGAAAGGACATTTGGAATTTAGGGGGGGACAAAAAATACTTTAAACTTATTGTCACTATGATATCAGGTAATTTTTTTCTTCTCTCTTTAACACCAGAACAGACTCCCACATACAGGAAGCTTGGGTTGAAAAGCAGAAAAAACTGAAAACACTCTTAAGTATTCACAGAAACCCTCCTCTTGAACAGTCTGCCAAATTCCCTGTTACATGTCATGGACCAAAGGGCATGGCATGCCAGGAAAGAGAAAAAAATACACTCTACACATCTATTCCTAAGCAGAAATATTGTGCATATGGGTCCCTTCAGGGAAAAAATATGTACAGTATAATTTTTCCTACCTGCTACTAGATCAGATGTGTCACTCTCTCAGACTGTTTCAAAAATCCTCTATTTTCCAAAAGGATATGGGAGACCACAGAAATAAATTTAATAGCTTTTATCCACCGCTTTTAACAGTCAGAGATTAAATATCTTTCTGTGACCCTGAATCTATAAAAAGTCTATCAGGTAGACTGCTTGGCAACCTAACCCAAACAAAGATCAAGGCTAAATAGGAGCAGATAATGAATGTCTGGGAGACCAGGCATGTGTATTCCTATGTTGTTTAAAAAAAAAAAAAAAGAAGAAATGACTACTATCAACTACTGTCTCTCTTATCTCTCTTCCTGGAAACCAGTGTGAGGTCTCAACATGATTGCAAATTGAACACATTTACATTTAAAAGTCATTATTTAATACAAATTTATGTCGGAAGTGCAACATGGCAAAGACACAGATTTTCACTCTTTGGTTGTGCCTTACAATTGCATCTTCAGAAAAGTAATCTGTCAATATATAGATAAAACATCCAATTTTCAGATTTTCGTCATCAACTTTCTGTACAAAATATGAACAACCTTAAATTTTCTACCTTTTTTGATCATTCCTCCTTTGGCTACAAAACAAACTGCAGTCAGAGAAACCAGGCCCCAGCAGTTCAAAGACTGGCGTAAAGAAATCTGCTTGAAAATGTAGCTTTAATGTTTTAGAGTAAATACTCATTTTTCAACAAAGCACTTCCTCTTCCAATAAAAAAAAAAAAA
>WBNM01016603.1:28387-39115 GCA_013399055.1 Ramphastos sulfuratus | reverse complement strand
GTGCTGGTTTGAGGCTAATGGGAATATTTTAATGAAAATAATGAGATTATAGGCTGTGAAAAGAAAACAATGGTGATGTCTACTTCACTCATAGGCTTGCTGAGATGTATAAGAACAAGGACACAAACATAGATAAGACAGTCTCTCTCGGTCTCCCTTTGGGAGCCAGTGTGTCTTCTCCTCTCTGCTGAATAACCTAACCAACCACTCTGCTTCTAATCCCCCTGGCTGATCCTCCAAACTCACCTTGCACGTAAGGCAAACCCTGGGGTAGAGGAGTGGAAAGAAGATGGAAGGGTGGTTGGGAGCCCCTCCTGGGGTCTGGGAGGGGTGTTGTGTTTTTGTATTACCTTTAACTTGTATATGTCTGTAAATATTCTTGTCTATTGTGTATATATCTGCTTGTATATTGTGCTAAGCTGTAAATAGAGCTTCAGTCCTTAACTTCCAGCTGGATGAGTCTAGTCTGGGTGATTTTACAAAGTGTGGGGGGCAGGTAACTCCCAAACCATCACATAAGGGCAACCACAAGATCATTTCTTGGTGCATCAACAGCCTTTTGCATTACATGGCTTTCACTTTTTAGTAGGCAGTAGAAGAGAGAATTGCTTGATATGCCCAGCTGCATTCAAAAAGTAAAGAAAATCCCCGAGTTAGGTCATCAGAAGCTCTGCCACTTCCACAGTAGCCCAAAATCTGAGCCTGAAGACTGAGAATCAATGCCTCCTCAGTCCCTTCAGGAGAGATTATGTGACAGGATTATGTGGACCAAAGGAGAAGAATAACTTTTAGGGGTGCTAAGACTATACATTTCAGAAATATTACAATAGACATTGGGCTGCTTAGGGTGCTGTTTCAAAAGCAAGCAACAGAATAAGCCATTATGTACAGCACCCCCAAAGTGACCCCCATATGCAATAACGATGGCTAAAATGACTTGAGTTCACAGTAGTTTGTGGTACTGGTTGCCATGTGTAGAACATTGCCTTTGCAAGACTTTAATCATTCTAGTCTTTTGCTAACAAACTGTTCACGTAAAATCCTTATCTAAAGATGAGTCCTGTGCTTCAAAATATGAAAGCTTTATTTTAGAGATCTGAAAGAAATGTGTGACTGTAGTTGTTACAGATTATCTTTAGTCAGTTTTTATCTTGTACATCTGTTTCATTTTTATTGATAAATGCATGATCTAATTTGTTTTGTAAGTATCACGAGGGATTTTTTTTTTTGTATTACCTAAGTTGTTTTGAAGGGAGAAGTTGCATTGGACTGTTGCAACTGATTTCCAAATCAGAAGAAGAGTAATAATAATAATAAAGATTTTGAGCAGAAGAAAATCTTAATTAGCAATACTTGAAATCTTACAAGGAATGTCTGAAGGAACTGGTGTTGTTTACTCTGGAGAAGAGAAGGCTGAGGGGAGACCTTGCTCTCTGCAGCTATCTGAAAGGAGTTTGTAGCAAGCTGGAGGTCAGTCTCTTTTCCCAGATAACAAGTGGTAGAAACAGAGAAAGTGGCCTCAAGCTGCACCAGGGGAGGTTTAGATTGGATATTAGAAAAAAAAAATGTTCATCAAAAGAGTTGTCAGACACTGGAACAGACTGTCCCAGGGAAGTGGCTGAGTCACCATCCCTAGTGGTATTTAACAGACATGTAGATGTGGCACTTAGGGACATGATGAACTTGGCAGTGTTAGGTTTATGGTTAGAACTGATGATCTTCAAAGTCTTTTCCAACCTAAACCAATCTATAATTTTATGGAATGCAAGGGGAAAATCTCCTTTATTCAAAGCATTATTTTAACTGCCATTGAAAAAAAGTTCTTTTCCAGAACATTCCTCCTATGCATTATATAGAATCATAGAATCGTAGAGTGGTAAGGTTGGAAGGGACCTCAAGGATCATCTAGTTCCAACCCCCCGCATTATGCTGTGAAGTAGTTTTAAAAGAAAATTACATACTTCATTGGAGGTAATTTAAGCAAAGATGGAAAGCTGCCATTTGGAGCCCTACACAGGGAGCTGCAAAAGCAAGGGATGGAGAAGGTGAATCAAGCCAATTGGCAGACATAAAAGCCATTCAGCTGGACCTGGACATACCTGAATGGGAGAAGTGGCCACTATACCTCTACACTGATTCATGGATGGCAGCAAGTGTCTTATGGGGGGTGGCTAAAGCAATGGAAACTGGAAAGCTGGCAGTGAAAAGGGAAAGCTATTTGGGCTGCTGACCTGTAGCAAAGACATTGCTGTGTGTCTAGAGACATTGCCAGTAAAAGTTTGGCACATAGACACACATATACCTAAAAGGAAAGCCACTGAAGAACACCAATACAACCATCAGGTATATTTAGCTACTAAAGCCTCCCAAATAGACTTGGACTGGAAGCATCAAGCTGAACTGTTTTTAGCTCGGTGGGCCGATGACTCTTCCGGTCACCAAGGAAAGGATGCTACACACCAACAGGCATGTGACAGATCAGTGGATATACCTATAGATGCTGTTGCACAGGTTATTCATCACTGCGACATATGTGCTGCTATAAAGCAAGCTAAGCAAATTAAACCTTTGTNTGGGAGGTGTCCCTGTCTATAGCAGGGGGTTGGAACTAGATGATCCTTGAGGTCCCTTCCAACCTTACCATTCTATGATTCTATGATTCTATCTCAAACACTTTTGTGTTTCAGAACAAAGATTCTTTACTGGGTGGACCAAATTAACTTTGCTGTTCAGCAAGGAAGCTGTAGAAAGGTCTCTCTGCTATTCCTTCCCCTCACTGACCAGTGAAATCAATACTATTTGAAGCTTATGGAGAGACAATCACAGAACATTAAGACTGAAAATAAGTGATTAAAAAAATATATAATACAAATTATTTAGGTTTGCATAGCTAGCTGACAGATCATCTGTTGAGAAGGGAAGTTAATAAGCCTGTAAGAAAAAATTACATAGTAACGCACTGGGAAGAATTTGTGTTTGACATGCCTTCCAATGTGACTGGCTGAGATGATCAATTGTGAAAGTTTATTTTCATGCTTAAGAGCCTCATTTAAGCTTTGACAACCAAAAAATTACCTGACTTGCACAGTATAGAATGAATGCTGTTGCTGGGATAGATTTTTTTGTCTATATAATAACAGATGCTGTAATCTAAAAAGTCACCAGAATAAACGTATGTCATACCACAAATAAAAGAACTGAAAAACTCCTCCCTTTATCTTTTCTCTCCTCTATTCAACTACAAGAATACTAATTGTGGATGGCAAAGGAAAATGTCTTCTTTCATGTGCACAACTGCATAGTTACATTGTGAACTTCAGCTACGAAGTAAAGCTCAAAAAGTCACGATGCAGTAAGTTACAACCTTCCACTGCTGCATGAACAGATTTTAAACCACAAAAATGAACAACAATATCAATTCTTTTTAATTTAGGATCACGAAGAATTTTCTTTCACTTCAGATTGACAGTTTCTCAAAGTCATAAAGCAAATATCTTTTGATATAAAGTTTATTTGTGTTTCCCCTCACCTCTCACAGCTTTAACTGAAGCACTGACGGGAGTACAGTAACTACAATACGGCTTGGTACAGTGTTTTATACATCTGGCTGAAAATCCAACCACTGGATGTCACTGTTACTCCACATTAAGTAAGCAAGTTAAACCCATGAGACCACCACCATCAAAGAGTAGCTGCCTACTGCTAACTCCTGAGAAAATAAGAAACTGAACAGCGAGTTTAAAATTCAGGAGGAATGAAAAGGAAAACCACACTTGGAACACAAAGTCACAGAGAGTCTGCAGTGCAAAGGTTGGTCAGTTGTGGTCTATGTTACTATGCCAAAGTTTTGGTTTTGAAATAAACTGAAGGAATAATTGGATTTTCCTTCATAATGGGAGAACAGGTCTTTCTTCAAACCCTTCAAATGAGTTTGGGGCTGCAGATTGTTCCCAGATTATGCTCATTAGGAAAAAAAACATTGTTCTGAAGGGGCTTTTCCAGTTAGAAAAAGAGTGACTGACATGACTCATTTAGGTAGCACCAGAGACACACATGCATATGCTCAAAATAATTCCCATCAGTCCTTATCTGTATATTCCAAGAGTGGATGGCTTTCAGTTCCATTTGTTTTCCTATGGGTATTGGTTTTCTGGTGTAAAGAGTTGTAAGCTGCTTCACATTGCATTGCAAATGGACATTTCAATACTCTTAAAAAAATAAAATTAAAAATTTTTAAAAGAGATGTTCATCTTCCCTCTAGAATGAAAAAAAAAACCACCTCTTTTTTGACCCCAAGTGATTTTCTCTGTGCCAGCCTTGAACATGAAACTACTTTGATCTACTGGATAAGGCAAAAACCTATTTCTTTTTCCTTTTGTGCATTATGCTTCACCAAGCAATTGTTTTATCCTTATTCTCATCTCACCTGGCTGTCTCTACTATTAAAAATAGAAATAACTCAGCTTGCTATTTCCAACATTATCTCCAAAAAGCAACATGAGGATTTCCACAGAATCTAAACCCCTACATTATTATATTTAATGTATAATTAGTTGTATGCTCCTAGTAAATGTTAAGTTTGTACTTTAAAAGCAAAACCAGTCCTCACTTGTAAATGGCGATGATTTATTCTCAATGGATTGATCCTACCTCTTCACAATCATTTCAACTTTCATTTCAAACCTGGCCTGATGACTTCTGAGTATCTTACTTCTTTCAAATTAAAAGTAAGTGTTAGGAATGCAAATAAATCAGAAGTTCATAATGAGAGTTCAAGAGCTGTGTAAAATACACAAGCATAAATAACAAAATTCTGTCCCTAAGTATCATTGACAGTGTCTAAATTTACTTTGTGTATGTGGTAACAGCATAAAAAGAATTTTCAAATGCCATGTACACATTTTTCACTTTTCCTTTGGAGCTAAACATAGACAATAGTATTGAATTAGTTTACCCTTGTTAAAATAGGATCTCTGTATTATCAATGTTAACTATGGGGAAACCATAACTCTGCTGAGATACAGATTCAAATTTAGTACAGTGCCTGTATTTCCAGTCAGTATGTGAATCTGTTGCTATAGTTAGATGTTGCATGATATTATAGTGTTGCTGCTCATGTACTATAATTTGTTATGCTTCTAATTAAACTTAAAGCTGTAGAAAAGCTTAGAAACATATAATCTGTATAATCAGGAAGATAAGAATGCCTGGTACTCAAAGATATAAAAAGCATATAGAACATCATAAAAATGATCTCCCTACCTATTAAAATGCAGTGGAAAACACCATTTTAATGCTACAAATTGAGGGATTTTGAGAGAGATAAAAACACACCATAAACCGCAGCACTGATTTCATCTTTTGATGTGACAGAAATAAATAAAAGGTGTGGGTCAGGAATTAAACAAAACTGAACAGCCACAGAAGTTGAACATCAGAGACAAGAGAAATAAACAGCCACAGTGAAAATATTTCAACCAAACACAGCTTTCAAACCATCTTGCTAGCTCCAGATGAGAGGAGATGAAAAATAATCACGGAGTTGACCTTTGCTGAATGGCTCATCAAATTTCGCTTGCCCTTGAAACCAGCAGGACACACAGACCCAGCACTTCACAAGGTGTACCTAGAGCCTAACACAGTATGGCCACAAACTCTGCCAGCCTGTTTTTGTGGCCATGATAATGTTCACAGTTTACAAATGAAATTTAATCTGTTGGAAGCATTTCAATCAATTCAAATAATCTACTGCAATAATAGATTGTAAAAAGCACATCACACATACCCTGGTCACTTTATGTCAGATTTTTGACTTGTTTGACTTCTCTCTGCACTTATCAACAAGTCAAATAAATGTGGGTCGTTCAAAACTGCATCAAAACTGCAGTTAGCAATAGAGATCCTGCCACTGCCAGTGCTTTTAACTTCAACAGAAAGGCAGAAAATGGTCAAAGAAGTTTCATGAAAGTAAAAAAAAAGCCCTCTGAAAATGTCTTTCTATTGTCTTTAGACTGCCTTTAGATTGTTACAAGCAATAGGAGCAGGGGATTGAGAGTACCAGAGGGAGGAGAAGCCCTGATTACTGGAAGACCTCATATAGTATATTATTAAAAAGTGCAAAATACTGAAATGCCACAGATGATACCTTGAGGCATTTCCTGGTCTTAGATAAGTCCTAGTTTGAATTCTTTTTCCCCTTTAATCTTTTTGCACCGACTTTAAATGGTTCCCTCTTTCACGGTGGGTTGTTAAGCAGCTCCCAGTGCTGCCTTGCCACAGAGGAGCTCTGACACTGCAAGGGTATTTTCTTTGATGAACTGTAACGAAACCTGAGTGAAAGGCTGCATTGTCTTCAGCCTCCATAATGGGATTGCTCATTAAATGAAAGGTAAACATATTAAGAATGACAATTTCCATCCAATCATTCAATTTAGAAAAGGACAGACGTTCCTTGCAAAGTCAAATAGCATAGGAAGGTTATCCATAATAGGGATTTTACAGTACAGCTGTCAGCATGCGGAGATCATCTGTTTACCAACAGGTATTGCTGTCACTGTTATTGGGCTTTTCCCAAAGCAGAGGAGAAAAGAGAAGAATGACAGAATCACATACAGTATCTATGGCCTAGAACATTCAACAGATGTTGCTACTACAGTGATGACCAGTTTTCAGACATGCTTGCAACTGCATTATTCGATTACACAAGAGAAAAAGAGGCAAAGTTCAGTCTCAAAGCTGCCAAAACTGCACAACCATTTAAATACTGTAGGGACTGATCTTGCAAATGATTCTGAGCTTGGTGCTTATTACCGTGAATACCCTTACTAAAATTACTGGAGGTACTCAAGCAAATAAAGCTTTTAATGCCTTAAACTGCCTGAGTCTTGAGGTCTACAGGTGCATAAATGTAGATCATTACGCCTACATGGAGTCCCCTGACTTCCCAAAAAAACCTCTATTTAGGTGAAATCATCTGCCCACACTGTTCTTATTTTAAAGATTAGAGATGCAGTTTGTGGAATAACATGCAAGATAATTTCTCCAGACTTCAACAAGAAATTATTTGCTTCTTATTCAGACAGATAATGAGAAAATGACATAATGTAAGTGCCAGAATATAATTGATTAAGTTTGACAGAAATGTGGATACAGCTGCCTTCCATAAAATTTCTTGTGACCATGAGAAAACTCTATTTTTACATGGTCATAGAATCTTAAACTACAATTTGCCAATAATATTTAATTTTGTAAAGTTTTTTCTGCTTTTCATTTGGAATCTTTTAGATGTGCTGATGGTCATGCTTATCAAGTACTTGTTCCCCAACTTCCACTCTATACAGAGACCAAGGATCCAAAGACTAAAGATCACAACATTCATACTGCATGATACTGTTTCCTACATAAGCCCCTGTCCTCCCTCTGCCCTCCTCTTTCAGTGTTAATGCAAAGCTTGCAGAAGCTTCGAAGTAAATAAACACACAAAATCTCATAGAGTTAGCAAGGTGCTAGATCTGATGTACTGCTTTCAGAGCGCCTAGAAGGAATTAAGTAAAGATCATAGAATAGAATCATAGAATCATAGAATGGTAAGGTTGGAAGGGACCTCAAGGATCATCTAGTCCCAATCCCCTGCCATAGGCAGCGACACCTCCCACTCGTACAGGTCACTCAAGGCCTCATCCAACCTGGCCTTGAACACCTCCAGGGAGGGAGCAAGATGATCTGGAATAGTTTCTATGACTCAGTTCTACCACTAAAGCATGCCTTCAGACTGACCATATGATATTGTTTTGCAACAGAAATGATAATGGATACTCTATTTGTTTAATGCCTTTTTACTCATTTATGTTAAGAAAACTTCATTTTATCAAATAAATTAGAAATACTTCAAAGACTGTATACAATATAGGATCTGGCAGTAGTTCACCACCTGCAAAGCTAATTATGGTGCCTATTGCCTGTTGGATATCTAATTCTGCTTCTACATTAGACATAAAGTATTGGTACATTTTGAAGCTGATAATGATTCACTTTGGATTTAAATGTTCTGCTGGTTGCTGTAATGTCTGCCAGACTAGTCCTTGAATGGACTACCTGTACCAAAGTTCATATGGTACACTGTAAATGTAAAGCTTACCAGCAATTACTGAAAGAATTCCTCTCAAAAATCACAACTGCAAAATGAATGCAACCTGTCAGACCAAATTAAGTGTATAATAAATGCATAAGGAGCCTGTTTTAATGTAGACATAAAATATACATGCTCCCAATGAGCTGCCGAGTCTCTGTGGAATTGCAGTTAGGGAGAAGTGTGGGCCCATCTAAGTCCTGACCCTACTGACAGAAACCATATTACAACTTTGGAAACTAAGCTACCTGGCAGAATACAAAACACTAATAATTTTCTCAGGCCACTAAGAAGTGAGCATCGTTCCAGGTTTGCTTTAGGGATGTAAGATTCCTGTTGTTGGTCCCCTCTTCATCTCTTCTGAGAGAGATTAAGTTCACAATTTCTGCCCACAGGTGAGAAACGTATCTGTGTGTATTACATACATGTTATCTGTGGACATGCAGGACTGGCAAGCAATGTATATTGTCAAAGCTTTGAGGTAAGAACTGCATCTTCTGAGCTTTGTACTATTTTACAGTATCAAAGTTTTGTAAGTAACGACGATTGCCATGAAAATCTCTACAAAACAGCTGACAATTTTTTGGTATATCAGAAAAGAACTGTACATATATTTTTTTTTTTTCTCTAAAGAGCTGCATAAGAAGAATCTTTAACAACCATGTTAAATTTCAATACAAGTGGGAATCAGTGAGGAAATTCTAGTTCTAACGCTGAATTGATATTTGAAGAGGGCAAATGGACTGACTGCATGCCAGTCAATATGGTAGCAATCCCCAGCAACAGAGCAATCAATCAGAAAAAAAAAATACCAAACAACCAAAACTGGATTTAATTAATAGAGAATTAAAAGTTAGAAATTTAATTAGGTGATTCAGCGTGACACTATGGAAAATACATTCTGTCAGAGAAATGCCCTTCCATTATCTGATATGACTTTAAATTTGGTAGCTGACAAATCAAACAGTTTATATTCAGATTCACAAATTCATGGATTGCATTGGGTTGAAAGGTACCCTCCAACTAGATTAGGCTGCCCAGGGTCACACAAAGTTTGATATTGAATGTCTCCAGGGATGAGGCCTCAACCACAGCTCTGGGCAATGTATTCCAGTATCTTACCACTCTCATTGTAAAGAACTTCCTCCTTTTGTCTAACCTAAATCTACCCTGCTCCCGTTTAAACCCACTGTCCCTCTTCCTATTGCTGCAAGCCCTCTATACAGTCCTTCCCCAGCATTTCTGTCGGTCTCCTTCAGACACTGAAATATATTTGTAAGTTCTCCCCAGAGCCTTCTCCTTTCCGGACTGAACAGCTCCAGTTCTTTCAGCCTGTCTTCACAGGAGAAGGAAGAGGTGCTTCAGCCCTCTAATCATCTTTGTGGCCCTCCTCTGGACCAATACTTTAACTTGGTAAAGCATCTTACTTGATACTGAAAAACTTAAGGTGTCTCAACCACCTTTCTTTAAGAAATTGTCCTAGACTGGTGCTCTGCCATATTCATCAACGATCAAGTGTTAGCTGATAGTGTAACTAGGTGAGCTGCATGTAAGAGGGGCAAGTTCAGACAACATACATGTTAACACAGCCAGATGCAGATTCAGGCATTTAGGGACAAGACTTCCAAAACAAGAAGGAAGAATTATGGAATGTGTTAACATTATAAAGGACAGAAAGTTAGCAGAGACAAGCAACTTAGCAACTTAGCATGAATTCTTAGTGCACGGTGCTTTAGCAAACAGAGCTTTCAGTAGCCTGGACGTGACAAAAACACCAACTACTATTCAGAGAAGGAGGTTTTACCTCTCTGTACAGCACAATCAGGTCAGTGATGGAATAGTGTTTACATTTCTGATACCCATTGTTTTAAATTCGGAGGCATGAAAATAAACAGCTTTGAAGCTGACTGGTGCTACATTTATCTGTTCTTTCATCATCGTTCTTTTTGCAAGATCTACACTATACATTTTTGAGGAATGTTGCAAGGCTGACTGTTCAAAATGGTGGGATACCTAATCTTAAAATGTATAAACCCTGAACACTGGTAAATAAAGTAGTCATCCTAACATAACTACTTTTGTATCTTAGTGTTTAATGGACAGCCTCTGTAAAAATGTTGCCTCTGAATTAGGCTGCCCTAATATAGTATATGCTAGTACATGCCATCCATTGTTTAAATTTATAGGAAGGTTTCCAAAGGAGAGTAGAATGATAACTTAGGTACACTGACATTTAATTTAAATGAATAATTTACCACTACAGTACTTTCTGAAGATCGCAGTGTAAAAACTTGGTTTGGGACACTTGGCAACATCTTCTAATGCAATGCCACATAAGTGCACATAACCAAGGTAATTTCTGGCATACTTTTGTACCCATGCTAATTACTCTCATGAGAAATTAATTAGAATGGGCATATTGCTAAAATGATGTAGCTACAGTGCTGCTACACACACTAGTGTCCTGGTAGGACATAAATCCTGCCAGGCCGGTTTATATATATATAAATATATATATATTTACATATATATAAATACATATCTTTATATGTATATATATTATATTAAAAATATATTTTATATATACATAAAAAAATATA
>WBNM01016603.1:0-28121 GCA_013399055.1 Ramphastos sulfuratus | reverse complement strand
AATGCCTACTGGCCAGTTTAATTTTCAAATTGGTCTATTTAAGGGGGGGTGATTTAGAAATCGCGCCTTTCTTACAAGCCTTTCTACATAGATAGCCTTCCTGCACTGACCTCCACAGGGAGCAATACCCCTTAGCGGCTCGTTAAACTGGGAATCTCCGTGGCCACGTGTTTGCAGCTTACACTGGCTCAGCAGCAGCTCGTCTGCAACTTGTCTCTCTCTTCCCCCCTCTGCCTGGAATATTTTGTTTTTTACCGTGGGATCATTACTGTGAGTTTTGGAAGCATTCTTATATGGGAAACTTACTCAGGGACCCAAGGTGCTGTGAGTACCATATGCTGGGGTTAATGCTAAGCCTCTGCAGCACGGTTAGAATTTTTCCTGTTTCGCGTTCCTATTTTTCCAAGTTCTGATTGTTTAAACTGTTTAATTCTGTGTTAATAAATATCCTTTGTGCAACTATTTCCTGTCGACCAAAAATCCAAAGAATCTGAGGGAATTTCCCTGATTTTTAAAATATTAATAATAAAAAATAATATTCACACAGATATTAATAATCATACTTCATAACAGGTTATTAATATCACGACAACTAGTCAGCAACTTTGCACTGAGCTTGGCTGCCTGAGTGTTTTTATATTACATACTACAGCCTGTGCCTTAGACTTAGAGGAAATGTTATTTTCTCTTCACTCTTCCAATACTCATGTCGGTTACAGGAATGTTATCCTGTTATAAAAATGAAGAACTAATACAAAATTAAATGATGTAACTGGTGAATGCTAAAACGATGCTGTAATGGCTTGAGCCGTATCACATACATGAATATACATACATATATATATACACAAATACACACACACACACACATATATATATACATACACACACATATACATACATATATATATATATACACACACACACACACACACACATACACATATACACACATATATATCCCACACTATTCTGAGCAATGCTGGCTGCATGGTATGACACTTGTGAGATGTTAAGTAGTTAGTATTTGTGGGGTGGAGGTTGGGCTCTCTCTTTCCAGTTTCATTTTTTGCATGGCATGGGTTCAGTCAGGGATTTTCCCAGTTTTTCTCTTCCCCTGTCTCTTTTGGTGTAATTTGATATCTTTGCAATAGAGTAGTAAATAATTGGGTGTAACTCAACAAAAATTCCCCACTTTTCCTTCTTTTTATCTCCTGCCAGGGAGGGAGAGAAGGGAGTGAGATATGGGGGGAAAGCAGTCAGGTTAACCCATGCCTACATGGTGCCTACATGACAGACTGAATAATGTTGAGCAAGTTTTGCCTGGGGCTCTGAAGCATGAGACATCTCCATTCTATAAGCTTTATGATACAGAAGCTCAGGCTCAAAGGTTTGTTGAGAAATAGAGTATACTGGCTGTACATGCCAGAGCACTAATGCAGATATATGAAATTTGGATTAGATATAGCTCACAATCTAATTTGTCAAGATGCAGGTCAAATCTGACTACTTACTATCCACCACATAGGCAAGGCACAGCATACCAATGGTAATGCCAGGAACACATGTTCATTATTTGGTATTCCATACCAAAATAAAAGTGATACTCATAGTGTAGAAGAGTTAGAATGTTTTGGTGAACATATATTAGAAAAAAGCTACATTTTCTAAAAAAAGATACATAAAAAGCAACTTGCTGTAGGTGGATAGAGAAAGAAGTATTCCTAGCCAAATCACCAAAGAACTTTAAAATAAATATTTATTTATATTATTATTTCAAACAATATTACAAGATTAATAATAAAATGATACTTTATATTGAATTGTTGCTAAATTTCTTACTCATAGTTGTGAAGCCATGAATGCTAACCTTTGACTTTCAGTGTAAGACTGTAAAGTATTTAGATATGAAAAAATATTTTTGCAAGAGTACTTAATATGATGTTGCATCATGAAATCAGGACATGTTTCTACAACTGACTCCATGCCCATTGAGAAATACCCTCTGAATAAAACTATTCAAGCAGGCATGCAGCATCTACTCAAGCAGGAAAACAATGCACATCACAGCTCTGCAAGAAAAATCCTGGTATGATGAAGTATGCTATAAAAATATACCTCTGCAACAATTCAACAAAAGTCTATTATTTTTCTAATTCCTGAAAGAGTGTAAAACCACCAGAATTGGGCTGTTCTTTCTTCTCTTACGAAAAGAAAGAGCAAACTACAGTTGGGATACAGTCACTGCATTCTGTCTATCAGAGAGAAGCTTTTCAAGATGCTCCAGAGGGTACAGAAGATTGAGAGGTAAAAAGAAGGAACACTACTGCAGTAGATAATTTCTAAAATATACTGAATTCAGGGTAAAAAATAACCAAAACTTCACAAAATGGAAAACTCAAGCTGTCCAATCCATTTCTGTCTTAAAGGAATCATCAACCTCATAAAATCTTACAATGTCCTTATCATTTGGATTTATCTCTTTTGCATTTTTCTATAACTTTTTTTCATGAATTTTACAGTATTTCAAAGTCTGCACTAACATAACTGTAGTTTATCACTGAAAATGTCCACAGAAATCTATTGTATCACTGCAGAGACAATCAGAAAAAAAATACTCAATGAAAAAATGTAAAAAATAATTTGCATGTCTTTGCTCAAAAAGTTTTAAAAGTAAAAAGTGGTGGTCTAGGTCATTCATACAGTTAAAAAGAGTAACTATATGAGTGTTTTTAGTGATCAGTGATACTACACATACAAAGTCTGCATCTGTTTTTCAGCAGGGAAGCATAGAGAACAGTGCCAATTCCAATTTCAGTTAACAATTTTATAAGTAATCTGATGGGATAAGGATATTAATTAGATTCACGGCTAATACTAAATTGAAAGTTGCTGTAAGCACTAATGAGATTGGGGATATACTATGAAGGAATGATAACTTACTACAATGAACTCCTCTAGACTTGAGGATCATCCTATATTGGTATGCTCTAGTAACAGCTAATTGAAAGGTAGTATTTTAAGTTCTCGACATCACCCACTGCATTTTATTAAAATGTGCTCACTCTGCAGTAAAAAAACAGTATTAATGACAATACACACATACAGTAAAAAAGGTTATCTTAAATACAGCAAATGTGAAGAACATTTGGAGGAAGTAACTTGGAGCACACACAGAGGAGGAAATTTTGACTACACTTTTCCCCACTGTTGGTCCCAAAGACATTCAAGACAGACATGCATAGTACAACTATGCCAAGATTTTGGTTGTATGCTGCTGTATTCAAAGAACTGATTTCTTAATCAATATGCTGATATTTCACTTGGATTATCATATGCAGGTTTGAAGCTTCTTCATGCTACTGAATGAGAGAAATTTGGAGGAAATGTACGGAAGTGGTTAAAAAGGTTCATTCGTGCACTCATTAGAAAAAAAGTAAATCAGAAAGTTTGATAAGGAGAGGACAAATTCAAAAATTTCTCATTGAAATGTGGAATGGAAAATGGAGAAAAAGGGATGGTCAAGGAGCTAGAACCAGTTAACAGTAACAGGATTCACATTTCTAAAAGTAAAAACAGATAGTGATAAACTAGTCAGACTAATGTCTTTCCAGCAGTTAAATTCCTCTGTATTGTGTTACATTTAATTGCAGCCATTGTCTAAGAATTAATATTAGCTAATAGACTTGTTATCTTCTTTATTAGTGCTCATTATGCTAAGCTACACTGTGTTTTGGACTGCTGCCATTCCTATTTTATTTAAATTTTGTGTACTAAATATATCTAATCTGTTCACTGCTGCCAAACACTAATAACAGGAAAGAACTCTGGGCAAGAAATATCTGAATTTAAATATATAAATGAACACAATCCTTTAACAAAGTATTACCAACTAACAAAGAATAATCCTACTTTGACAAAAAAGAAGACCAGGTGGGATAAATCTTTTATATCATAAATACCAAACTGAGATTATGCTAAAGCTATTTTTAAAGGATTTATCCTTTAAAGGGCTTTAAAGGATAAAGTTTAAAATATGTCCCATATTTCTGTAGATATTTCAATGTTTATATAACAAAAGCTTTGCTGCAATGTTGGCAAGGCTGAGATCTTACTTTAAGGAATTGTTTTGAAATGGGACTATTACCATCAGCTAGAAGACAATATGGACCTTCCTATTTTAACATATGTTTTCTTGGAAATTTTTTATTAGTTTCTTGGAAGTATGAATTGCTATACTATTTATTTGTTTTGGCAATTTATAAATGACTTGAAAGATAGTTTTGCCATTGACTTTATATCTTGTCATCATTTGTCTCATGCTTATAACTCCAGTGATGATACTGAATTGTATTAGAAATAAATTAAAAAAACCCAGTGTAATAGTCTGATTCTTCACTTCATTATAGAACAACTCTCACCCACAGTAAAACACTATAAAGCATCTTCAGAGTCAATGAGTCTGCTCCTGAAAAATCAGCTATAAATGTGTAGCATTTGTAGCTATGGCAGTTTGGGGGATACTACCTGAGTAAAGTGGGAAAGAGGTCAGGCTTCTTTATACACACCACTGCTCAGGTACAGCCAAATATATCTAGATCTCTCTCACTGCTAAGGATAGGAGGGTCTGGACTTGATTCCCCTCCTATGTTAAGCTGTGTGCCATGCAGTGATAAGCACATATCTTGACCAGGTCACTCAGCTCTCCACAGCAATGGATTTGGTATTTTGCTAAGGTAGTTCACATCATGACAATTGTATTTTTAAGAATTTGTAGATTCTTACACTGAGACTGTCTGAACAAGCAGAGAAAGAATGAGTATCACTGTGTGAGTAACTGAACAGCACTCCTGAGAAGTTGCACAGTTGTCACGGTAGGCCTAAATAGCCCAAAATACATGCTCTGGCTTGCCCAGACATGCTTTTCTGCTCTCCCCTCCTTCTGTTTTAGGGAGAAGCAACTGTGGGAAAGAGGACAAAGAACCTGGAGCCACTGAATCTAAGGACCCTGGCTTTGCTCAGACTTGTTTTGCATCCTGTGGTAAACAAGGTACACAGGCTCAGCTTGTGTATGCCTTGTGCAAGGCCTGTGTTCTGCCCTAACAAGGGTAAAGCAAGCCTATGGCTTCACCTAATATGGTCAAGCTTGGCTATTCTATGTCCAAAGGCTCATTAGTCTCAGGCTATATTGATAAAAGGAGATGAGCAGGTGACAGAAGGTGCTCTGCCCTTGTTTTCATGCTCTGCCATTGTATTCATGCTTGCCTGCTTGCTTCTGCCTTATTGTATCCTGAACTGCCTGGAAACTCCACTGCTTCGAGTTTACCAGGAAAAGGCTCTAAATGCCTCCATGCGATCAGCCTGCAGAGCCAGCGTGACACCATGCTGAGACTGCACATCACAAGACATCCTGCCTGCACCTGAAAGCCTCCTGCCAAGACAGGAAGTCCTAGAGATAAACATATCATCCAGAGAGATCAGGACCAGGTCAGAGATTGTCTGCCTCCTTTCCCCAGCAGCCTGGGAAGAATCAGAACTCTCAATGGATGACAAGAGAGTAACAGAATTCCCTGAAAGCGTTTGGGTACTGTCTGAAGCTGTAGCTAGCCCTGCGAGTTGGGAAATTGTATTTTGTGAGTAAATACTTAAAGCCTCTTGTAATTCACCATTGCCTGCTGCCATAAGCAGAAAGGAGCTCCCTGAGTCCATCTAGTGGGCAAGCGGAGTATTGACCACAAGCGGTATATTGAACACAGGAACCTTCTCTTCCAGTTCAATTGAGTTCAATTAATGCTATATTATTACTAGTTATTTCTAGATCCCGTGTTATTATCTGTATAAAGTTTTCATGACCATGCAAAGAACTGAGAATTATTAAAATTAGTGGTCGGGGTGGCGAGAGTTCTGAATATTGAATATTAATAAACAATAGTAATATTTGAAAATCATATATTGCACTAATTAATTACCCCTCCATAACAACAGTCTCTTGGCTGGCCAGTAAAAACAGAAGGTAATGGAGAGATGGCAACCCACAGCTTCAGCTCTTCAGAAGCTTTTGACCCTGTCAAACTAAATGGCACACAACAGACTGACTTCAGTCTTTACATAAAGAGGAACAAGAGTGTCAAAGCATCAGCCCAGAGTTTATCTGTTCTGTATATATAACTTATTGACTATGATGGCTGAAAAAAAAAAAAAAAATTGAAACTTAACTGTCATGGGTTAAGTAGAATATTTGCTGCTATTATTCATATCATGCTACCATCCTGCCAGCTTCAAAATGAAAGTGCTGGCTGGAACAAAGTATTATGAGGCTTGAAGTTCAGACTGCAACATGAGAGGTTTCCTGTTATGGTTCGTGCTTTTGGGTTCTGAGTTTTTGAGTGTTGTCTCTTTCCTGCAGGAATGGTGGTGAGATCGGTGGGATTTGGTTAGCACACTGGTTTTCTGCTTCATGCTCTTTATTTTTCTGCACTTCACTGTGCTTTTTCTGCAAAAAGGCTAAGATAATTGTGCAGTGCATTATTAGGCATTTATGTTACCTTATTTTATATTAAACTCTTATCACAACCCAGAGTTTTTGTGTGTTACTTTTCCCTCACTTCTGGGAGGGAGGGGGTAAACAGGCAGGTTAATCTGTTCTCAGGTTGTTACATTAACACAATTGGTTTAAGTATTTTTTAAATATAATTAATGCTACATCTTTGGTAGAGGAAACTTTTCTTTTTTTCCTGACAAAATTAAAAATTTTTGTTAAATAAGCAATGGTTTTAAATTGACAAAAGAATCAATAACCATTTAAAGAGCATTATGGTCTATATGAATAGTGAAAAAGAGAAGGTGAGTATGTGTATCTCAGCATCTCAGCACTGATGTCCAGTCACACTAAAAAAATCATTCTACCAATGTAGTCCAAGTTGGAGCTGCAGTTTGAAGACTTGTTGGTAGGGTCACAAGGGCCTCCAGAAACCAAATTCAGCCTAAGCAACTTCCTGATAAGTCCTCTATGCTCTGTCCCATTGCCTACAGAGGGCTATAGGAGGGCTGAACTCATGGGTGAAGGATGCCACTTAGACACCTGAAATCTAGGGCAAATCTGGGCATTATCACAGCAGCTTCTCACAATCATGCTTTGCATAACATAGCTTGCTCACTACTAGCTTTTATCTGAAATCTGATGTGATGGTAACCAACCCATTTGGGATGACAGATCTGAGTTCAGATGATGTTCTACAGAGTATTACAACTCTGTAATCATCTCTGTCCTTCTCTCTAGTTCCCACTTCACTCTTGTTTTCCTCTTGCACACTAAGTACCCAGTTTAAACGTGTTAGAAAATAAACAGATGAAGGACATTTGGCTTCTATTGCTTTTACACTACTGTGCTGGCAAATACAGCTGCTGGTCTTTCCTCAATTCACAGAATTCCTTCAGATTTTCTCTTTAAATCCATTGTCCATCGATTACAGTTCAAGTAAACTGAAAACTGTATTTTAAAAAATCTATGAACATGAAGCTTGTTCAAAAGCTCTCTCCAAAAAAAGAACAAAAGCAGTCTCTGCTTCCTTTTGGGAGCCCAAGTTCCCCACAAAGCAGAAAAAACAGCCAACTGGAAACCAAGGAAAAGATTTCCTAATTTTATTTGCAGGACTGGCAATGAATCAACAAGATGGTAGAGTGGGGGGTTTTGGTAACTTTTTTTTTAATATTATTATTATTAGATAATTATTTTAAACAGTGAAATGGCAAGAGTTTGTCAGTCCATATATAAATACCTTCAGCATACTGAGTCACAAAAAATAGCTGAGGGTTATTGGAAGTCAGGCTCCTCAATGGGTTCCACAGAACATGGGCTACATTTATGAAACCATCTAGTGTTTTCATGAGCAGTTATGTTTACTCTTCATTCTAGCAAAATCATCCACCACTGAAATTCCTGAGACTTCTTTCATCTTCCTAATTTCACTTGCTGTTCTAAAACCACTGAATACCCTCTGAACCATGAACAACCTTCGCTTCCACTGCAGTGGTGTCTGAGCAGACCTGTCTAGCAGAAATAGCAAAGAAATAAAGAGATGAAAAAAGGGGGAATTTCTTAAATTAATATCTTTGCTTGCTGGTGTTACCTAATACTTTTAGGGATGTATGAACACAACCTAATCATCTCAGATCACCTCTTTTTCCCAGAAATTTGTATTACCCAAGTAAGCTGGGTTACTTTGAAATATTTCTGCTCCTCTCACAGCTCTGCTACAAGACCTGTCACAGTAAGAAGCACTCAAATAAGTAAAACATGACTTCCCAACTGTTTAAATTATGTAAAATGCTAACAATATTCTAAATACAGGAAAACTGTTTCTTTAATGCTCCTTTATGACAGTTCACCACAACTGCATCCATTTCAAAGGCTTCTGCTCCCCACACAGAATTAAATAGCAGCTACAAACGTCCTTTGAACAAGAACTGCCATCGCTGGGATAGGAACACACGCAGCCTGGGGGGCTGGTATCAAACAGTCCCCCAAATGAACGATTATTAAGGAACCAAGGACATCTAAAGAAAGAAATCTAGGCTGAGAACTATTTGAGGAATTATCTTGAGAGACATTTCTTCCAGAAAATACATCAGACATGGTTTACACTACAAAGCATCTTCTACCAGTGTGGTCTGGGGCATACATGTATTCTAGTCGAGTTTCAGTCTCAACAGCTGAACCCTGACCTTCTGCAAGTAAAGTAATAGCAATCCTTGGAGTTATGTGAGCCTTTGATTGATGCTGCTCCCCTGTGGCAGTCTTTGTAGGTGCCTGTCAGCACAAACAGCTCTAATGTCACTGCAGCAATGCCACTGTCTGTAACACTGGCTCTGCTGGCCAGATTTTCTAACTCTCTTGCCCAAGGATTACAAGACTACATGACTAAAAAGCTCTTAAGATGTCACTGTGTCTTGGAAATGTCTCTTCTTTGTCTAGGTTATCAGCATAAGTGGACGCTAGTACCCTAGATAGGGAAAGGGATCTGGCATATTTTTCAGCCTGAGGGTAAAATAAAAGAGTGCAGAAGTCCAGATGTCAGAAATCAGAGGAAATACAGCTATTCCTTTGGACATTAAAAAAAAAATGAAGACACAAAACCTAATGGAAGCCGCTCTTCACCGCATGTGGCAAGCAGAGCTCTGAAGGAAAACAACAAAAGACATAAACAAAAGACAGCGCTGCTGCATCAGGATACTGTGTAGAGCTTAATGCCATTTTGTACAGGGACTCAGTAGCATTCCAGGAATGCAGAAGATTCTTGCAACATCCAGAGGACAGTTCCTCAGCACTACAAAGCCAGGAAGAGTTCATAGGGAAAGGAAGCAGAAGATGCAGAGCCCAGAAAGACCAAGGGTCTCTTTCAGACTCAGTAAAACCATGGAGAAAAATGGAAAAGGAAAGCAGTAATTTACAATGCTCTGTACTACATGCACGAAAAAATAAAATGAGAAAAATATATTCTTCATTGCCTCAGCATTTCATTCCCAATGTCCCGTCACAGTGTCTACATACTCCTCTCTTCCCTATAAATGCCACCTAACAAAGACACTCCATTTCCAGGTAGGCAGTTTGTTTCTGGGGCATGTACGTGGTAAAAGAAGGTACACAGGGTGACAAATTGTTAATCAATCACAACCTACGAAGGTCATGCCAAAAACATTGTGTCCTCAGCAAATCTGTCTCTGACTTCTAGTGCGTGGTGGTGTTTGATATAAGATGTAGGTTTTGGGTTTTTTTTTAAGCTATAAAGTCAATTGAAAAGCCTGGGTTCTCAGAGCAAGTATTTTATCAGAGACTTTTAATGTAGTCAAAAGTAAAAGTGCTCACAAATAAAGGAAACAAATAAAAATGTACGGGGAGCAGTATTGATTCAAGTTAATTTAAGTGTGGCAAACATATCAAAGTAAATTTGGAAAGAATTCAGCAGCTGGATACCTGGACTACTGCACTTTGCAAACATACTAATAAGGACTCATCAAAAGCAGTGGTTCCACTAAAAAATACACTTCTTTTTTTGTATTCAAGATCAAAAGTTCAAGTACAATGGAAACTACTTGCATGATGCACCTCAGTTCAATAATCAAGTTAAGAACAAAACCAGCATCAGCAGTTCCTCTCTGTAGGGACTGGGACTCATTTGAACTTTTGCATATCAGTGCACATTTACTTTTTCCTGGAGTAGTGACAGTTTTGTTCTATACTTTTATTTGGGGAAAAAAAAATCACAAACCAAAACCAAACGAAACCCAACAATGATTAAATATGGGGAGGAAGCAAAGCGAAAACTCTCCTATTGTTCAGATGGCAGAGTAGGTGCTCACTCAAACCTTTGAGCCATGCACTATGCTTATGCTCTAATGAGCAAAACCACGTGGCACAGTTAGCATGCATCTGCCTCTCTTTGGTGCCATGCTTCATCAGGTCACTTCTGTAAAGAAGTGAGCAGCACATGTGAACATGGGTAGTTCTAAGGTGTCTTGCAACAGCAGCAACATTGCTCAAGGCCAGCTGAGAAATTGCCTTACCACCCTTGTCCCAGTGGCAGACCAGAGATTGGCAGCTTTTTCAGTGTGCAGGTAAAGCTTTTCGTAGCTGAGGAGCTCAGGGATGCAAGGACCCCAGCCGGTTCCAGTTTATTTTGTGAGGGAGGCAGGGAGAGGCGTGGGCAGAGCCGCAGCCACCACAGGCTATTTAAACACTGCAGGACCGCAAGGATCTGCGATGCCTGTGCATCAGGCAAGGTCAATCAACAAGCAAGGTGAGGCATCCAGGTGTGTCCCAGCAGCATGTGAAGTCAGTCAGTTGTAGAGACAGAAGCTCTGCATAGACATGTAGGTGTGCAGGTTCCTGGCTATGGAGAGTGCCAGAGCCTGGCACTTGCAGTGGAGAGTGGCAAAGATGGCTCCTGTATTAGATGTGAACAGGTGAATGATCTCCTCAGCCTGGTGGCTGAGCTGAAGGAAGAAGTTGCAAGGCAAAGGATTATAAGGGAATGTGAAGAAGAGATAGACTTGTGGAGCCAGACTCTGCCATCCCTGAGGGATGGGCAGTAGGTGCGGGTGGCACACGAAGCAGGGGATCCCATGTCCTCTTGTCACCCAGAAAGATATCAAAGAGATGGGGGGGAATGGAGGCAGGTCCCTCTCCAATGAGGCAGGAGGTCCCTCCCAATCCCCTCAGCCTTCCCAGTTGCCACACAACAGGTATGGGGCTCTTGAAACAGGACCAGGAAAATGAGGATGGAGATGAATGTCTATGCACGCAGCTACCCAGGACTTGTCAGCCAGTCCCACTATTTAGGACTAGTGCAAATGAGAGAAAAAAATAAGATGGTAGTAGTAGGGGATTCTCTTCTCAGGGGAACCGAGGGCCCAATTTACAGGCCTGATCCATCCCACAGGGAAGACTGCTGCCTGGTTGGGGTATGGGTTAGGGACATTTCTAAGACACTTCCCAGTCTCACGCGGCTGTCAGACTATTACCCACTGCTACTGCTGGTTATGTAGACTGGGAGTGATGAGGCAATGGACAGGAGTATGAAACCAATTTAAAAAGACTTTAGGGTTTCAGGAAGATTACTTGAGGGCTCAGAAGCACAAGTGCTGTTCTCTTCAATCCCTCTACTGACAGGAAGATGTATTGAAGGAAAGAAAAAAATGGCTTAGATGTTGGTGCCACCAACAGAAGTTTGGCTCTTTTGATCATGGAGAAGTTTTCTTGGCACTGGGTCTATTTGCAACAGATGGAGTTCATCTGATCCATAAGGGGAAAAGAATCCTTGCACATGAGTTGGCTGGGCTCATTGACAAGGCTTTAAACTAGTTTTAAAGGGAGATGGGGATATAGCTGGCCTTGCCACCAAAAACCCTGCGTGTAGTAGCCCACCATTTCTAGAGCAGTGTGTTGGCATTTTAGATAACCAGAAGGCCTACCCCACCTCAAAGTTGAAAACTATTTACTCAGCTCCCTCCACGAACTGTTTATACACCAATGCACACAGCATGGGCAATAAGCAGTAGAAGGTGGAGGCCATTGTGCTACAGTGAAACTATGATATAGCAGCCATCACAGAAACCTGGCGGAACAACTCCAACTGGAGTGCTGCAATCGATGGGTACCAGTTTCAGTAGGGATAGGCAAGGAAGAAGAGGTGGTGGAGTGGCCCTTTATATTAGGAAGACACATGAAACCATGCAAATTAATGAAGGTGATTACAGGGTTGAGTCCTTATGGGTAAGAATCAGGAGTAAGGCCAGAAAGAGTGATTATCATGGTGGGAATCTGTTATAGACTACCCAATCAGGATGAAGAGGTAGATGAAATTTTTTATTAGCAGTTGAGAGAGGTTTCACAATCACTCCTGCTTATTCTCGTGGGAGACTTTAACTTCCTGGATGTCTTCTGGAAATGCAATACAGCAGGGAAAAAACAGTCCTGGAGGTTCCTGCAGTGTGTGAAAATTAACTTCCTGACACAACTGGTGAGGGAGCCAACCAGGACCTGCTTCTTGTGAATAGGGAAGAACGTGTGGGGGAAGTAAAGGTTGGAGACTGTCTAAGGCTCAGCGATCATGATTGAGTTCTCTATCCTTCAGGAAATAAGGAAAGGAGGTAGCAAAACTGCCACCTTGAACTTCTGAAGGGCAAACTTTGGCCTGTTCAGGAGACTAATTGACAAAGACCCTTGGGAGGCCACCCTGAAGAATTTAGGAGTCCAGGAAGGCTGGACATACTTTAAGAGGGAAGTCTTAAAGGCACAGGAGCAGGCTGTGCCTGTGTGCCGAAAAATGAGTCAGCAGGGAAGACATCTGGCCTGGCTGAATAGGGACCCTTGGCTGGACCTCAAGAACAGAAGGAGGGTCTATGGTCTTTGGAAGAGGGGATAGGCCTCTCATGAGGACTAGAAAGACATAGTGAAGCTATGCAGGGAGAAAATTGGAAGAGCCAAAGCACAGATAGAGCTCAACCTAGCTACAGCCGCTAATAACAATAAAGTTATTAACAACAAAAGGAGGACCAGGGAAAATCTCCATCCTTTATTGGATGCAGAAGAAAACATAGTGACTAAGGATGAGGAGAAGGCTGAGGTGCTCAATGCCTACTTTACATCAGTCTTTAGCACTGGATCCAACAGTTCCCTTGACATCCAGCCTCACGAAGTAGGAGTCGGGGAGGTGAATCAGAATGAGGTCATCACAATAACTGAGGAAGTGGTCAGTGATCTGCTATGCACTTAGAGCCACACAAGTCTATGGGGTTGGGTGGGCTACACCCAAGGGTGCTGAAAGAGTTGGCAGATGTGCTTGGCAAGCTGCTCTCCATTATTTACCTGAAGTCCTGGCTAACTGGGGAGGTGCCCATGGATTGGAGGGTAGCAAATGCGACACCTATCTACAAGAAAGGAGGATCTGCGAAACTATAAACCTGTCAGTCTGACATCAGAAGGCCATGGAGCAGGTCATTTTGAGGGCTATTACATGCCACACAGAGAAAAACCAGGGGAGCAGACCCAGTCACTATGGGTTTATGAAGGGCAGGTCCTGCCTGATGAACATTATTTTGTTCTATGACAAGATAACCCAACTATTGGATGAGGGAAAGACTGTGGATATTCTCCACCTAGACTTCCAAAATGCCTTTGACGCTGTTCCCCACAGAATTCTTTGGGCCAAACTGGCTGCTCATGGCTTGGATGAGCACAGCTCTGCTGGGTAAAGCACTGGCTGGATGAAAGAGCCCAAAGGGTGCTGGTCAATGCAGTAAAAGCCAGCTGGTGGCTGGTCACAAGTGGTGTACTCTAGCACTCAGGGACCACTTCTGTTTAACATCTTTATTGATGACCTTGATGAAGACACAGAGTGTGTCATCAGTAAGTTCACAGATGACACCAAGTTGGGTGGCAGTGTTGATCTGCAGGAGGGTAGGGAGGCTCTACAGAGGGACTTGGATAGATTGGATTGATGGGCCAATGTCAATGGGATGAGCTTCAATAATGCCAAATGTCAGGTCCTGCACTTGGGCTGCAACAACCCCAAGCAATTCTACAGGCTTGAGGAAGTGTGGCTGGAAAGCAGTCTAGCAGAAAGGACCTGGGAGTTGTCATAGACAAACAACTCAATATGAGCAAGCAGTGTGCCCAGGTAGCAAAGAAAGCCAATGATATCCTGGCTTGTATTAGAAATGCTGTGTCTAGCAGGGATAGGGAGGTGACTGTCCCTATGTATTCGACTCTGGTGAGGCCACACCTGGAGTATTGTGTTCAGTTTTGGGCACCTCATTACAAGAAAGATGTGAAGGTGCTGGAATGAGTGCAGAAAAGGGCATTGAAGCTGGTGAAGGGCCTGGAGAATAAATCTTATGAGGAGCAACTGAGGGAGCTGGGGATGGTTAGTTTGAAGAAGAGGAGGCTGAGGAAAGACTTCATTGCTATCTACAGCTACCTGAAAGGATGCTGTGGAGAGGCTGCTTCTGGTCTCATCTCACGGGTAAGTAGTGATAGAACAAGAGGGAATGGCCTCAAACTACAACTGGGTAGGTTTACACTAGACATTAGTGTAATGGCAGGTATTATGGTGCAAGAGAGGATTTTTTTCAAAATTAATATTGTTTATTAATTTTAATATTCAGGAATCTTGCTATTGGCGACAACTAATAGCAGGTTCTATGCAACAGTCATGAAAACATTAGAGGAAAAGGCAGCATCAAAATTTCTTAAGAAATAACTATCACTAATATAACATGAAACTGTTAGAACTGGAAAGAGGTTCTTGCAGTCGATTATAGTGCTTGTCCACTAGATGGCCTTGAGAAGCTCCTTTCTGCTTAAGGCAGAAGGCACTGGGATTCACTTAGAGAGGTTTTAAGTATTTACTCACAAAATCAGTATCTCTGGATTCCCAGGGCTAACTACAGTTTCCAGACAGTACCCAAAAGCTCACAGGGAGCTTTTTTTTTTCTTTGTGTAGCCCATTGGAATGGGTTGCCCAGAGAGGTGGTTGAGTCACTAACCCTGGATGTGTTTAAAAGTCGTTTGGATGTGGTGCTTGGGGATACGGTTTAGGGGTGAATCTTGCAGAGCAGGGTTATTGGTTGGCTTTTGTGATCCCAAGGGTCTTTCTCAACCTGAGTATTTCTGTGATTCTGTGATTTGGTGAGTTAGGACCTTGTGATATTTCCGCTGTCTCTATCATTCTATTCCGTGTCTCCAAATCAATGTATGCCTGCTCGAACAGGAAGGAAATCTTTGTCTTCTCTTTCCCAGGTAAAGATCTGCCATTGAGATGGCAATGGCACTGAATTGTTCTGCTCAGCCTTGCAACTTGTTGTCAGTGGCTGATAACTACGCTTACTCTGGATCTTCTGATGCAAAAATAATGACTACTGTCCATTCCTAGGCAGGACAGCAAGCTGTACTTCCATCACCAACTCAGCTCTTGTGGCTCTCACAGCTGACTGCAATGCAGGGATAGAAAGAGCACAATGCACTATTGTAGAAATTATACTGTCCCATAATGAAATGTTCTACAACCAATTAGCTGAACTTCCCCACACCCATCACTGAATTTTTAATAGATTCACAGCTACTACTCTACTGCAAGCAACTGGTGTGTATATGTCTGCATCATTTGGTGACTCATTTACTATCCTCAATGTGCATCCCTCCAATGATCTCATTTCCAGCATAGCACCCTTGATTGCTCTGGCAGTTGCTTTGAATGAAGGAATATAAAAGGATTGGTCACATACACTCTAACCAAAATATCTCACCTCATTTTTCCAGAATAGAAGCTTGTGACAAGGAAATGGTGAGAAAGTCAGTTGGAGAAAGAATAAGGGAAAAAGTTGGAGATTCTGTCTGGATGCTTAATAAAACTAAAGGAGAAGATGGAAAAATCAAATTTTAGGGAGCCCTTACCAGCTACCATAACCTGAGAGCAGCTCTATTACAGCATGGAACAAATGCAGTGTACCTGGAGGCAATGTTGGGACAGTAGAGTGCCTGTATAAGGCTATAATTAGTTTCCACCACTGCAAAATGTTGCCGACAGAAAAGTTTGCATTAGAAAAAGATTAAAATATGAAAAAATATGGCATCATAACAAAGTCAGAGGTTGTGCACTATCAGAAATGTTACTAGTGCAATAGTTCAGTGCACCAATGAGTACTTGCAGGTGACAGTGCTTGAACTTTGCATCCACAGTGGATTAAAAAATAATGCAGTCTGCATCCTTTGAAATCCTAGAAGAATACATGTGAGGCATCCATTTATTATGTAACATCATGCAAAAAGTATAACCTGAAGTATCATAAAAGATGCTTTAACACAAAATACTTTTAAAAGGTACATTTGCATGTTTGATTCCTACTGATTTCAAAGTCTACTGACTTAGCTTTTCATATAGCACAATTAGTAGAGAATACTATGATATATTCTACTGAGTGTACTAAGATATCAGTGTCAGTTATTTATCAAGGTAAAAGCTAGATTTGTAATGGCAGTTTCTAAAAACATTGCAAATGTCACTCAAGAGGAGTGTACAGTTATTCCATGTACAGAGAACTCTGCTGTTACAAGATCACTGTTATAAACATATACTGAACAGATAGCACCATATTAAACTGTAGTACAAATATTCACTCATTGCTTCATGGTTCATGGATAACTTAATGACACAAAATATGCTCCTTTTGAGTTTCATTAACCTTATTGTCTTGGGCATGCCAACTCAATGCCTACAAAAAAAAAAGGGGGTAGAAAACTGAGGTAAAAAAATTAAATTCAGTAATCACAATGATTTAGACAGATACCTATATCAAATTCAGAGCTGACAAGCAAATGCTGAAGTTATATGTGTCACTTTGCACAATTATAAATTAAAATATTTATTCCCTGCAATTTCGTGAGCTGGCAAAACTAGGGATTGTAAAATGAATACATTAGAAGAGTGCTTCTCATCCTGCTGAAAGATGCCTAAATTATCAACAGTAAAAGGTCTCTAAGCAAGAACCCCAGCACTCTTCTGCTTTCAAAAACACCATGGCATTGGATGTCTTTTCGGGCTAAATTCAGTACTGTGGTTTAGTGAGTATCTGGAAACCTTCAGATCCCACCCCTTGAAGGTAGTGAGATACAGTACTCAGAAGTGATGACACTTTAACACATTGAAAAGTTGCTGTTGACCCTACAGTGACTGCTGCTTGCTCTAGAATGCAGGCAAACCTAAATCCATATTCTGGGATATAAGCCTAAAGTGGTTCTCTGACAGAACCAAAAAGCAAAATCAAAATGTGCTTCTTCTTCAACCTCTCTGGGATTCTGAATAAATCCACCCAGATTTTAATAACAGAAAATAAGTAAAATGTGTCTCTCTAGACCGCCACAGTTTTCTTCCAGATGGATGGAGGGAGGAAAGAGAGGAGGAGACTCTATTAATCATCATTCTCTATATAGCTTTAGTACCTATTCTATCTTCTTAGAGAACTCATTTCAAAGGGATTTCATGATAGAGACCTGTGTATGGGAAAAGCCATGTAACAAAAAATAATCAGGAATAGATAACCACAACCAAATCTGGATATATTTGTGTGCTACAATAATTGTTTCCCAAACTGACCTTAAATTTTAACTATTTAATTGGCTCAAATTGGCTTCCCGAAAGAAGTATTTCTGTACCATTATAAAGTTGGAGACAATACATAACAGACTGTAATGGCTTAATTAGGAAAAGAAGAGCATCAGGGAACTAATAAAGAATCATTTGGATAAAACTCCACAGCTGAGAACTCTGATGTGCGTTTGCAGAAAGCAGCACCATAGCAGCCAGTGTCTGTGTACAGGCTGCCACAAAACAGATGCATCTCTGCTTAGGGTGAGCAGAACCAAGAGGCAAGGAAATTCACTGCCTGGCCTCCAACACCATGGATAGGCAGTGCTGCAACAATGCTACGTATGCACAACAGCAGAAAACAACACAGGCAGACAGGATGAGGAATAAGATATAAATACATTAAATCATTAACTTCCCCCCCCTCCCCCCCCCCTTTTGTATTACTGAAAACACAAACGGACTAGATTTTGTCCTGTATTATATCTATAAAATAGCAGAATGGACAGCATGGGCTTTGGTACATAGGAGGCAATAAGAAGGACTTCTAATCCGGACTAGAAAGCCACAGCACATACTAGGGAATTTCCCTTCTCACCCCTGTGATCCTGTCACACAAGTATTAGTCACTTGTGCAGGCAACCGTTAAGGAAGAGCTTGCAGGATTTTTCCAACTTGGTGCAGAGGTTGGTTACTGCAGGTTTCAGGGACGTGATGGGTCTGTCTGACTGCCCATTACTTCAGGCACATCCTGTTCCCGATAGCGATGCTTACAAGTGGCTACAATTAGAAACGAAGCTACTTCTTGTACCTTAACCTTCTCACTCATCATTTTGCCTCCAAGACTTCACTCAGCCCTTTGGCACACCTGCTCCATCTAACTACTTCTATGCAGAACAGTACGTGAAGGTATTTAAGCTGTGAATTAATTATGCTGATACGAAGCCACGGGGGAAAATGCCAGTGCAGACTGCTCATTTGCCTCATGGGATAATATGTCAAAAAGAAAGTAGCAACAACATGTCAGACAGCCTAATATTTCCAAAGCTTGACACAACACATTACAGGAATGAAATATACTAAATTTGATACGATCACACAAAAAAACCCTAAATCCAGTTGCTTTAAAGAGAGGTTTATCTGAAAGCACAGTTATGCTTGTGAATAATGAGATACTCTTGTAGCTTTGTCTTCTGTACTCATTTCTCCTGAAAAATCTGTACAGAAAGTGAACATGTTTAAACAACTTTAAGACTGTAAACATCACCTGTGATAAGCTGACAAAGTGGAGGTTAGTGGTGACAACCTCAGATTGTCTATTTTGGCCTAGTTTCCAAAGGGAAAATTTATTTGAAGCTTCATCAGTACTCAGGGAATAGCAGAAACAAAGACCATTTTTAACTTCTGTTTTAATTTTGCTCACTTGCCTACTTTGCTTAAATTCTTGCCTCAGTCTTCATTACTGAGTTTTGATAACAGCTTCCAGCCCACCACTTCCCAAACCTATAAAAAGAGTAATACTTGAAATTATTGGAAATGGAAAAGAACTTTTAAACTGCCATTTAAACAAACAGACATTTTACCAGCATTCTTTTGTGATAGATGTTGTTAGGACAAAATGTGTGCTGGACTCCCTCAGTTTCAGGGACTAAAGAACAGGTACAGGAACAAATTACCTCCCTTTTTGTCAGCAGGAGTAAAATGTCAGCACTGAATAAAAAATAGCCAGCATGAATAAAATGCCACCTTTTACATCATTTGCATGAATTGCTAAGTAAAGTACTTTTTAGTTACTGCTATTTTAAACTAACAAATTGTCATTTTTTTGTTTTTTATAAAAGATCCAAATACAATTTCTTTATGTTACTTAGAATCATAGATTCATAGAACTATAGAATCATAGATTCTATGGTCATTTACCAATGGTCTGTAAAATTAGGATTAAAAAAACCCAGAAAAATCAAAACCAAACTGAAGACCCTAGATTAGTATTAAAACAAGGAAGAAAAATATGTAAGAAGAACATTTTATGCTTTCACAGCAGAGAATCTCTCTTGGTGATGTCTTTCATTAACCTGTCTGGTAGTATGAAAATGGCATTATCAGATACATGGGCTTGAACTGTGTGCATTGATCACCAGATCTGGATGTAGAAGGAAGCACCATGGTAAGGAGGGACAGCTGAGAAATGTCAAGACTAGAATGAGTCTGGGGGCTCCTCACAATCCCAGTCACAAGGAAGAGTAAACGGCACATAGCCCTTGCAACCATGTGCTGCAAATGTGCATGCTGATGCTTCTCAAGCCCCAAAGGCCAGCATGCCTATTCTTCTACAATGGCTACTTTTACACCACTCAGCGTGGGTCCAGATAAGGAAGCATGAAAATCAGAAAAAGCTACACAAAAATATTCTGTGAAAAGACATGCCACATCGAGCCTACTGCAGCCTCCTGGCCACCATGGGTAGATTGCTGCTGCTCGTGCTAGCCATGCTGACATTTCACAGCAGTGTAGCACAGTCAGCCAGCAGAGACGTTGTCTGATACACTAAGACTCAACAGATCTGTTATTTCTTATGTCTGAAGGGTGAAAGCACCAACTAATAGACACAGTATAATGCTCCCTAGTGGCAACCTGTAAAAAAATTTATTGATTTTTAGCAGTCGACTACATCTACTGAAGCAAGCTGTATTTTGACACATACAGTACTGTATGACACAGAAGATTTTAACTAAACACATGGCAAAATAGATTACTGCATCAAGTCCCTGACAGAAAATTATTTGGTCTCCTTTTATTTCCATTCTTTGGAATTGTTACAGTTTTAGTTTTGGATTGGAGGAAAAGTTGTAAGATGCAGCTTAAGGAGCAGGTTTGAACGCTTCTGAAGAACATACAGAAAATTTAAGGTGAACTGAACACGAAACATGAGCAAAGGACACAGCGATGGAATGAAAAGTGTGACCTAAGAAGGGAAGTTTCCCAGTCAAAGATAATGTTTGGCACCATTTTGCTCTGAGCAATAATTAGGAGAGGCCAACTGGTTTAGACTTCAGTTGTTAAACCTGCTCGTTGTAGCTGCAATGATGTCAAGTGCACACTACTAACTAACCAGAAATTCAAATACAATCACAGACTTGTAGTTTAACTGATCATCAGGAAAATCATAGAACCATAGAATGGTCTGGGTTGGAAGGGCCCTCCAAAGGTCATATAGTCCAACCGCCTCTGCAGTCAGCAGGGGCATCCTCAGCTAGGTCAGACTGCCCAGAGCCCTGTCCAGCCTCACCTTGAATATCCCCAGGGATGGGGCCTCAACCACCTCCCCAGGCAACCTGTTCCAGTCTTCCACTGCCCTCACAGTAAAACCTGTTGCTAACATCCAATCTAAATTTGCTCTTTAGTTTGAAGCCATTGCCCCTCATCCTACCACTACAGGCCTTTGTAAGCAGTCTCTCTCCATCCTTCTTGTAGGCCCCCTTCAGGTACTGGAAGGCCACTATTAAGTCTCCCCAGAGCGTTGTCTTTTCCAGGCTGAACAGCCCCAGCTCCCTCAGTTTGTCTTTGTAGCAGAGATGCTCAAACTTCTAAGCATTTTTGTGGCCCTCCTCTGGACCCACTCCATCAGGCCCATGTGCTTCCTATATTGAGGGCTCCAGATTTAGACACAGTTACTCCAGGTGAGGTCTCACCAGAGCAGAGTGAAGTGGCAGAATCACCTCTCTGGATCTGTTGGCAACACATCTTTAGATGCAGCCTAGGATGTGATTTCCCTTCAGAGCTGCAAGTGCACACTGTCTGCTCATGTGCCACTTCTATTCCATCAACACCCCCAAGTCCTTTTCCATAGGGCTGATTTCTATCACCAGATCCCCTAGTCTGTATTAATAGTGAGGATTATTCCAGCTCAAGTGCAGAACTCTGAACTTGCTCTTGTTGATCCTCGTGAGGTTCACCTGGGCCCACCTCTCCAGCTTGTCCAGGTCCTTCTGGATGACATCCAATCCCTCTGGCATATGAACAGCACCACTCAGCTTGGTGTCATCTCCAAACTTGTTGAGTGCACTCAATTACCACTGTCTATATCATTGATAAAAATATTAAATGGTACAGGTCCCAGTACGGACCCCAGAGAGACACCACTTGTCACTGCTTTCCATCTGGACTTCATGCTATTGAGCACCACCCTCTAGATGATGTTATCCAGCCAATTCCTTACCCACTGAACAGTCCACCCATTAAATCCATATCTCTCCAACTTGGTGAGTAGGATGTTGTGGGGGACCATGTCAAAAGTTTTAAACAAGACCAGACAGATCACATCCATAGGTTGCCTCTTATCAACTGACACAGTCACTTTATCACAGAAAGCCACTAGGTTAGTCAGGCAGGATTTGCCCCTAGTAAAGCTATGCTGGCTGTCTTGAATCACCACCCTGTCCTCCATGCGCCTTAGTGTGGCATTAAGGAGGATCTGTTCCATGATCTTCCAAGGCACAGAGGTGAGACTGTATGCATTGTTTCTATTCACATTTTTCTATTCATATCCAATCCTTCATAAACTATGCAATGGGTTTAATTCCATGAGCAAGGAGATGAACTCAGGCTTACTCATATCCAGGTTTAGTTACAGCCCTGAACACTTGATTCAGTTGAAGTCTTAAGGGTGACAACTACACTACAAATCAAATGACTATAAAAATATGCTGGTCCTGAAGCCACCTATCTGAGGCAGGATGTTTCCCTAAATCCTATGAAGAAGAATGTTTAAGTAGATTTGAAATACTTGCCATGCACAAAAGAGCAACTGTGAAATCCAGTGGATGCTTCTACAGACATCTCCAGAATACAACCGTGCTATGAAGTCCCAGTGCATCAGATCCCCTACCAAACACAGGAGTTTCTCTGTAATGCTTTTATTGATAAAAAGATTAATGAATGCTTAAGACCTTTTTATAAGGTATTTATAAGATCAAATATGAAATGTTACATGGAAGGTCCCAAATGTGGTATTTTCTTTTAGTTAATTTCAACACCTCTGTGCACAGGATTACAAAAATTGCTTATAAATTATAAATTTAAGTATACTACAGAGTGCCACACACTATTAAGTCAATAAAGTTCTGCCTTGCTTCCTCAATGAAGGTATTTTGTATGAAACTAGAACTATCACAAGCATACTATTCTTCTTACTGTGTTGAAGGATATACAGATGGATACGCAGCAGGATACATAGGATATCTGACTATAGAATTACCAAAACTACATAAACTATTAAGAAACACACTGGTGCAACCACTCTTTGATTCACCTGTTTCTAATTCTTAAATTAGTGGTATATTAAACCTGTGACATAAAGCTGGGATAGAATTGTATTTTCAGTGGAATATAGAACATGGAATAGAGAACTTTTATCTGTTCTAGTTTGCCAAAGACTGGATTAAGATCAAATAGGAAGCCAGACAGGAAAAACCATACAGGCTGAGACATGTGGAGGTCAAATGCCAAAATGTCAGCAATATTGAAAATTAATTCAATTTGGATCACTTTGACCACATGAATGAGAACCAACCTCCTTTTCTCCTCTAGCCTAAAACTATTTCCCAGATTAATTTCTTTTGCAGTCTGTCCACTGTGAAATATTTTGACTTGTTGGAAGAAGCTTGTACAAACATGCAATATAGAAGAGCAGAGTGTACCCTACAGCACAGCACAGCACAGCACTGTGTGGAGACCTCTCCCTTCTCCAGCAGCTCTGGTCTGACAGCGGTCTGACAGCTATATAGTCTCATGAGGTCTGGAGTCTGAAGCTGCAAGGATAATATTTACTGTACTTGCTAAATGATGAAGGTAGTAATACCACTGCCAGAATCGACCAATTCTTGTTTGCAAAGTGTACTGGAGAAGTGGTGTTTAGTTTTGCATTCTGAAGGCTATACAGTTCACTAAAAAACAGAGCTGATGAAAAAAACAGATTCTTTGAAAACCCACAAATCCATAGATGAAATTTATAAAGCTCTGAATAACCAGCCAAATGAAAATAAAAGAGTAGCTCTGAAGAACCTTTTCTTTTTTTTTTTATTTTAAAAGAAGCAAACTTACTTCTTCAAATCTTCACATTCAGTAGTTAGTAAAAGAAACAAACAGGCCATTATAAATGGAATTTGATTTGAATGTGAGTCACGAGACAGATGTGTTTGGAGCATGAAAGCAAACACAAACTTTCTCCGCTATAGAAAGGAGCAAGAAAGATCCTATCTGGCAACTTAGTAAAGTCAAATCTGAACCATCACAGACTCTGCAAAATCAAAAGCTAAAATTTTATCAGAACAGCCAGTCTTCCTTCTGAAAAGGCCACTGGTGATTCATTGCAGGAAAAACTCATGAGAAAAAAGGAAAAGAAAAAAAGAAAAATATATGGTACCTAACCTTACCATGTTTGTAAATAGGAGATTTAAATAAAAAACCAAGGCAAAGCAGGAACATAATGTAAAACAATCTAGTTCAGTGGCCTCAAATACACAAATAAATTCAGGGTATGAATTTTACACCTATGTTTACTTTTAAAACAGGTAAAAGTAGTTATTTCACTATTGTCTAATGATAACTGTTACAGAAATGTCATGTTAATCTGTTGCTTTAGCTTAACTTGTTCTGAAATATTAAATCAATCACTAATTAAAATATACACTTGAAATTACTGTCTTTACATGAAACATAGATGCATCCTTGATTGGTGTTGAAAAGAAATACAGTCAAGCAAAGAATAGTGGCAACTACCTGTACTTACTATATATCTGCTTACACATCACTGCACTGTTTATCTCGGTTTATTAGGCAACAGACACATTAGCTGTTCAATTCAACACAAGAAATAATTTTTATAGCATTGATTTGCAAATTTTTGCTCACTGAATTGCACTTTCACCATTTGAAATGAGTGTGATCACTACCAGTAATAATGGTTTCCTTCACCAACACAGCACTCTCACTAAACCACAAGCAAATCAGAAATCTGATCCAGATTCTATAAAATAAATGTATCTTTTTATAAAAAAGTATTCCTGAGTTTCATAAAAGTTAGCTGCATCTGAAAATCTCACACTAAGAACCAGAAGGACTTTTCCAAAGGAATCACTATAGCACAGTGACTCCTCTCTGTTCAAAAAGCAAAAATTGATTTTTTCAGATGTACAAAAGGCAAACATTAGTTTTTATTAGTTCCATCATAATAACTGGGCTGTTGCTAGTTCTGTGAGCTAATGACTTCCTTTTTTATTGGTTATGCCATGTCCTCATACATTCTTACATGTTAAACACATCTACTACTTCAATTCTGTTTCTCAGTTTAAATATTTTATACTAATGAAAGAGAATGTATGTTAAGCTTATATATTTAACTGCACAGAATTTGTTTCCATTTTTGCATGTGGTAAAAAAATAACTAAAGTTCAACCTCAAATCTTTTAGCCCTGTTTTACATTTTTGGCAAAAAAAAACTGTATCAGAATCATATGAATCAGTGACTATGAACACAAGACAACAATACACATTCCACATGTGTCTAGTCTCCTTTATGCCTGAGTTTTAACGAGTAGATCTAGTTAAAAAGAAAAACAAAATCATGGCCACTGCCAGTGCTACTTTGGTAGCACTTTTTAAGCACATTTTAAGCTAACCCTGCAATACTCTTAGAACTAAACTGCTGCATTTCCATTGCATGACTTCATGCACAAAACCAGGTATGTCACTCTTCAATTCATACCAATTTAAATACACATGAGAAATTTGATAATATTAGTAGAAGTCCCTAGAGCTAGTCAGAGAACTGTAACAGAGTGAGCAATACGCTTCGTCTATCTAATGTAGCACCATCAGGCCTGGCAGTGGTATAACAACTCCTCTGAAGGTGGATTAAAAGGCAAATTGAGCTATTTGCAGCCATCTGTGCCTGGTTACAGACAACAGTGACCTGTGTACCCGTCCTCTCAGACACAGCTTTTGAAACAGGGACCCACACACTTGTGACCTTGAAGCATAGCCTGGCAATCCTTGCCCAGGAATGAACCACAGCTCTCTTTTGCAGGTATCCCACAGGGCAGCACAGAAGCAGCAGCAACCTGTCCAGACATCACCCTGAGTCTCTTTTCTTGTATTACCTTCCTGACTTAACAGTCTCAGAAGGAGAAACACTTTGTAGAAGTGAGGACGGTTTCTTTGCAGGCTGATTATGTTAATCCCAGTGCCCACAGCTAGGGTCCCACATGCCAATTCCATTTTGCAAGAATAATGAGTATTGGCAGATCCTAGTAAGAGGCAGAAATCTCTCAGATGTCCAGCTCTTTCTCCTGGGACCACTCCAACCAGGAATGACAACAGGTTCTGAAAGCTCAGGCAACTGCCAAGATGGCTTCATCTTGACACAGGTGCTCTTAAATTACACACCAACACATCTCTCAGATAATTACTGTAAAACAAATAAATAACATCAGTGAAATTTCCTTCCAACAGCAAAAAGTACAGGTGGCTGTTACTCAGTAGAGAAATTAAATCTTAAAAACCCCACTTCTTGAAGCTAAGATTTAAGTCTTGATATTGAATTCTGTGCCTATAAAATACAATAAATATTTTTGCACCATCAAGGACTAATACGTAGCATGATGCCAGCTGCTGGCTGTTACCAAGGATTTATCACCACGAACCTGCTGGAATATTGCTGTTGCTGAGAATAACAAGTATACAATCTGGGGGGGGTGTGACATAAAAATAAGAAAAAAAACATGCTTTTTGACACAAGTCAAAGGCGATGCAGAGAAATACAATAGATTTAGATTTGGCCTCCAAAAATACTGAAATACTGCTTTTTTTCACTCTACCCACTTCATGCTGTGTAGTTAGTTACAGTGCGTCACATAGCAAATCTGCTGTATTATAAACCCAACTGCAATCCAATTGAATGAAAGACTCCACAGAGATGATCCACGTCAGAACAAAGTCCCTGTAGCCCTGTAACATAGGCCAATGGCCAAAAATAGATTCATATAAGAAGTATAAAAAGGCCCCAAACCAACAAAATAGGAAGCATACAATACAGAAAGAATCAACACAACTACTCTATTTGAGAAAGTAAAAAGAAAAAAAAGGCCAAATCTATAGGTCATATTTAGGTATGATCCTATTCAGGGATGTTCCTAGCATGTTGGTGGCCTATATAAAATAAAAGCTGCTTATTCATACTACATCCCCTTCTACCTTGTAAGAGGTACAGCAACATCTGCATGTCATATAGGGGAGACAGATTAAGATGGTGGCAGAACTCTTTCAGTGAAGATGAATAATGATCGAACATGAACATGTTTCTTTACAGATGTCTTAGAAGATACTGGGAATTATGTTTATTTGTGCCTTACTTAAACTAGAAGATCAGTTCTGGATAAAGATGTGATGCCATTATAATTTGGTTTTGGACTTTCACTTGAGGGATTTTCATATTTTCAATTAAACAGTTAAATCAATTTGCTATATACTAATGGAGGTTTGGGAACTTGGCATTCCCGCAGCTACAATCTCTATTATAAGATTTCTTTCATTCATAATGACTTCAATTACAATATAGCATTCTGACCCCCCCAAAAAAAAACCCACTTCACAATACTTAGCTATTGCTGTACTATATGGCTTAAGATCTTATGCTGTTCACTTAATACAAAACAGAAATGCAACCATGGCACTGAGTAATTTTGTGTGTCAAGAAACACAGTCTATCATATACAGAGATTTTGCATTCTAAATAACAAAACCTGACACCAGGTGCACCTCTTGATGATTCAGTTAAAGTGTAGTAAGAACCTACCCTAGGAGACTTCATTCAAATTCAGCATATATCAAAAAGAGTTTGATTATCTGGGTGATAGCCTCTGAATAATGCAGCACTAATTCATCTTACTTTCAGTAACTATCTCCTAATCTCTGTCTGTACTAGAGAACAATAAGGTCAGTAGTCATTTAGCATCCCCAAAACATACAGGCTTAGAACTTCATCTCACCTCTGTGCCTGGCAAGATCATGGAGCAGATCCTGCTGAAAGCTCTGCTAAGGCAAATGGAAAACAAAGCAGAGGAGATTGGTCGTAACCAGCATGGCTTCACCAAGGGCAGATCTTGCCTGACAAATTTAGTGGCTTTTTATGATGAAGTCACAGCGACAGTGGACAAGGGAAGGGCAACTGATGTCATCTGCCTGGACCTGAGCAAGGCATTTGACTCTGTCCCACGTAACATCCTGGTCACCAAACTGCAAAAACATGGCCTTGATGGGTGGAGCACTGCTGGATAAGGAATTAGCTGGGTGGTGGTACGCAGAAAGTGGTGATCAAGGGCACAATGTCCACCTGGAGACCAGTGACAAGAGGTGTCCCTCAGGGGTCAGTGCTGGGACCAGTGCTGTTTAACATCTTTGTCAGTGACATGGACAGAGGAA
>WBNM01016601.1:0-12560 GCA_013399055.1 Ramphastos sulfuratus | reverse complement strand
ATGTGCCACAATGACTACATCCACATGAATGGCTTCACCTTATTTTCTTAAAATCATGCCGAAATGACAGGAAATCAACATAAACAGATTACAGTATAGCATTGCAATGTAAGTGTGACTCATGAAAACTGGGGTGGCTTGTGCTCTGAGCAATTTCATACCCTCAGCCATGATGGTGTGACAGCTACAAAAAAACCCCAAACAAACCAAAAAACAAGAAAATAGCAACTCAGTCATGCCTTAGAATTTATTTGGGCAAGTAGTTATCTAGATTTTCTCAATGATACATACATTTCTATTTAATATTTCTATTTAATATTTCACAGTGGTGATATTATAGCAAAAGCTCACCAAAAATTATTTACAAAAATTAGTAAAATGTTATTTACAATGTATATGTAAAGGTTCTGATATTAAGTTGTGGTAATTATATTTCGCACAATGGAATATGCAGATTAGCCAAGATATTCACAGCTTGTTGCTTTGGTCCTGTATCTTCCCAGATGTGTTTGAATTTACATGGGTAACACAAAGCAAAGATGGCACTCCACCATGTGGAATGTTGTGCTGGGAAAGAAGACTTCCAGGATTTTGCAGCTTGGCCATCTAGGGGATATGTCTCCTTTGTGCATTGAAAGGAAGGTAGTTGTCAATGGGGCTTTGTGGAGTGCAGCGCTGCAGAGGCTGGTCTCAGAGTGGCTCCTTCTTGGATCCTCTCAGGTCAGGCTGCAGCAGTTCTTTGCTAGGGCAGCAGGTGACACAGCTCAGGCAAGCATCTTCAGCTCATATTTTAGCAGCCAGTAACAGCTTTCTGCCCTCAAAGAACACATGGAGTTCAGGTAAGGTGAGGCAGTTGATATAATTTGCTGGCAGGCTGTGCCTTGGAGTTCTCTGGTGCTCCCTGGAATGCATAGAGAAGCAGTTTGCAAGTCGCTTGCCTGCTCACACAGTGAGGTTTACAGGCACTAGTGGCAATGGCTTCTGGTCACTGGAGCAGGTTGTCCCCTTGCAGCTTTGGGATCTGCAGTGAAATTGGCCCTTGCTCTTCTTTGGGTAAAACAGGGCAAATTGCTTGCTGTCTTGGTTGGTATCAACAGTGTCTGAAGACAGTTAATGGTCAGTTGGAAAAAGAGAACAATAAGGTAGAAACACAATACCTTAACCTATAAAATTAAGTCTGTCCAAACATGGCCAGAGGCACATACAGGTGTGTCACAAGAGTCAGGCCTACATGCCTCACATGCATCATATACACTTGGCTTATCTGGACCCCAGGACATGCCTGGGCAAGCCAGGACATGTTTTTGGGCCACGTCCATCTAGGACACTAAAACACCTAAAGCAATAAACACACTGCTGATCTTTCTGCTAGTCACAGATTTACAAATGGAGAAAAAAGTAAGTGCTTCTCTCCATTCTGAGACCATACAAAATGGATATAGAATCATAGAATCATAGAATGGTAAGGTTGGAAGGGGCCTCAAGGATCATCTAGTTCCAACCCCCTGCCATAGGCAGGAACCCCTCCCACTAGTACAGGTCACTCAAGGCCTCCTCCAACCTGGCCTTGAACCCCTCCAGGGAGGGAGCAGCCACAACCTCCCAGGGCAACCTGTTCCAGTGCCTCACCAATCTTTGGATTAATCCAAAGATTCCATATGACACAGGACTCAGAGGCTTTATCCTCTAAATTTCTCTGCTTTGTTGCCAGAAAAGTCACTAGCTGTTATCCACAAATCTTTGGATTAATCTTTGACACTTTATTAAACCATGAGTGACCTGTTCTAGTGGGAGGTGTCCCTGCCTACGGCAGGGAGGTGGAACTAGATGATCCTTGAGGTCCCTTCCAACCTTACCATTCTATGATTCTATGATCAATTGTTATAAAGCACAATAAGAAGGAAAAATGAGAAACTTCATCATGAACTACATGTGCTTCATGAGCACATGTTAAATCTCACAGTAGAAAGTATGTTAGGCCAAAAAATGAGAAATGTCAAAACAGCATCTACTGAATTAAAAATAATGTTATATTAACTGACAGATATCCAAACTTAATTAGAACATCAGTGTTCCAGAAATTATTGTAAATTAATCTAAACTGACAAGAGGGGGAAAAATGTTTCAGACATTATTATGGGATTCTATAATTCAATACTTGACAGTCTCAAATGATGAAAAAAATGCTAGAAAGTGTAATTGCATTTGAACACAAGTGCAATAACTTGCTATTCTCAGTAAAATACACCTTTAACAAAATATCTGCTTGAAAATATATGCTGAACATGTTCACATTATCTACTTTTAAGCCTTCGATAACAACTTGACTATGAAGCATTACATAAACAAATGCAAAGCCTTTCTGTGGACTTGAAGACAGAGCTTAGAAAATATGTTCATGCATAAAGACATGTGTGGGCTCTCACACAGATCTTAGAAACAGCTCTTGGCTGTGAAAATACATGACAAGTGGGAAGCTAGGATTCTTGAAAAGTTCAGGGTGTTTGCAATATCCACTTTGATATGTTGCTATAAGAAATGCTAAAACATACAGTCTTGCCAAATTGCAGGAAGGCTGCAAAATAATGTTTTAAAAGCTAGTGTTATTTTCAGTTATATTTCCTAGAACTTGATATAAACCAATAAATAAAAATAGACTTCTGCAGCTGTGAATAGTGGAAGAGATGTTAGCTGGCTGAAGAAATGCACAGAGGGGAAAATAATTCAAAGTAAAATTAAAAAATAACAAAACCAAGAAGTCTTGTAGAGGTAGGATTTTTTTTTAAAGAAAAAAAAAATAAAAAGGAAAAAAATAAAAAGAAAAAAAAAAAGAAAAAGAAAAGAAAAAGAAAAGTATTTGCTTGTTGCCTGATAAAATTCTGGTGGCTTTTTGAGATACTATAAAATTAGTTCTGATGCAGGATCAGTGGGGTTGTTGTGAGTTACTTGCTAAACAGTGTTTCTGACTCTTTTTATCTGCAGGATGGTGTCATATCTTAGCACTGTTAATTATCACTTCAAAAGGTGTCCTCACTCTTGGTCTAGTGTAACACCTCTAAGGCTGTTGGTGTGGGAGGAAGTGGTCTGAAAAATACAACTGAGGACCGAAAATCATTACTCTAGTGCTTTATCCCTTGGTTTGCCTCTCATTCCCTCTCAGCCTGCATAGTGTCATTTTTCCTTGTTCCTTCACACCTTGGAAATCTCTCACACACACACATGTAAAGCAGTCATTCAAAACCTAGCTATATGTTTCTAATTCATCATATAACAGCCACTCTATAGTGCAAATATTGCAAATTACTTTTAAAAGTTGATTATTCAGTGCCAGATGCTTATTTCAAGTGATGTTGCTTTTGGAAGAAGGCAACAGCTTTAGCATAATAATGTAATGACCAAACATTTCATTCTTTCAGTCAAACTTTGCTAGGTCTTTGATATTTGAGTGGAATGTCCAGCAGATCAAAGCAAAAACACTGATAGTTTTAAAGATGAAAGTGGATTCAAGGGCATAAACTTACTTAAAATTGCTAATGTGTTCAGAGAAGCTGAAATCTGAAATTAGCACTGTCTTGTTGACCCACCAGACAAAATTTAGCTTTCATTTACACTTCTCTGAGAATGTAAATTATGTAAATTCCTGTTAAATCAATCATAACATTGCTATTAATCTGAAGTGCTGTGGCCTGAGCAATAGGCCCCTTNTGTGTTCTCTGCACATCTGCAAGAGATCCTGCCTGCACCTCTGCAAACCTCCATGCCAAGAGGAACTGGGATCAGGTCAGAGATCATCTGCCTCTTTCTCAGCACCCTGCTAGAGCCTAGGAAGATCTAGCAGCTCTCAATGGCTATCAAGATGCTGAGCAGTTCCAACACTGCTGCAAAGAAGCCAGGGAGTATCTCAAAATTCCTACTCCACCACTGTGAGTAGAACAAACAAGGCTCCGGGTTGCCTTTTATTTGTAAGTGGGGCAAAGCCATTCTGTGGCTAAGCCTTTCCAATTTTCTGATTCTCCTAAATTAATGAATTGCCCATAAGCATCCTTGTGAAGATTTTCCTGACTGAATTGGACCCCAAATTTAACTAGTTTGTACATAGTTTGAGGGCAGGGCTGTTTGGAAATAAAATAAATACATATTTTATAATTCTTGCCTCATTAATTGCCCCAACTAAATCAGCCCCAAAACAAAGCTGACCTCTAGATTAACAATACAATCAAACATTAGATATTATCAGTATCTACTCATTAGTGAAATATGTATTACCCTTAGCATCTATTATCAGTTAACCAAATATGTGTGCTTGTTAGTGAAATTTATAGCTTAGACAGAATGCCGTCATGAGAAATCATAAGAATGTTTCCAACTTTTCTTATTTAGACTACCAAGGCCATGAAGTCAAATGTTCAGCTTTGGGTGGGGTGTGTGAGCACAGCTAGATAGCTAACACACTCCCTTGTTTTCCCTCTGGGCCCTGGCTGGGCTATGGGAAGATCCAAGAGGAGTGCGAAGTCAGAGGATTCTGCATTTAGAACCACATAAACTTGTTTATTCAACAATATGAAGGCTGGGCCCTCTTGCAGCAACTTTGGATCTACCACATAGGACTTCCTAATTGTCAGGAAAGCTTCTCGAAATCCTTGCTGCAACCAGGGCTTCCTCAGAGATTGCAGGTCTGGATGGTGGTAAAATATTGGGGTAATTCATGATGTATCTTTTTTAATCACTATCACCAATTGTATGTGGCAATGAATAGGTTTATTGCCTTGATATATTTTGCTTTTGTTTTATTATCATTGCTTATCCTGATTGCATTATTACTATTTTGCTTGCTTTCTTTTGTTTTATGCATAAGTATTGATTTACCTCTTTCACTTGGTATCTGTGTTATTTGTTCTAACTCCATCAATTGACAATACATAAATTTGCATCAAGGACAGGATCCAAAAGACAAATGTATGGTGTGAAAGTTGATATTCATGCTTAAGCAGAGATAAAACCTCTTGATGTTTTATGAAGAAGAACCTCTTGATGTTTTTGCAGAGGAGCCTCTTGATGTTTAGCAGAGGTAGAACCTCTTAAAAAATCCCAATTGAGAATTTTTACTGTATTTGTACTTGGAATCCTACCATTCACAAGTACATAATCTGAACAAACCTAGACTGGTAGGCATTTAGCCTATGATTTTAGGTTAATAAAAATTAAAAAAAAAATATTATATCAAGCTCAGCCAAGCTCTGAAATGTAAATACTCAGATAAATTTTAAGAGCTGCTTAATAACTGTCAGAGTTTACTTTTTGTTTGTTTGGCTGGTTTTGGTGGGTTTGTGTTTGTTGGGGTTCTTTTTTGTAATAAAAATGCTACATACTTCTTTACTAGTCTTATTTTAGGACTGTATGGTTTTCTTAGACTTTAGTACTTTCACTTTTTTCCCCACAACTACAAAAGCCAGAATTATGTGTGACTTTTATGCTGCCTCTCATCAACTATTAAAGTTCAGCATTTTTCACTGGAAAAACCACCACTATTGTGTTGCCAAGCAGATAATTTCAAATTAAATAACCCATACACCGAAATTAAGAGACATCTGAGGAACTCCCATATGTATTGTGCTGGTGTGAGGCTAATTGGAGTATTTTAATGAGAGAAATTAGATCATTGGCTATGAAAAGAAAATAATAATGACATCTATATCACACGTTGGTTCTGCTTAAAGATATGAAACCCAAGAAACAATAAGAAAGTCAGTCAGTCTCTGGCTGCTGCTTGCCATGTTAACTGTCCCTGCTTGAATCTGTGTAACCTGATCTAATCATTCTCCTTCTAACCTATTGTTGGCTGTCTGGATCTCACCCCTCCATATAAGCTTTCTGAGATAAGGGAGGGGATAGGAAGAAGGAGGGGAGTTAGTTTGGAGCCCCCCTGAGTGTTTCTGCTGTTCAGGAGGGGTTTTGAATTTCTGTATTACTTTTAATCTGCTTATAATTGTATATAGTTGTAAATATCTGTATATATATGCTTGTAAATTTGTGCTACACAAATATGGCTTCACCCTTAACCTCCAGCCAGCTGAATTAGTCTGGAGAATCTGGTGGGGGCAGGGAAAGGAAAGTCCCAAACCACTATGCCTTTCAATGACAGAGGAAATAGGCTTGGTCTTCTCTCATGGCATGAATATTTCCTACAATGTATCCCAATAGTACCCTGGCATAGCCAAACCCTCTTAATTTTGCTTAAAAGGAGATCAAAAGAGAGCTACAGAAAGAATAATCACATTTAAATTCAATTTGGCCTTAATTTAAAGTTAATTTTGGTCTTGAGCTTCAAACTGGCTCAAATAGAGCAGTAAAAAGCTGTTATGAAATAAGGGAAAGTAATGTCCTTTCTACTAATTTCAAAATGGCAATGGTAAGATGAGAACAATACTGAGTTTTTCTGTAGTATTTCAAATTGATAACCTACTTAGTTGAGTAAAGAGTCCTAACGATTTAATATCAAATTATATAGAGATTAGAGAAAAATATTCTAAAAGTTCTTGAAACAGTTATTGTAATTATTATTTCTCCACCTATCAAATATGAATCCTGGCTACAAGTAATAGTATCGCCATTTTATTTTTATAGTAGAAAAACCACAGGAAAAGGAAAAAATATTATCATTTGGTTTGGCTATGGGTCAATTTTCATTCAAGTTCTTTACCTGAATTTTGTGCTTTCCCTCCAAAACTCTAAGATAGATTTAGAAAACAAAAAAAAAAAAGACATTAACAAAAAGCAACAAAATCTNTGCCTCACCACCCTCACTGTAAAGAACTTCCTCCTAACATCCAGTCTAAATCTCCCCTCTGCCAGTTTAAACCCATTGCCCCTTGTCCTGGCATTACAAGACCTTGTCAATAGTCCCTCCTCAGCCTTCCTGCAGGCCCTCTTCAGATATTGGAAGGCTACTAGAAGGTCTCCTCAAAGCCTTTTGACAATTACTGCACTGTTAACACCTCACATAATACATATAGGTCTGCATACAGGTGAATAAAGATGTAATTAATTCAGCAGTGGCAATTCTATGCTAGCTAGTGATAATTTTGTGACAAACTGATTCATATACACATTTGTTTTACTAACAGCAATATAAAGAAGCTCATGGAAACACAGCTTCCAAGTCCTTGCATATCACAGAATTCTGCAAACCCTGCAGTCACAACATTTACATACCCACAGGTCAAGTAATCCTCATTGGTCATGACAGATGCAACCCCCTGAGTGCATTCCATTCTGTTATCTGGGTCATGAATAAAAATATTAAACTGTGTTGTGTGTTGGACACGGTATCAGTTGCTGGGGATGGTTAATAATAGGCCATAAGGATTCTATATCAGTAATGAATGCCATGAGCCCAGCAGTTCAGACAATTCCACTTTCAGTTACTAGTCCATCTGTTGAAGTCAAATCTCATCAGTGTGCCTCCAGAGATAATGCAAGGGTAGGTGTTTATCTCAAAAATCTAGTTAGGTCAAAGCAGAAATACTCACTTTCCTTTTTCACTGAACCACTGTCTTCATCATAGAAGGCAGTTGAGTTAGTCTGTCACAACATGCTTTTGGTAAATCCACACTGGCTTGTCCCAAACATCTTTTCTGTCCTTGAAGTATCTGGATATGGTTTCCAGAACAACTGTTTTTAAAATTTAAGTTAAACCAACTCACATTTATTTTTTTTCTTTCCCTTCATGAAAATGGTCATGATCCCTCTCTCATTATAAAACATCTCAAATTACCAGCAACTGTAGTGATAAACATGAATATAATTCATCCACAGTTATTGGGTGTGAAACTGGTATTAATTAAGGGAAATTTCATGACATAATTCATGCAGTAGGTCAGAATAGGTGATTAAAAGTACCGTGTTGATCCTACCGTGTATAAACCTATATTCCTTTTGCTCAGGAAGATTTGAGGACTTACAATAATGACATGAGGGTGATAAAGTGCAATATCCAGCTCCATTTACACTTGTTATTGAAAATAGAAGGCATACATTGGAGATGTCTGATAATAGTATCTGACTGGAGGACGAAAGTTATTTCTACAAAATAAGAAGGCTTCATTTTTAGCTTTACTGGAACAANAACTTACCATTCTATGATTCTATGATTCTATGAATATCAAAGCAATGGAAGATATGCCACACTCCAAACTATCCAGAGAAACAGAGGAATTTGTATAACTTATATTTATATGGCAGGTATAAAACAGTTTCAACTGGTTTTAGCCTTAAATAAAATCAATAGTAGGATGACATTTCATTAGGAGTTCTAGTTTCATATTAAATTTACTGAAATGCTGTCTTATTTATCAGAGTAGCATACATTAAATCCTAGAAGCTGAAAGTAGGAGTAATAGGGGGGAAATGGAACACCAAATAGTGTGGTACTATTAAACTCAATTTTTGAAATGGCCCAAGTGAGAGAGAGAAGCTGTGTCAAGTGAAGTTTTACAAACACACACACACACACTTGCAGTTATAGACAACTGAAACCTGTCCCAGTCACCACACCAGTGAGCTGCAACAACGCAGTCTGAGGAAGCACAACACTTGTTTCTGTCATTGTCTGTATAATGCTCTGGGCAGGCTCACCTCTGACACCTTGAGTCACATGCTTCCACACATGTTGGACAGAAGTTTGACAGTGTTTCCCAGCTCTCTATGATTGGGTGGGATTTATAGCCAGATATCAGCACAGATTGACGATCTGGTTAATATGATGCTATACCTCTTCATCAGTTACAGATATTGTTCTGCTGTCACCATTAGATCCATTAACCATAACACTGCTCATCACTCAGGTTTTGTTTGTATGGTTTTATTTGGCCATAACCCACTACATCAGTTTGAGTTGTAGTTGGCTTTTAGCAAAGATGGTACATATCAGATATCCCGAGAATAATTTCCTGTTTGCAAGATTTGATCTTTGGGATTGTTGTCTTTTCTTGAACCGACAAAATCCTGAATGTTTATTACTGGGTGAGTGTTTCTCTTTTCTGTGTGGCAAATTAATTATGGAATTGCATTATTGTCCTGCTGGGGCAAAACAGGCCCAGACTTGTTTGCAATGCTGGTGCCCTGTTTGAATGGCAGGGTTTCAAGTTTCTCTCCTGCCAGTGCTCTGTTTCACCTCGAGGAGTCATTGAAGGGGGTCTGCTCTGGGAAGGCCTGACTTCACTTGCTTCTGGGCTCTGTTCCTTCTCCCGTGGCAGCGGTGTTGCAGGCTGCCCCCTGAGGACATGTGGCTCCCTCCCGGGCTTTTGCTTTCGATTTCAGCAGCGCACTCAGCTCCTGCTACCCTCTCTGCATTATGATTGTGCCAAGAACACAATTTGGGATTATAATTTCTTCGATTATTACCTCACCGCAGCGTCTCGGGCTGATCAGTGAGGTGGTGAAGTCACTGTCCCTGCAGGTGTTCAAGAAAAGACTGGATGAGGCACTTAGTGCCATGGTCTAGTTGATTGGCTAAGGCTGGGTGATAGGTTGGACTGGATGAGCTTGGAGGTCTCTTCTAGCCTGGCTGATTCTATGATTCCATGATTCTACCATTCTATGATTCTACCAATCAAAGAGCTTTCTGTGTAATTTTATATTTTATGTGGATTTACTTACTTGTGTTTTGAAAGACTGCATTGGGTTTTGCTGAGCTGGAGTTAATTATCCTCTAAGTATTTTTCTACTGCTGTGTTTTGCAGTGCTATAGCTGGGTGTTGATAACACACCAGTGTTTTGGCTACTGCTGAATGAGCACCCAGGCTGTGCTTTTCCAACATTTCCCTGCTCCAAGAGGACTCTGAATGATGGGCAAGATCTTTGGAGGGGAGACAGTCGAGCCAGCTGACCCAAAATAGCCAAAGGGGTATTTCATGCCATGTGAGGTCAGCTCAAATATAAAAATGAAGTGAAAGAAGGAAGTGTAGGAATATTTGTCCATGATATTTGTCCTTCAGAGCAACCACTAGTGTGTTAGATCCTTGCTTCCCAGGACTGAAGATCATCTGTTGATGGGAAGTACAGAGTAACATCTCTCTTTTCTTTTGCTTCGGTGTGTACCCTTTACTCTTTGCTTGTGTTTAAGATTATGAAATTACTTTTACCTTATTACCAGCCCTTTGTTATATTTTCCCCTCTCCCCTGTCCATCTAGGAAGAGGAGTGATAGAGCAACTTTGGTGGGCATTTAGCCCCCAGCTAGAACCAAACCACCATAATGGCTTTACAATATTTTTCTGGGAAAGGTGAAATATTTAAGAGAATAAACTATGTAAAAATACTTCTTATATCTGTTCTATAATTTTAGAATGAAGTAATTTTATATAATAACCTATACATACAACCTAAAAAATACATTTGCAGAAATTGGCAATGAAAGTTCTGAACAATCAGGTTAGGAAGGCCTACTCATTTCTCTGCCATCCAGATATTTTTTCCTATGAGAGGTACAGATTTTCAAAAAAGAAAAGCCTATAAACAAAGGTGTAAGGTGTAAGGTCCTGAATCTGGGTAGGCATAATCCCAAGCACAAATCCAGGCTGGGTGGTGAATGGCTGGAGAGCAGCCCTGAGGAAAAGGACCTTGGGGTCTGGGNNNTGGAATTAGATGATCCTTGAGGTCTCCTTCCAACCTTACCATTCTATGATTCAATGATTCTACTCAAGATGTCTCGTAAAGCTTGTTTCTGGAAATACCTGTGAGGTTTAAATGCATTCCTGGAATACATATTCCTGGTGTATTTTTAGTGTAAAATACTAAAATACATGCATGATAATGTTGACTAGGAAATTAATTGATTTCTAATAATTCTAAAAAAAAAAAAAATTGATCTGTTCATTGCAATGAGATTTTACTTTGTTAATGTCCTTGTTAAAAAATAGATCTTCAAAACATTTCATCACTTGGTGCCATGGTCTAGTCTTGAGGTCTGTGGCAACGGGTTGGACTTGATGATCTTTGAGGTCTCTTCCAACCTTGCTTATACTGTGTGATACTGTGTGTGTGTGATCTGTTCCAAAAGTGAAACACCTAAGAATAAATGTATGATTATACATTAATAATTTAACAGGCTGTAGGGTATGACTATAATTTACTACTCAAAATTTAACAAGTTACCTTCTTAAATCAAACATCTGGTACTGTAAAAGCCAGTGATTACCAAAAAGGGATTCTACAGGGCTACATTTCTAAATATGACAAATATTTAAAGTCTTACTTTGTTTCATATTTGTCCAAGCAACTGAAAGTACAACTGACTTTAGAACCATTGGTCTTCAGTCACGTTGATAATGTTGTGACTAGAGCTAACAGCAAAGGAAAAAAACATTACTTACTAAAAAAGTTTTGGATAGAAATTTAAGATTATCTTGCAACAAGAAAAATATCCCTTGTGGAATAACAGTTCAGTTTCTTGAACATGAAATTTGTAAATGCAGTTTCACCTTTTGCCCAAGGGAGAAACATCAAAATGATACTTCCTATGAAGTTGAAGGCAATGGAGAAGTGTCACTTTTTCACACCTAGAAAAATCAGGGAATATTATCAATATCTTAATGGCTTTTAAATCTCAAGATGTATAGAACTTCTTTTTTTTCTTTTCTTTATATCTGATGCAAGTTATGAGTTTCATGAAAGGGATATCTACTTTGGAAATCTTTTGTAATAACAGGATTTCTGATCCTATTCTACACACGCTATTTTGGAACACAGCTTTTGAGCACTGTAACTTTGACTAAAGTGTTTCCAGTCTTTGTGTAGGATATAATTTTACAATGGTGTAGGAAAGCACAATGTAAGAGGTATATGAGGGGAAGATGATTTTATTTCAGAATGTTCACACACAGGCTCACACATACCCACATCCCTACTAACACCAGCATGATGATTAAGGTGGTTTGTCCAGCTTGCAGATATGAGAATATTTACATACATGCACTCTTGTCCAGGATTTTTTTGCATTAGTATAGTGGGTAGCAAGCACCAACCTGGGTATCATATGCAGAACACGAATATGCTTTTTCACAGCCTGCAGAAGCTGATAGAACTTCTTCTCTCCACCCTGACTCATCTTTGTGAACCATCAAGACTTACTTACCATCCTTTATCATCCAGTCTGTGTGTCCTGAGAGGCTGTACATGAATATGTGCTATGATCCGGATGACTTACTAGACAAGGAAGCATGACATACCCTACTCTTATAATCCTTCTGTCCTTTTTTTTTTTTTTTTAAACTTTTTTGATGTTTCTACACACTTAATTTGCCATTCACTGTTCATTCATAACAATCTTGACATCTCTAGTATGAATTTTCACATTTGGAGGGTGCAGAACAGCTAACTCCCAGAATTACAGAGTTGTTTCAGTTGGAAGAAGATCTTTAAGATCATCAAGTCCAACTGTCAACCCAACACCCAAGTCCTAAAGTGCCATGTCTACATATTTTTTTCTTAAACACAGAGATAGTGGCTCTGCCAACTCCCTGGGCAAAGCTTGACCATCGTTTCTGTAAAAACCTTTTTCCT
>WBNM01016598.1:10510-24048 GCA_013399055.1 Ramphastos sulfuratus | reverse complement strand
TGGGCTACACAGGTTCAGGCAGATAGTTAACACAGCAAGTAGCAGCAAAGACTGACTTTATGTTTCTTGGTTTTATATCCCTCAGGAGAACCTATGACTGATACAGACGTCACTATTGTTTTATTTTTCACAGCCAATGATCTAATTTATCTCATTAAAATATTTCAATTAGCCTCAAACCAGCACAATGGGGGAGGTAATTAATGAGAAGAACTCATTGTGGCCCCATTTGAGGAGCTGAGGGTCTCAGCAGCTGAGCAGGGCTGAGATGCTCCCCCCATCATGAGCGGCCCCCTGATCAAAGCCAACAGCATGACAGGGCCTGAATCATTGCACTACAGAATCACAGGATTCTGGGGCTTAGGAGTGACCTCTAGAGATCAAATCCAACCCCCCTGCCATGGCAGGGTCACGTAGAGAAGGTCACACAGGAACATGTCCAGGTGGGTTTGAATGTCTCCAGAGACTGAGGCTCCACCATCTCTCTTGGCAGCCTGCTCCAGTGCTCTGCCACCCTTAAATTAAAGAAGTTCCTCCTCAAGTTCAGATGGAACTTCTGATGTTCCAGTTTGTGCCCCTTACCCCTTGTCCTGTCACTGGGCACCGCTGGCAAAAGCCTGGCCCCATCCTTCTGTCACCCACCCTTGAAGTACTGATCAGCACTGATGAGATCCCCCTCAGGCTTCTCTTCTCCAGCCAAAAAAGATCTAAGCTGGACAGTCACAGGAGTTATTTTTTACCAGCCAGAGCTTTCCCCCTTCAGCTGCATGTGGTTTGAGGGTTATCAATCGAGCTAATATCTGATCCATGGACCTAATTGTTGCCCCTAGTGAGGCAGTTGGAGATGTTTCCATTGACGTCAGCAGGAGTGGGATTGATTGTGGCGTGTGGACTGTTTATTCCTGAGGTCTGAAGGATTTAATTTCCTCCTGCCAGAGACAGAGAGCAGCAGTGGAGGGAGAGGAGGCAGCTCCTAACCACATACTCACAGGTGAATCATCAGCTCGCAGCCCAGAGCAGGAGGCAGCTGCAAGGAGAATCACCCAGCTTGGTGTCAGGTGGGTGGAAGGAAAGGGATTTGCAGCCAGATGTTGGGCACCTCCTTGGGCACAGCTGGAGAGGGTGACGCTGCCTTTGGCACAGCAGCTGTTTGCAAGCAGGGAATCCTGGCAATGTGCAGCAGCATTTTGACACACTGGTGTGCATCTGAATTGTAGAATCATAGAAGGCTGAGGTAGGAAGAGATCGTTGAGATCATCAGGAGCTGATGGAGGCCCTATCCCAGGAGACTCAGGGTTAGGCTCAATGTGGCTCTGAGCAACATCTAGTCAGGGATGTCCCTGCTTACTGCAGGGGGCTTGGACTAGATGACCTCTAGGCATCCCTTCCAGTCCAGTGCATTCTATTATTCTGTCATCAAGTCCAACCATGCTCCTGGACCTCACAATTCCACCACTGCTGCTGAGCCACTACCACTAAACCACATCCCTCAGCACCACATCCTCGCAGCTTTTAAACCCCTGCAAGGATGGGGAATCAGCTGCCTCCTTGGGCAGTCTGTTCCAGTGTTTGAGAACCCTTTCTGGGAAGAAAGTTTTCCTAATATCCAACTTAAACCTGAAGCCATTTCCTTTGGTCTTGTCACTTGTTGCATGTGAGAAGAATACCAACCCTCACCTGACTCCAATCTCCTTGCAGGTTTCCCCTCAGCCTCCTTTACTCCAGACTAAACACCCCCAGGTCCCTCAGCTGCTCCTCACCAGACCTGTTCACCAGACCCTTCACCAGTTTCATTGCCCTTCTCTGGGCCTGTTCCAGCACCTCAATGTCCTCTAGGAGTGAGAGGTCCAAAACTGAACCCTTCCCTGGTCCTGCTAGCCACACTATTGCTGATCCCAGTCCTTCACCAGCTTTGTTGCTTTTCTTTGGACTCTATTTAGATGCACTGTGCTAGACTCAGGCCTCTGTTGAAATCCCTTACCCCATGCTGGGACACAAGGAAATGTGGGTTTTCTTTAGGACACACTTTGAGGACACTGTTTGCTTTGGGATTGACTCCTGAAAGCACTTTACAAAGCTGGGACAGCAAATGTGCTAGGACACCAACGTGGGGCTGGCAGAAAAGGACCCTGAAGTTTTATCCTGACACCTTGTTTGTTCTTTTGCAACATAATGAGGGAAAGTGACCATTCTGGTTTTCATTTAACCATTCTCCCTGCACAGCAATTCAGGAACTTCTCACAGGGAAGCAAAAAGATGGATTCTGTTGGCCTAAGACATCTGAGGGGAGAAAAGGAGCCTGAGGGGATGCCTTCTGGCTCTCTACAACTCACTGAAAGGAGGTTGGAGCCAGGTGGGAGTTGACATCTTCTCCCAAGGAGCAAGTGATAAGAGGAGAGAGGCTCAAGTTGCACTAGGGTTAGACATTAGAAGAAAATTCCTCAGTGAAAGGGCTCTCAAGCACTGGAACAGGCTGCCCAGGGAGGTGGTTGAATCCACATCCCTGGAGGTGTTCCAAAGAGGCAGAGATGTGGTGCTGAGGGACATGGTTTAGCACCAGCCTTGGCAGAGTTAGAGTGGTTGGACTTGATGATCTTAAAGGGCTTTTCCAAGCAAAACAATTCTGTGATTCTCTCCACTGAGGTATCTGAAAGCATCAGTGGGGTTTGGAACTCATTTGCAATGGAAATGTCTCGGCGTGGCTGGCTCGGGTTGCAGGCTCCCTCTGCACACGCAGAGGAACAGCAGCAGCAGCAGCAGCAACCTTTCATTATCTTCCAATCTCTTTGCATTTCACCCCGGGATTTTGTTTTCATGACGTGTGACAGAGAACTTAAAGAAAGGAGCCAGGTGTGTCTGCCTGCTCTGCACCCTGGAAACAGTCTTGGAGCCAAGCTGAAAGAATCTTTCTTTTAAGGCTCTTCCTGCTTTGCAAAGTCACCAGAATCCAAACATTGGAGAGGTCCCTGCAGCATGTGACCTTCACCAGCTTGTGCAACAGAACTAAAGGTCACCAACCAGTTCCCCACCTTTTATATAGACTCTTGTTTACCTTACTGCACCCTCTTACACCTGCTTTGGGTGGGAAGGGACCTTTTAAAGGTCATCTAGACCAACCCCGCTGCAGATAGCAGGGACAGCTGCAACTAGAGCAGCTTGCTCACAGCTCCAAACAACCTGACCTGCAATGGTGCCAGGCATGGGGCATCTCCAACCTCTCTGGGCAGCCTGGGCCAGGGTCTCACCACCTTTAGGGTCAAGCATTTCTCCTCTCCAGTCTCAATCTCCCTCTTCTAGTTCAAACCATCATCCTTTGTCCTGTCACAACAGGCCCTGCTCAACATATGTATCTAGAATTATGATTGGCTCCTTGAAGTCCTGAAAGGCCACCAGAAGGTCTCCCTGGAGCCTTCTCCTGGCTGCACAAACCCCACTCTCTCAGCCTGGCCTCACAGCAGAGGCCTTCCATCCCTCTCATTGTTGTAGCCTCCTCTGGCCCCACTCCAACAGGTCCCTGTCTCTGCCGGGCCGAGACTCCAGAGCTGGCCCCAGTACTGCTGGTGAGGTCAGATCAGAGGGGAGCAGAGGGGCAGAATCCTCTCCCTGATGCCCACACTGCTGGGGACCAGCCCAGGACACAGTTGGGGCTGGGATGAGAGCCTTCATTGATGGCTCAGTTATGCTTGTTAGGGAAACTATGGTGTCACTTGCCAGGTCTCATTGAGAGGATTTACACCCTAGAAGGGATGTAGTCAGGAAAGGCAGGAGATGCCTTTGGCATTGGAGCAAAGCAGAGACGTTTGAGCTGGAGCAGAGGTGATTCAGGTCAGTGATGTCACCTCTCTGCTCACTGAGGCACTTTCTGAAGATCAGAGAAGGTTTGCACAGCCAGGGGCTGCATCTAGCAGCAGAAACCCGATGAGGAGGGTACTGCTAAGGGTTGCACTGCAGAAAGGCTCTGTCTTAGACTTGGTCTTCTGCAGACCAAGCTCACTCTTAAATCTTGTGTGACACATTAGGGTGCATTAAGTAAGAGGTGGCACCTGTGGGGAGGAGCAGAGAGGACAGGTGACCATCAACTGACTAATGAGGAGTTCTATCCCATGGACCTCATCTTCAGTGTAAAGCTGAGGGGTTAAGTTCTTCAGAAGCCAGTGTCAAAGGACTCTTCATTCTGCTCACGGTCCTGATCCATATGGGACACAGCTTAGTGGTCACTTAATCTTAAAAGTCTTTTCCAACCAAAATGGTTCCATGAGTTCCAGAACCCAGTTCCAGGATCCAGCTCCTGAATCCTGTTTTTCTCTCCCATTAAATCCAGTCTGGAACTTCTCCAGTCTCTACCCATAGCATCAGTGGTGGCTTGATCATCACTGGGTGACATTGGGTTTGTATGTATCTAATTATTTTCTTATTAATATGTTTATATTTTATTGTTATTGTTCCATTAAAGCAGTTTTAGTGGGTTTTTTTCCCCCAGCCCATTTATCTCTCTCCTCTATTCCCTTTCTTTTCCCTTTGGGAAGGCGTTCATAGGCTATCTCCAAGTAGTTCAGTAGCCAGCCCTGTTTTAATCAGGGTTAATCAGACAGGGTGTGAGCTGCTCAGCAGAAAAAAGAACATTTTACGTCAGAAAAACTTTTTTTTGGTTAAAGATTTCCTGAAAAACCTGGATAATTCTCCTTAACTTCCCTCTCATAGACTATTTTCATTAAAAAAAACCCTTCACACATTAATTGCCACCACTCTTTGCAGATTATTTTAATGACCCCCCACTGTCACTGATCATTTTTATTAATCCAAAACCCTCCCTGACTGTTTTAATCCATAAATCCCCTCATAAATTAGTTTAATTAAGGTCCTGTCCGTCCCCCCCCCAAGCCATCGGGCACAGCCAGCCCCGCCCTGCGGTTCCCGCCACTCCGCCCCGCGCGCCGCCACGTGCTCGCGGGCAAGGGGCGGGGCGCCGTTCAACCGATAGCCAACCCTCGCTCCCCTCTGGTCCCGCCTTCCCCACTCTCATTGGCTAGTGGAAGAACCCGCCCACCCCCGCCATTCTCGCGGGAAGTAGGGGCGGGGCCGGGCTGGGCCGCCCGCTTCGTTCCTGGTGCTGGGGCTCTGTCCCCGTCGCCTCCGTTGAGGGCTGCAGCTGCTCAGAAGGTCCCGCTGCTCGCCGCGCTCCTCCCGCCGTCCATGTCGGTGGCTCAGCGCAGGTAGGGTGACTGGCAGCGGGTAGAAGTCAGGCTGCAACTGAGGGTGAGCGGTATGAGAGTGATATTAAAGGCTGCCCGCCCGGTTGGGAAGCGCGGGAGCGTCTCCGCCGCCGGGCTGATGTTCCCGGTGCAGCGGCTCCTCCCTCTCCCCTCCGGCCGCTCCCCGCCCCGCCGCTGTTGCTGCTGTCACGGCGTGCCGCGCGCCCGGCGCCGCGCTTTCCTATTGGTTAAGTACTGCCAGCGCGCTCCGCCCCGCTGTGCTCTTATTGGTGGCGCGGCGTGAGGGCGGGTCCGGCGCGGCCCCTCCGTGCTCCCCCCGCACCCCGGCGCTAGGGTTCCGCCGCCAGCGAGGCCCGCGCCCCGCAGGTAGGAAGCGGCCCGGTCTCCTGCCGCTCGCAGCCCTCCCTCCGCACCACCTTTCCCCGCTTCCCTTCCGCTTCCCCCTGGGAGGCCTTTCCTAGCCCTTCCAGAGGAGCCGCGGCTCCTCCGCAGCTCCAGGCGGGCGCCCCGTGGGCCGCTCTTCCCTCAGAGGCTCGCCGGTGACGGTAGCCTTGGGGCTTTCCGTGTCATTTAGTGGGCCGGGGGCGGTCGGGGAGAGAGCTGGGGCCGCTCTCACCGCGCGGCGTCGGCGGCTGGATGTGCGTGGCCCAAATTTGGGGTTTCTCTCGGAGGCTTGTAAAGAAAATGCGGGATTCGGGGCTGTGGTTTGTAGGGATACGCGGATGAGCCGAGCGCCGGGAGTTCTGCCTGGAAACCCCCAGTCCAAGGTGAAGCGAACTCTGGACTGGTGCTCATCCAGGCCTCCCAGCGCTGGTGAAAACCTGCCGTGTTTCTTGGAGGGTAGACAAAGCTGCTTCTTGATCAGCAGCAGAGCGAGGTTGTTACCTGGCCCTGTGCTTTGTGTCTGGTTCTGGTCCTGTGGTCCATGTTCGCTACCTGGATAGGCTTGGAAAATAATAAGGGATTTGGGTTCGATCATGTAATGCTTCTGCTAGGTGAGAGGCAAGGGAATGTCTTCAGAGGTCGTCTCCTCTTACACTGCTCCGGCAGCTTCTCTGAAGAGAGTCGTAAAATTGTTTAGCTTGGAAAAGATAAATGTCCAACTGGGAATAATAATAATAATCTGTCTCTAGGGGAAATGCTGAAGTGGCCCAGTCAGGAGCTGTGTTGATACTGCTCGCCTGTGGGTGCTATTTTGCTCTGTGAAGGTGTTTTTAATGCGTTTGAGATGGTGAGGTACAACAGAAGCACCACGGAGGTGGATGAGAGGCTTTGTCAGGTGGCCATAAAGCTTAACTCAGACTACTTTCTTATTCTTTAGTTTTCCACTGGGAGCTTGAGATGAGTCAGACTTTGTCAAGCTGAGCTCTGAAAGTGTCTCTGTACCAGCAAGCAGCAGTTCCCCAGTGCTTCTGAAGTTCATGCAGCATCAGCCACCAGTAAAGCTGTTTGTGTGAAGGCTCATTACGTGTTCCAAGCCAAGTGCTGCTGTAACAGGATAAGGTTAGTGATTTTAGGAAGGCTGGAGCTGAGCAGGGTTTGTGCTGGAGCTGTGTTAGTGTGGAACGGTCTCTTCTCCTTCATGGGACTTAATTCAAGGAGGCATGGCCGTTATCTGCTCTTCATTTTGCCTTCTGGAATTCAAGCCCACTTGAACAGTGTGAAGAGAGGACAAAACCTGATCAACACTTGCTCTGGGAAGAGGGGATTAAAATAACATCTGTGGGTTTTGTCAGAGCAGAGTGAGCGAGGTCAGAACTTGGATGGTGAGGACAGTGTGTTCCAGGACACTGTGTGCTAGGATCATTCCTACTGTGGCTTCTCTCAGAATGCAGCATGCAGGACAGCTGCTCCAGACCTCATCATGACACTGTGGATGCTGTCTCATAATGGGTGGTGAGACACTGGAACAGGTTGCCCAGGGAGGTTATGGATGACCTTTCTCTGAAGGTGTTCAGTAACAGGCTGGATGAGGCCTTGAGCAACCTGGTCTAGTGGGAAGAGTCCCTGCTCATGGCAGAGGGGATGGAACTAGATGGATTTAAGGTCCCTTCCAACCCAAACCGTTCTTTGCTTTTATGTCCAGAGAAGGGCAACGAGGCTGGTGAGAGGCCTCGAGCACAAGCCCTATGAGGAGAGGCTGAGGGAGCTGGGATTGTTTAGCCTGGAGAAGAGGAGGCTCAGGGGAGACCTTATTGCTGTCTACAACTACCTGAAGGGTGGTTGTGGCCAGCAGGAGGTTGCTTTCTTCTCTCAGGCAGCCAGCACCAGAACAAGAGGACACAGTCTCAAGCTGTGCCAGGGGAGGTTTAGGCTCGAGGTGAGGAGAAAGTTCTTCACTGAGAGAGTCATTCCCCACTGGAATGGGCTGCCCAGGGAGGTGGTGGAGTCACCGTCCCTGGAGGTGTTCAAGGCACGTTTGGACGTGGCACTTGGTGCCATGGTCTAGTCTTGAGGTCTGTGGTAATGGGTTGGACTTGATGATCTTTGAGGTCTCTTCCAATCTTGCTATACTGTGATACTGTGACAGTGGAAGAGATTTTGAGCACTTCATTGTCAGGGGAAGACAAACATGATGTGTAGCTGTGGGCTGTTGTGCTTGTTTAGAGAAGCAGGAGGAGGGTGCCTGATGCAAAGTTTTAACTAATATATTCTGCCTTGAAGCAGAATTGTCTTGCAGAGGCAAATACCTGCCAGCTTCCCAGGTAGTGGAAGATGATGAGCACAGATACAGGAGTGTGATCTTCCAGTTCTATGTGATGCTGGCTTCGGGGGACTACAGCTCAAAAACTCTTGAGGGCTTTTTATTATTTCTTCTTACTATTTTATTTTATTCTTTTGACTGAAGAGCTTGAGCCTCTTGGCTTGTTCCATTAGGCACAGAAGTTGCCAGTAGTTAATAGTTCTCCCAGTTAGAGCTGGCCAAGCAAGAAAGGGTTTTAAGGCCTTAACATGCTTCTAAAGTTGGCCAGTTGGAACAAGCCTTAGTATTTACTCTGTCCTTTAGAGGCATCTTGCCCTGCTGAGATGTTCTTTGGCACAGTTGTGGAACTGGGGTGAAACAGTGCCCTGTGTTTCTTTAAAAGCATTGTTTTCACTTCAGTCACCCTCTAACCTTCTGATCCACTTGGTGATGGATCAATAGAACCGAGGTCAAAAGCAACTCGATTATCCAGGTGCTCTTTGTGCCTTTTTTAAACCAGCAAATCCCCTCTCACTGAGATTCTGCAGCAATTCCACCCCAGCTTGTGACATGATGCCCTGATGAGGGAGGAAGGCTTCTTTGTCCTGCCATGTGTCCCTTCAGGTGGGTGCCTCAGGAAGTCCTCTCTCTATTCATGAGGTAATAACATCACTGTCTGCATTTGGGATGGAAGAGACTGGTTTATTTTTCTTTTATTTTTTTTTTATAATCAATAAAAGTGCCCTAAAGCACCTCCTGGCTGAAGCTGTCCCTTTTAGATCACGCCAGTGTGTTACACAGCTCAAAATTAGTAGGGACCTGGAATGATTAGTATCTGGCTGGTGGCCCAGAAAGAGGGAAAGCTGAGGCTGGAAGCATTTGACAGTAATTTTCTGTAAGACAAGTGTCCTTAGCTCTTTCATTGTCCAATTGATTCTTTAACAATAGCTCTCCCATTTGTAATTCCAAATCTATAGAGCAGCTCTGGTAAGGAAAACAAGAGGTGTGTTAGGGCTTTTGCTGTAGGAAACAAGAGGTCTTGGGTGCCTCCTTCAGAGAAATAGTTAAAATGTGTTAAAATCACCTCAAACACCCCTCCCTCCTCAGAATGTTTGGCAAGAGTGGAGGTGGTTGCCTGTTGAAGCATGAGCAGGTGATAATCAGCTGCTGCTGTGTGGGAAATGGGCCCATGTGAGTCTCATGAGGTTCAACAAAGCTTAAGTGCAAGGTCCTGCACCTGGGCTGGGGCAGCTCCCGGTGTCAGCACATGGTGGGGGACAATGGGCTGGAAAACAGCCCTGTGGAGAAGGGCTTGAGGGTGCTGGGGGGTGCAAAGAAGAGCTGGCACTGAGCACCCCCAGCCTTGCCACAGTTGTGTCCTGGGCAGCAGGGGGAGGGAGGGGGGGGAGGCACACCTCCTCTGCGCCCCCCCCTCAAGTCCTCAGCACAGCAGAGACATGGACCTGTTGGAGTGAGGTCAGAGGAGGCCACAGCAATGCTGGAAGGGCTCTGCTGTGAGGCCAGGCTGAGAGAATTGGGGTTGTTCAGCCTGGAGAAGAGAAGGCTCCAGGGACACCTTCTGGTGGCCTTTCAGTGCTTGAAGGACCCGAGAAACAAGCTGGGTACATCTGCAGGGCACATTAAGCATGGTACCTCCCCAGCACCTTCTCCAGAGAGCACAGGGTCNTTTTATTTTTTTTTTATAATCAATAAAAGTGCCCTAAAGCACCTCCTGGCTGAAGCTGTCCCTTTTAGATCACGCCAGTGTGTTACACAGCTCAAAATTAGTAGGGACCTGGAATGATTAGTATCTGGCTGGTGGCCCAGAAAGAGGGAAAGCTGAGGCTGGAAGCATTTGACAGTAATTTTCTGTAAGACAAGTGTCCTTAGCTCTTTCATTGTCCAATTGATTCTTTAACAATAGCTCTCCCATTTGTAATTCCAAATCTATAGAGCAGCTCTGGTAAGGAAAACAAGAGGTGTGCTAGGGCTTGTGCTGTAGGAAACAAGAGGTCTTGGGTGCCTCCTTCAGAGAAATAGTTAAAATGTGTTAAAATCACCTCAAACACCCCTCCCTCCTCAGAATGTTTGGCAAGAGTGGAGGTGGTTGCCTGTTGAAGCATGAGCAGGTGATAATCAGCTGCTGCTGTGTGGGAAATGGGCCCATGTGAGTCTCATGAGGTTCAACAAAGCTTAAGTGCAAGGTCCTGCACCTGGGCTGGGGCAGCTCCCGGTGTCAGCACATGGTGGGGGACAATGGGCTGGAAAACAGCCCTGTGGAGAAGGGCTTGAGGGTGCTGGGGGGTGCAAAGAAGAGCTGGCACTGAGCACCCCCAGCCTTGCCACAGTTGTGTCCNTTGACCCTGAAGGTGGTGAGACCCCATCCCAGGTTGCCCAGAGAGCTGGGAGATGCCTCATCCCTGTACCCATTGCAGGTCAGGTCGTTTGGGGCTCTGAGCAACCTGCTGCAGTTGCAGATGTCCCTGCTGACTGCAGGGGGTCAGTCTGGATGGCCTTTAAAGGCCTCTTCCCACAAACACGAGTTTGTGAGGCTCTGATTCTATGTGTTGTTGGTCTTTGGTGTTTCCCCCCTTTTCTTTCTGTCCAGGATCTCCTCTTCTCTAAGAAAAAGGGGAGTCATAGGTCGGATTTCATTGAGGTTCCATTTCAAGTTGGTTTCTTTCTCTGAACACTTAATTGAGGCCTGAGATTAAAAGGCCTCTCCTTGCAGTGTTCCTTCAGCTGGTTACTGTGTGTTTGGGTATGTTTTTAATGAAGCAGCTTTCATCTCTGAGCCACAGCTGAAACTTTTAAGATCTAATTTCTGCTGGTGTTCAAAGTGAGTTGACTCATCACTTTAACCTTGTGCTGCAGACCTAAGATGTCAGAAGATGTTCCCCTTTCACAGCAGTGCCATTTTGTCATGCTCCTTTTTTTATTTCCTCCCTCCCCCTCCAATAATGATTAAATTCTGATGCTCCTAAAGAAGATTCAGGGAATAAACACCAATGTGTTTGCATATGTGAGCCCAGTGCCCCACACTTGTAGCACAACTCATTCCCTTTTTACCCTCTGTGCTGCCCTACTGAGGCCACAGCTGGAGGACTGGGTCCAGTTCTGGGCTCCTCAGTTCAAAAGAGAGTACTGGAGAGAATCCAGTGGGAGGCTACAAAGACACTGAGGGACCTGAAGCATCTCTTTGAGGAGGAAAGGCTGAGAGCCCTGGGGCTGGTGAGCAGCCTGAGAGGACATCTGCTCAATGCTCAGCAAGAGCTAAAGGGTGAGGAGCAAGAGGACTGGGCCAGCCTCTCATCAGTGGAGGCAAATAACAGGACAGGGGGCAGTGGGCACAAAGTGAAACCCAGGAGGCTCCATCTGAAGATGAGAAACTTCTTTGGTGTGAGGGTGTTGGAGCCCTGCAGCAGGCTGCCCAGAGAGGTTGTGGAGTCTCCTCCTCTGGAGAGATTCCAAACCCCCCATGCCATTATGATGCTGGGCAAGCTGCTTTGGGTGCCCCTGCTTTAGCAGGGAGGTTGGACTGGGTGATCTCCAGAGGTCCCTTCCAACCCCCACCACACTGGCATTCTGGAATATGCTGGATTTTTCACTTAGCATTTCTAGAACCAAATCTAACTTTGCTTCTTTTTAGCACTTGCCATTTTCCCGACTCCACTCTTTGTGTTGCAGCTTTTCCCTGTGTTCTTTTCACTTCATCTTCTCTTGATGTCTTTTTCTTTTCTTCTTCTTGATGGTGTCTTGTTGGTGCTGGAACATGGCATGTCCTCTGTGTGTGGTGAGCAAGCTGCTGGCCTTTTAATCCCTCCTTGGTGCCAAACTTTGTGCCATGCTTGCTGCCGGAGCTGCGGGCGAGCCTCGGTGCTTGCTTTTGATCTGGGAAACCTTTGGCAGGACAGAGAGACTTTTTGATCTAGCTAATATTTAACCCAGTTTACCTGAAAACCTCCTGCAGCTTCTGTGTTTTTAAATGTTAATATTGAATGTGAAATATTGAAGGTGACAGATAAAACACATGGTAATCCTTCCAAAGCAAGCTCACTGCTAATTCCAAAGGAAATGAGGTTTTAATTAGGGTCTTATCTCAAGTGTGGCACCTTTTTTTTTTTTTTTATCCCCTTTTTACCTCATTTATATGATTAAAGTTCAGCTGCTGTCCCCTGATGTGGGAAGCAGTTGATTGGTGTCACTTTCTGATATCTGATGTACAGATTTTTCTTTGATTTGATCAGAAAATGACTTGCTTTTGGCCACGTTGTCAGCAGGGAGGGTTTGTTGGTGTCCAAGGGATGTGAAGATGTTCAGGGAATGTCTGTGTTGCTGTCTGGGCAGGATATGTTGTAAAAATCAAGGCTTGAGAGCACTGAATCTCTGCCCTTTTAGGAATGGTCATTGAATTACAGACTGCTTTAGGTTGGAAAGGACCTTTAAAGGTCACTTAGTCCAACCCTCTGTATGATACATTCTCTGTTTTCTCATAATCAAGACCTTAAAATTTCCTGAAGGAACTGTAAAGGCTAAGCAGTGAATTTAGCCACTCAATCTCTTCCCTTCCCAAAACCTTTTTAGTTCACAGAATCACAGAATGCTTTGGGTTGGAAGGTACCTCAGAGATCATCTAGTTCCAACCTCAGCCATGGGCAGGGACAGCTTCCACTAGAACAGGTTGCTCAAGGTCTCATTTGACCTGGGCATGAACACTTCCAGGGAGGGAGGGAGATCACAGTATCACCGAGGTTGGAAGAGACCTCAAAGATCATCAAGTCCAAGCCATTACCACAGACCTCAAGACTAGACCATGGCACCAAGTGCCACGTCCAAACCTGCCTTGAACACCTCCAGGGACGGTGACTCCACCACCTCCCTGGGCAGCCCATTCCAGTGGGGAATGACTCTCTCAGTGAAGAACTTTCTCCTCACCTCCAGCCTAAACTTCCCCTGGCACAGCTTGAGACTGTGTCCTCTTGTTCTGGTGCTGGTTGCCTGAGAGAAGAAAGCAACCTCCTGCTGGCCACAACCACCCTTCAGGTAGTTGTAGACAGCAATAAGGTCTCCCCTGAGCCTCCTCTTCAGCAGGCTAAACAATCCCAGCTCCCTCAGCCTCTCCTCATAGGGCTTGTGCTCGAGGCCTCTCACCAGGAGATGATGGTGGCACAACCCACTCCAGCTCCAGGGAGCTGGTGCTCAACACAACTCATCCTCCCTGAGCTCCTATAGCACCCTGGAGAGGCTTGCTCAGGTCTGGGTAGCCTGAAGCATCTTCNTGTAAAAATCAAGGCTTGAGAGCACTGAATCTCTGCCCTTTTAGGAATGGTCATTGAATTACAGACTGCTTTAGGTTGGAAAGGACCTTTAAAGGTCACCTAGTCCAACCCTCTGTATGATACATTCTCTGTTTTCTCATAATCAAGACCTTAAAATTTCCTGAAGGAACTGTAAAGGCTAAGCAGTGAATTTAGCCACTCAATCTCTTCCCTTCCCAAAACCTTTTTAGTTCACAGAATCACAGAATGCTTTGGGTTGGAAGGTACCTCAGAGATCATCTAGTTCCAACCTCAGCCATGGGCAGGGACAGCTTCCACTAGAACAGGTTGCTCAAGGTCTCATTTGACCTGGGCATGAACACT
>WBNM01016594.1:84387-109105 GCA_013399055.1 Ramphastos sulfuratus | reverse complement strand
CATCAAACATGATCTTCAATCACGTNCAGAAGCATCAAACATGATCTTCAATCACGTGGGAGGCTGGGGAGCACAGAAGCACCCAATGTGATTGAAGATCATGTTTGATGCTTCTGTGCTCCCCAACCTCCCTGGAGGTGTTCAGCACCAGGCTGGATGAGTCCTTGAGTGACCTGTTCTAGTGGGAGGTGTCCCTGCCTATGGAGCTGGCTGATCCCCACACCTGACAGTTACAGTGTCCTTTGCAGCTCCAGAGGATGCTGAGATGCGTTTCCTGGAGCACTTAACACCACCAGGCTCAGCCTCTCGTCGCTGCTCAACAAAAAAGTCACAGTTTGCCATTTCCTGACCTCACCACAAGCAGTGGGGAGCCCCAAACGGCCCTGACTAAACAAAGCCAGGCTCGTTCTGTATTTTGAAAATGTCCTGACCTGGAAAATCCCCAATATGGAGCTTTACTCGACCTAGATTTTAGTGGCCGCTAATTGAACAGTTTTGAAGTAACTGTGCCATGAAGCAGCCCCAGGGTTGGAACAGATGCAGTCGATTAATTACAGCTGGAGAGACTCAGTCAAAATCCCAGAAAGAAGAGAAGACTTAAAGGTCCTGGTGCATGCATGGCTGCTGACCCCTCCGTGTGGCATCCCCAGGTCACCTCCTCGTGCTGTGGAAACAGCCAAGGCACCACCAGCAAAGCCAGCCCAGGGCAGCTGCTGTGGCCAGCCTGCTCTGTCTGCTTTGAATCCCGGTCTGGTGCTGCTGCAGAGCTGCTCAGGCTGCAGGGCTGGCTGCAGTGACAGCCCACATGGCTGCTCTGACACAGACAGCATGAGGAAGAAATGCTCCCCAGCTTCAGTGGACAGGCTGCAGTAGAGGCTGTTCAGCTGCTTCTGGTCTGAAGAGGCTCTTCTGGTCAGGTTCTTTTGGTCATTTCAGCTTGGAACTTGACATTTTAGATCTCGACTTTGTGGATGTTGTCTTTTTTTTTTTTGGAGATTGGAGGGAGGGGGGGGCCAGTCTCTTCTCTCTGGTCTCAGGCGATAGAATGAAAGGAAATGGCCTGAAATGGTGCCAGGAGAGAGTCAGGCTGAAGATCAGGACAAATTCCCTGGCTGCGCAAGAGTGGTCAGGGATTGGAAGAGGCTGCCCAGGGAGGTGGTGGAGTCCTCATCCCTGGAGGAGTTCAAGAAACCTGTGAGGCACTTGGGGCCATGGTGGTGTTGAGCCAATGGTTGGACTCAATTTCAGAGGCCATTTCCAGCCAAACCAATTCAGTGATCCCATGCTAAACGGCACAACCCCTGCCCTCTCCCTCAGGATGCCATCCACCTGCATTCTCTTTGGGTTCTGCTGGCTTTTTTTCCTTTCTTTCTACTCTGCTCTAAGCTGGCTGCATCCCAGCTGATGTGCCCAGCAGGGAAGCGGCACATAAGCATTGTCATCCCTGCGTGATCCCTCCTTGTCTCTGCCTTAGCTGATAGCACATTCAGAACCTAATTGTTATCTCAGCAGAGCAACTCCATTATTCAGCCTGACACTGCACCACCATCACCCCCCCAGCAGCCCCCTTCAGCTGTTTGTTGCACTGATGTTATATTAATGAGGGCTGCAAATAAATGAACAGGAGATCAGAGTGCTGCTTGTTCAGGAGAGGAATGATTCTTATTTATTTATTGCTAGGACCACAGAGCGTGGGGAAGTTTTATGCTGTTAAAGGGACACTGCCAGTGAGGGCTGAGGGTCCCAGCCACATGAAACATCTCCTGCTGCTCATTTGTTTTTGTGACTGTGGTCAGGCCTTGGGGTGGCTGAGGGAGATGAGGTTGTTTAGTCTGGAGAAGGCTGAGAGGAGACCTTCTCACTCTACAACTCCCTGAAAGGAGATTGGGGCATTGCTCTCTTCTCCCTAGCATCATGTTATTGGACAAGAGGAAATGGCTTGAGATTGTGCCAGGGGAGGGTTAGGTTGGAGATTAGGAATGATCTTCTTCCTGTAAGAGTAGTTAGGCATTGGCACAGGCTGCCCAGGGAGGAGGTGAGTCCCCATCCCTGGAGGTGTTCAAGAACTACGTGGCCATGGCAGCTGGAGAGCTGTTTTAGTGGCCATGGTGGAGCTGGTCTAAGGGTTGGGCTTGATGGTCTCAGAGGTCTTCTCCAACCAAAACAGCTCTGTGACTATTCAAACACAATCTCTGAGAACCCTTTTGATACAGAGGATTTTCCTAATGTCCAACCTAAGCCTTCCCTGGCTTAACTGGATGCCATTTCCCCTTGCCTCACAGCTGTCACCTGTGAGAAGAGACCAGCACCCACCTCTCTCCAACCTCTTCCCCGGGAGCTGTTGGGCGGTCAGCAGAGCCCATGGGCTAACACATCCCTCTGAAATCTGGATTTTCTATTGCTGACCTTCCCTGTGCAATAACCCAACCTGCCAGCACAAGCATGGACACCTCCCCTTGATTCTGTGATAGAACTCGGAGTGGTTTGGGTTGGATGGGACCTTAAAGATCATTTATATCCAAACCACTGGGCAGGAACACCTCCCACCAGCCCAGGTTGCTGAAGGCCTCATCCAGCCTGGCCTTGGACTACCTCCAGGGAGGTGATCAAAGATCATGTTTGGTGCTTCTGTGCTCCACAACCTCCCTGGGCAACCTGTTCCAGTGTCTCACCACCCTCACTGCCAAGAATTTCTTCCTAATATCATCTCCACATCCACCCAGGGTGATCTCCTGAGACTCCAACCATCCCCTGGCAAGGCAGCCTGTGCTTCCTGCTTTGAAGGCTGAAATACAGACCTGAATATGGAGACAAGAGATCTGTAAGAGCAAAGCTCTGCTCTCTTCGTCTTGGCCAGAGCCCAGGAGGGTTGCTTTCAAGCTGGACAGTGATAAAACACTCATTGGCAGCACTGAGCCTGCAGCCAGCCGGGAGAGGCAGCCTGGAAGCGTGCAGATGGAAGTCACGTGGTGGCTGGAGCAGAGGTTTTTTCCCTCTTTCTCTGCTTAGCTCAAGGAGGGATAAGTGAATAAATCCAGGAGTTTTTCCATGTTACAGCTGTCTGAATGGCTTGTGGTGGAGAAAATCTCAGGCAGAGGCTGTTTTGCTTCTTGCATCTTGTAGCATAAGCTTGTACAAGCAGAGGAGCCCTCAGATAAGAGACGGTTGGCTCTGCTGGCAGGAGAAGGTGAATACCCAGGCAAGCCTTTAAGGTTCATTTTATCTCTCTGTAAAGATAACTTATGGCTTGCCAAACACACACACAAGAACCCAGACAAGGAAAGGACAGGCTCTCAACATTGCTTTAGGCTTTCACATCTCTGCAGTTGGCACCACCACCTCTGCTCCTCAGCAGCCTCCAGGCTGCAGTTTACAAGACACTGGACAAGAGAATTATTTGCTTATCCAAGGCGTAATGTGGCTGGGAAGAAGGTTGAAGAAGTTCTAAGAAAGAAGCATCAAAGGCTCAGCCAGGATGGATGGACCTTCCTCAGCAACGTCCTCCTGCAGTCAGCCCAGCCCTGATGCAGCATCTACAGTTTCCTTTCCTCCTCCATAAACCAGAGGCTGATGCCTCCCAGGGAGGGTTCTGAGCATGAGGCAGTTGGATTAAGCAAGTCTGGAAACTAATCAGAGTTAGGAGGAAGCTTCTACATGGTACTAGGGTCCTTATTCCTGCTCTGTCATGAGCATCAGAGCAACAGGCTGCTTCAGTCCAACACATTGTCACACCCATGCCCTCCACCTGCTGCAGCACAGACACATGCTCAGGGCAGAGGAGGCTTTGGCTTGGTTTTGGGAGAGTTAATTAAGTGAGAAACCCAAATCTTCTTTCATTCCCATCTGATAAGAGTGTCACTCCTAATAGCAATGTTAACAGACCGAGTGCAGTTTCACTGCTGAAAAAAATGCTCCTGGGAGACATTTTGCATCCCTCAGTGGTCCGAACAGAAACACCAGAAGCATCAACTAGAGACTAATTAGCTCCCTGGCTTAATTAGCATTCTTGCAACAGTCCATAGCGGTCACCCCAGCGCTGGTGAGAGACTGAGTGGACTGCACAGCCTGGGCAGGTGCCACGAGAGCCACACACAGAGAGCAGTGGAAGGGCTTCATTCCCTGTTCCTTAGCTGAGTGGACAGTGGGGAGGGGGTTGAGGAGGTGGTGGCAGACACAAACCCACTCGGGAGGGAGGGAGGGAGGAAGGGAGGAAAGGAGGAAGGGAGGAAGGGGGAGAGGAGGAGCTCTCACCTCAGTGATGCGAGGATTGGAGCATTTGACGTTCCTGCTGGACCAGTCGAGCCAGGGCTGGGCGGCGCTGGAGCCGCAGTGCGGCCGCAGCGTGCACTTGGCCTCGCCGCTGCACCACCCGCACTCGAACTTGGGGTCGGCTTTGAGGCAGAGCCCGCAGCTCTCTCGCTGGGCTGCGCACTTGTAGAGGTGAACTGAGGGCACAAGGGGTGGGCGCTCAGGAGATGCTCAGCAAAGGAAACTCTCACCCAGGGCTGTGGCTGCTGCCGGACTTAGAGAAGGCAGCATAGGGTGGTGAGGTCAGAAGGGACCTCTGGAGCTCACCCAGTCCGAGCACTTGCTCCAGCAGGGCACCCACAGCAACTTGCCCAGCAGCACAGTGGCCGGGGCAGGGGTTGGGATCTCTGCAGAGAAGGAGGCAGTAGGCTCCAGGACCCTCACAGCAAGGAAGTTTCCCCTTAGGTTCATGTGAAACCTCCTGGGTTCCAGTTTGTGCTCACTGCCTCTTGTCCTAACACTGAGCACCACTGAAAAGAGCCCAGCCTCACCCTCATGGCCTCCGCCCTTTGGCTATTGATCAGCATTGACCATCTTCTCTCTCAGGTTGCTCTGCTCCAAGCTAAAGAGCCTCAGGTCTCTCAGCCTTTTCTCCTCAGAGATGCTCCAATCCCCTCAGCATCCTCTTTGCCCTCCACTGAGGACACAGATCTCTTGGAATGGGTCCAGAGATGGCCATAACAGTGTTCTGAGGGCTGAAATCCCTCTACTGTCAGGCCAGGCTGAGAGAGTCAGGGAAGGCTCCAGGGAGACCTTCTGGTGGCCTTTCAGTATTAAAAGGGGGTAAGAAAAAGCTGGGGGCAGACATTTAACAGGTCCTGTCAGGACAGGACAAGGGGTGATGGTTTGAAACTAAAAGAGAGAGATCCAGACTAGAGAGAAGGGAGAAATGTTTGATGCTAAGGGTTGTGAGAGCCTGTCCCAGGTTGCCCAGAGAGGTGGGAGATGCCCACCCCTGGAACTGTTCCAGGTCAGGCTGGCAGGGGCTCAGAGCAACCTGCTCTAGTTGCAGATGTCCCTGATGACTGCAGGAGGGTTGGGCTGGATGAGCTTTAAAGGTTCCTTCCCACCCAACCCAGCCTATGACTGTGATTGTGTGTTGAGATTTGACTTGATGAGACCCAAAGTGGCCTTGCAGATGTGGTTTGCAAAACCAAGGCTGTGCCAGTGGAGTGCCACTGGAGCAGAGTGAGCTGCTCTTGTCCCAGGTGAGATCCACTGGGGCCACATCTCTGCCTGCAGCCTCACCAACAGCAGCTGACACCACTCTGCCCCAGCAGCCACTTGCACTCCCCATCCTCATGCTCCTTCCCATGACTTAAAGCCAACTCAGGCAGACTTTACCTTTCAGGTCCTCTGGGTTGTCAATCACAAAGTTCCCGTTCCAAACCACGGCAAAGTCCACGGCTAGGTTGCTGATGTCCATCCCATCATAGAGATACTGCAGGAGGAGAGGAGAGTGAAATGCTTGGGAGGATCTATCAGAGACACTGACAGGACAAGAAGCTGTGGTTATTCTCTGCTGGTGGCTGCACCACCACACTTCTGCACTTCATCTCCAGGGTCCTGCTTTGACTGCCTTCTCCTCATCAGGAAGAGATAATTAAATCAGATCCAGTCCTTGTGAGAGGTAACAGATTAATTATTCTGCTCACAGTGGCTGCTCTTGTCACTCAGTCCCCAGCTTATCAATACAGCCCTTCCAGTTAATCAGACTGGCAGCACTGCTGCCCTCCGGCTATCTCCTCACACAGAGTGTCTGGGAGCTTCCAAATCCCACAGCACAGCTTTACCTGGTGGAACTGGGAAGAGCTGAGGAAAAAAAGACATCACAGAATCATGGAATTGTTTTTGTTGGAAAAGACCTGAAAGATCATGGAGTCCAACCATCAAATGGCTGCAAAACAGGTCCTTGCCCAATGCTCATGCAGCCCAGAAAGCAAACTGTATCCTAGACTGTATCAAAAGCAGCGTGGCCAGGAGGGCAAGAGAGGGGATTCAGCCCCTTTGCTCTAGTGAGACCCCACCCCAAATTCTGTGTCTAGTTTTGGTGTCCCCAGTGTAAGGAGGACACAGAGCTGCTGGAGTGAGGCCAGAGGAGGCTGCAAAGATGATCCAAGAGCTGGAGCAGCTCTGATATGGGGACAGGCTGAGGGAGCTGGGGGTGTGCAGCCTGGAGAGGCAGACCTCAGGACTGCCTTCCTGGCAGAGCCAAAGGGATCCTACAGGAAGGCTGCAGAGAGACTTTTCCTGAGGGTGTCTGAGACAGGCCAAGGGGGAATGGTTTGGAGCTGAGGCAGAGCAGGGTTAGAGTGGAACTGAGGAAGAAGTTCTGCAGTACAGGGGTCCTGAGACTCTGGAACAGGCTGCCCAAGGAGGCTGTGGATGTCTCTCCCTGGAGGTGTTTGAGGGCACTTTGGGTGAGGCCTTGAGCAGCCAAGTCTAGTTGAGAGGTGTCCCTGCCCATGGCAGGGAGGTTGGAGTAGTTGATCTCTGAGGTCCCTTCCAAGCTGAGCCAATCTGTGATTCTGTGATTGCACTGGTGGGAATTATTCGCCTTGCCATGGTGGTGGTTTTAGGTTGATGGTTGCACTTGATGGTTTTTAGAGGTCTTTTCCAAAAAGAAATAATTCCATGATTGCATGACCTTGGAGGCTGTGCCTGAGTGACTCTGGATGCTTTAGGTGAATTTTCCAGTGTGTTCTGAAATTCCCATTATTGCAATCAGCACCAATGAGGCTTCACTTGGATGCTAAGTCAACCAAAAAGACTTACAAAGGTGAGGGAACATTGCTACCCACTTTGGGATGTGGGAATGATGATTAAACCAAAGCAAACTGCTTGGAGTCATCCCCATGCAAGAGTTGTGGAGGTTTCACTCAGTGTTTGGCTGCACCAGTTCACCTCAGCTGGGCTTTACTGGGATGCTGGGAAATGAGATCATAAAAGGATCTCTCCTTGTGTCCTCTGCCTACCAGGAAGAAAAGTGCTGCTCTAATGTCTGTAAATCACTTTGGAGAGGAAAAGGACCATGTATGAATCCATTCACCCTCCAACCCAGCTGCAAGGTCCAAAGTTGGGCAGTGACATCTAAATATCCAGGGAAAATGTTAAAAATTCAAACCTTTATTAACAATTGAAGACCATCTGCACTGAATATTCAACCAGACCTTGTTCTGCTGCCTAAAACAAGCTGGATGTGGTTTGTTTGCCTCTGGACCTCTCTGCATGCACAGCAAGGAAGGGAAGGACCACTCTGTCCCCCTGCCCATCTCCCAGCTAAAGCATCCCACCTGAGACCCAAGCTCCAGGGGCTGTGCCTGGGAGAGTGGCCTGCATTTCTCAGGTGTTTTGGCACCCCCACACACCTGTCACGGTGACTTTTGGGGTGTGCCAGGGTAAAACAGGCCGAGGTCAATTGTGTGAGGCTTAACAAAGCCAAGTGCTGGGTCCTGCACTTGGGTCACAAGAACCCCACGAAGGCTCCAGGCTTGGGGCAGAGTGGCTGGAAAGCTGCTGGGCAGCAAATGACCTGGGGGTGTGGATTGACAGCAGCTGAGGATGAGCCAGAAGCGTGCCCAGGTGGGCAAGGAGGCCACCAGACTTCTGGCCTGGATCAGCAATGATGTGGCCAGCAGAGTAGGGAAGTGCTTGTGCCTCTCTTCTCAGCACTGGCGAGGCCACAACTTCAGTCCTGGGGTCAGTTTTGGGCCTCTCACTAAAAAAAAAAAAAAGGACTTGGAGGGGATTGGGATGGGTCCAGAGGAGGGCAATGAAGCTGGAAAAAGGTCTGGAGAGCAGGGCTGGTGAGGAGCAGCTGAGGGACCCAGGGTTGTTTAGTGTGGAGAAGAGGAGGCTGAGGGGAGACCCTTACTGTGCTTCACAAATCCCTGAAAGGGGGCTGCAGTGAGGTGGGGGGCTGGGCTCTTCCCCCTAGCATCAGGTGATAGAATGAGAGGAAATTACCTGAAATTGTGCCAGGGGAGGGTTAGGTTGGAGATTAGGAAAAGTTTCTTCCCTGCAAGAGTGGCCAGGCGTTGGCACAGGCTGCCCAGGGAGGTGGAGTAGTCCCCACCCCTGGAGCTGTTCAAGAAAGGTGTGGCTGTGGCCATGGGGACATGGCTGAATGGCTGTGGTGGGCTTGGGTCAGTGCTTGGACTGGATGACCTTAGAGATCCAGTCTCTGATCTGTGATTCTAAACCCCTGCCAGCTGCTTTAGCAGGGCCAAGCCCATCCTGCAGAGGACAACCACCCTGCCCTACCTGCTTCTCCAGCAGCATCATCCAGATCATCTCCCTCTCTCTGCTGTGCTGTGCTCTCTCCCCTGGCAGTTTTCCTTCCCTGCACCAGCACTGCTGCATTCATCCACCTACCAGGACCTGGAACTCGACAGCTCCCTGATAAGGGCTCTGTGATTCTCCTTATCTCCCTCTCTGAATTAACCTGCCTTAACACCTTCCTCCATCCCCTCCTCCTCCCCTTCCCTTCCCCTCCCCGACCCCCCACAGTCAGACAGGCAGATAAAGGAGCTTCTCCTCTAATGAAACGCCTCACAACTCCCACCTGGAATCCAGCAGGGGTTAAGCTGCAGGGTGATTCACCCTGCCCATGGCTGAGCCCAGCCCCAGCACAGCTATTGGCTGCTGAGCCCCGCTGCTTCAGGCCCCTTCCCTGCCCCCCTGCCCTGGCAGTGCTCACCGAGCTGTTCTGGCACTGGACGCTGGAGCTGTTGAAGCGCAGGGCGGGCACGCGGTGGAGGATGCCCTGGATGCTGAGGACACACTCGTAGCCACGCTGGCCAGACTGGGGCTGGGGCAGGTTCCTGGCCTTCAGAGTGATGGGTTTCACCTCTCCCACTGGGATCAGGATCTCCTCTGTTGGGGAGAGCTGGGGACAGTCCTGGAGGAGAGGAAAAAAGAGAGGATGTTACAGCACTGATGCTGTGTCCAGGTCTCAGGCTGCTGCACTCATCTGGCCAGGGCCAGCCACTTTTCAGCCCACCTATGAGCTGCAGGATGAGTGCACAAACAAAATCCCCAGTACAGTCCCCTTGCTCTGGGATTGGGACTGGTTGCAGAAGGAGCACATTTAATTCCTCTAATTGAGGTGAGACCTCCACCTCAAATACTGTGTCTGGTTTTGGTGCCCCCAGCATAAGAAGGACACAGAGCTGCTGGAGAGAGTCCAGAGGAGGCTACAAAGATGACCAAAGGTCTGGAGAACCTTCCCTATAGGGCCGGTCTGGGAGAGTTAGGGTTGTTCACTCTGGAAAAGAGAAGCTCCAGGGGGACCTTAGAGCTGCCTTGCAGTACCTGAGGGGGGCTACAGGACAGCTGGGGAGGGGCAATGTCTTTGAGCTGGGAGAGGGGAGACTGAGACTGGAGATGAGGAAGAAATTCTTCCCAGAGAGGGTGGGAAGGCACTGGCACAGGTTGCCCAGGGAGGCTGTGGATGCCCCCTCCCTGGAGGTGTTCGAGGCCAGGCTGGATTAGACCTTGAGCAACCTGTGCTGGTGGGAGGTGTCCCTGCTCAGGGGGGTGGCTCTGAATGATCTTTAAAGTCCCTTCCAACCCAACCCATTCTATGATCCCAAGCCCTTTACCACCCTGCCCAGCAATCAGAGCACATCTGGGTGGCAATTCAGGAGAGCCATCCCCACCAGGCTCCCTTCCACCAGCCTGGGATATTTTATCTGAGAAAACCCCCCCCCCCCCCTCAGCAATGCCCGCACAGCCTGCCCAGCTACAGTCCCTGCTGCAGCTCACAGCCAGGGCCAGGGGATGTTGTTCCTCCACTGGCTCAGGCACACTGTAAATGAGAAACAGATGCTCTCCCAGCCTGCAGAAGCCAGCAGCTTAAACTGCTGCCTCATAAACCTTTTTAGTGGCACTTTTCCTTATATATTTTTTATTTTATTCCTAACAGGGACTTTCACGGATTAACAGCCAGGACTGATTTGAAGCTCCACCAGCCAGAAGGCAACTGTGCTGGGAAGAAAGAAAAGCCTTTTTCTGCAGTGGAGCAGGCTGGAAGGGAATGCCACCAGGAAGCTCAGCTCCAAGGTTCCCTCAGACCCTGGTTCCCCAGCTCAGCCTTTACCCTCCGCCCTGAGATCAGCTCCAATGTTCTCCCAGACTCCCAGAGAGAGAATCACAGAATCACAATGGTTTGGACTGGAAGGGACCTTGAAGATCATCTAGCTCCAGCTCCCCCCCGACGGGCAGAGACGCCTCCCACTAGATCCAATCCCCAGTGCAGCCTTCACCCCACCACCAGCAAGCTCAGCTCCAAGGCTCCCCCAGACCCTGCTATCATGGATCCAGCCCTCAGCACAGCCTTCACCCACCACCAGCAAGCTCCTCAGGCTGATAATGTTTCCCACCTTGAGATGACTTTTGCACACCAGTTCTTTCCTCCTCCTCATGCACCACACACCTTCTACCCAATCCCTGGATGCATTTAAGGTTTCCCATTTAACTGCAAAGTCAGATTGAGGACCCATGGGAGACAAATGTCTCTGGTCCTAAGAGGTCCCTGGCTCCCTGGCAAGTCCATCTTTAACGAGCTGCCCAGGGAGGAGGTGAAGTCACCCACCCTGGCTGTGTTTAAGATGGTTTGGATGTGGTGCTTGGGGCTATGGTTTAAGGTAATTCTCACAGAGCAGGGTTCTAGGTTGGACTCAGTGCTCCTGAGGGGCTGTGCCAGCCTGGGTGTGTCTGTGACTCTGTGCCTGGGGAGGAAAGGCTTCCTGGAGCTAGGGAATCACAGAGTTGGTCTGCTTGGACAAGCTGTCTAAGATCATTGACCTAACAGCACCAGGGCCACTAAACCATGACCCCAATGCCACATCCACGTTTCATGAACCTGGGATGGGAACTCTGCCACCTCTCTGGGCAGCCTGTTCCAACCCCTGACCACTCTTGCAGCAGACACATTTTCCATCATCTCAACCTGACCCTCCCCGGCACAATTCCAGGACATGTCCTCTTGTTCCATTACCCAACACTAGGGAGGAGAGCCCAGCCCCCACCTGGCTCCAACCTCCTCTCAGGCAGCTGCAGAGAGCTATGAGCTCTGCCCTCGGCCTCCTTCTCTCCGCACTGCACACCCCCAGCTCCCTCAGCTCCTCCTCCCCAGCCCTGTTCTCCGGATCCTTCCCCAGCTTTGTTGCCCTTCTCTGGATCTGCTCCAGCCCCTCCATGTCCTTCTGGGAGTGAGGAGCCCAAAACTGCTCTGCAGAATCTTTTATCACATTCTGATTGCAAGCAAAAAAGATCAGCAGCCACATCACCAGAGGGAGACCCTCAGTGCAGAGTCCCCAGCAGAATGAATCTGCTATGGTCCATTATGCTTCCTGGGCACTGCCAGCCATGAGATGACTGCTAAGGAAAGACTTCTCCCTTCAGAGGCACCAAGGAGGATGCACATTCCCAAATCTGCTCTCTGGTGCTGAAAATGCTGCTAGCAAGAATTGTTCTGCCATCGTTAGAGGTGAACAGGACATCAGAGATACTTTTTTTTTTTTTTTTTCTCTCTTCCTTTTGTTTCAGTGGAAGAAAAATGTCACATTTGGCTTCTGGTGACAAAAAAAATCAGTACCAAAGGGATGCAGGCTGCAAGGGCTGCTCAGAGAAACACCAGGGAAGGCAGGCAGCTCCTGGGCACTGGCTGACAGCTCCAGTGATCACACTAATAAGAGGCTATTCATTTTGGGATGGAGAGATACAGAGGAGATGCCACAGCAGAGAGTGAGCCCAGGGTGCCCCCGGGGAGCCACAGTGCTGCTGCTGCTGCATTTCTCAGCTGAGGCAGGGAAGCCGCAGGGGCTTGGGAGGGCCCAGGGCTGGCTCGGGGATCTCACATCTTGCTGGAGGCTTCTCCTCTCTGCCTCTGCTATTTCCCATCCAGGCTGCTCGCTCAGCCTTCAGTCCGCTTTCCTATCTGTGGGTCTTCCAAGTGGTGCAGCAGCAATGCACAGCCACAGCTCTGCACACACAGACCTGCCATGGAGGGGGTGAGAGTGGGGCTGGGTCTCAAGTGGCTGCTGCTGTGGTAGCACTTCAGTCACAGAGTCCCAGCATGGCAGGGTTTGGAAGGGACCTCTGGAGATCATCCAGTCCAACCCCCCTGTTGGCACCCACAGCAGCTTGCCCAGCAGTACAATGGCCAGGGGAGTTGGAATCTCCAGAGAAGGAGACTCCACAGCCTCTCTGGGCAGCCTGCTCCAGGCCTCCAGCACCCTCAAAGTGAAGTTTTTCCTCACATTGAAATGGAACTTCCTATGCTCCAGTTTGTGCCCCTTGTCCTGTCATAGGACACCACTGCAAAGATCCTGCCCCCTTTCTTCTTGTCCTCCATCTTTCAGATATTTATAAAGGTTTGTAGGGCTCACTTCTGGTCCTCGATGCTGCCCCTCCCCACCCAACTGCCAGGATGAGCTGAGCCACCCAGAAAACAGCTAAAAGGCAGACTGCAGCCCGTGGAATATACATTTTCTTCCCTAATCAGTTTACTTTGTTTTTTAATTCATGAGAAGCAAATCCTGCAGTGAGTTAGAAAGGCCATTACTGCCTCTTCTCACTGAACAAACACAGGCTGAATCCTCTCATTATCCTCCTTGACTTCCCTCCACCAGAATCAACACAACCCAGAAGAAGATCTGCTGGAGACAGACAAGGCTGGGAGGCAGGAGTTGGCACAGCCTCTCCGGGAATGTTCTGCACATGAAGTATCATCACACACCATTTACAAAGGCAATTTTCTGCTTCTCCAACACTTTTTTAGCCTCAAAGACTCCAAGGTCTATAAATACCTTAAAGACCCACGACACGCATCTGCCTCTCGGAGCAGAGCACCCATGGTTATTATTTGTGTGCAGCGGAGCAGTTTTAGTAGGTCAAAGCTTCTTGCTCTTATTTGGAGAAGAAAAAAAAAGCTGCCTAGAAATGGCAGGAGGTTCTTTTGACGATGGGATTCAGCCCAAAAAGGAAGAAAATATAATGGGGTTGTACTTCTCATCTGAAAAAACCCCAACAAACCCCAAACCTCCACAAATGTTAACTCGTCACATGTGTTTTAACCTGACAAACATAAACGAATCTGGCAGAGGAATGTGAACCCCCAGCTCACAGCTGTGCTCCCAATGACATAAATTAAGGTCCCCATCACTCATGGAGACACATTACTCTTCATTGCTTGGTGCTGGAAAGGAGAACAGACCTTGCTCCTTGGAAACCAAACAGGAAAAGCAAAGCAGCCCAAGTGCCACTTCTCTCCCTGGTAAATCCCTCCCCACAGCCTTTGTCCCCTGCTCCGTGCTGTGTGTGCTGTAACCAGGCTCTGCTCCATCACTCTGTGAAGTGCTGGGCTATCTGCAGCCACACAAACCATGGCAGGCTGCAGAACCCCTTTCTCACCCATCAACCACACAACCCTAGAAGTGGTGAGGTTGGAAGAGACCTTGGAGACCATCGAGTCCAACCACTCGCTCAGAGCTCACAGTCTGACCACTGCTGCTAAGGCACAGCCACTGAGCCACATCCTTCAGCATGTGGCTTTTAAATAACCTCCAGGGATGGGGATTGCACCACCTCCCTGTGCAGCATGGTGCAAATCAAAGCTCTTACACTCAAGGTCCTTTTCTTCTCAGGCATCACCCATTCCTGTGGCTATCACTTGTGGCTACCCCTGTGACAAAGCACTCACCCGTCCTGTCCTCCACACCGCTCACATATGCTGCTGAGCTCTGCCCTTGGGGCTCGGGGCTCTGTCCTGTTGATGTGGTAAGTAGAGATAGAAAAAAGTTCTTCTTGTGAGACCCCAGAATCACAGAGTGGCAGGGGCTGGCAGGGACCTCCAAAGCAGGGATCCAGAGCAGGATCTCCTGCAGCAGATCACACAGGAACATATCCAGGTAGGTTTTGAATATGTCCAGAGAGGAAGACTCCACAACCGCCCTGGGCAGCCTGTTCCAGGGTTCTGTCACCCTCAAAGGGAAAAAATTCCTCCTCATGCTTACGTGAAACTTCCTCTGCTTCAAACTTCTTATGCCTAAACCTCCCTTCCAGTCCTGCCTCCACGTCTGATGTCCCCAGCATAAGAAGGACACAGAGCTGCTGGAGCGGGGCCAGAGGAGGCTGCAAAGATTGTCCCAGGGCTGGAGCAGCTCTGCTATGGGGACAGGCTGAGGGAGCTGGGGGTGTGCAGCCTGGAGAGGAGAAGGCTCCAGGGGACCTCAGAGCTGTCTTCCTGGCAAAGCCAAAGGGATCCTACAGGAAGGCTGCAGACAGACTTTTCCTGAGGGTGTCTGAGACAGGCCAAGGGGGAATGGTTTGGAGCTGAGGCAGAGCAGGGTTAGAGTGGAGCTGAGGAAGAAGTTCTGCAATAGAAGTTCTGGAACAGGCTGCCCAGGGAGGTTGTGGATGCTTCCTCCCTGGGGGTGTCCAAGGGCAGGCTGGATGAGGCCCTGAGCAGCCAAGTCTAGCTGAGAGGTGTCCCTGGCCATGGCAGGGAGGTTGGAGGAGATGAGCTCTGAGGTCCCTTCCAACCTGAGCCATTCTGTGATTCTCGGTTGAGTTTTGGTGGAAAGCAGGACAAAATGGCAGCATTTAGCATGGTCAGCACAGCCAGAAGACACAAGGAGCAACACTCATGAAGAGTGCCTGCTGTCTCACATCACCTTGTCAAGGGGCTGAGGCTTTGAGCTCTTTTCCCTTCTCAAGACAAGATGACTCTGAGGAGCATCAAAGGGAGCTCATTACACACTGAATCCCACTGGGACACAAGTTCTGATGGGCCAGGGCTAAAAGGGAATACTGAAGATACTTTCTCTTAAATTAAATATAAAGGCACCAGAACATTTCCAATCCACGTGAACACATGTGTAAAGAAGAGGCACAAAGGGCTGAAAGTAGGGCAGCAGGCACCAGTGCTGCTCCCTCCATGCTGGAGGTTCTGCCATGGGTAGCATTGCTCCAGCTCCACACCCAGCTGATGCTCTGCTAGGAGGGCAGAGATGCTGGAGAGCACAAACATCCAGGCCATGTGCTAGCCCAAGTAAAATGTCCACAGTGAATGGTCACAGATTGCACCAGGCTGGAAGAGACTCTCAAAAGTCCTCTTGTTCAACCCCTCTGCAGTCAGCTGTTTAGCTTGGGAAAGAGAAAGCTGAGGGCAGAGCTCATTGCACATTGTGGAGAGGTTGCTGCTGGGCTCTGCTCACAGGGAACTGGAGACAGACCAAGGGGGAATGGCCTCAAGCTGAGGCTGGGGAGGTTGAGATTGGACATTAGGAGAGTGTGCTGGTTTGAGGCAGCCTGTGCCAGGGCTCTGGGACCCTTCCAGGCGAGAAGTTGCCCTTGTGCTGAGCTGGAACCTCCTGTGCTGCAGCTTCCATCCATTGCTCCTTGTCCTATCCCAGGCAGCAGTGAGCAGAGCCTGTACCCCTCTCCTCCTGACCCCCAGCCCTCAGATAATTATAAGCATTGATTAGATCCCCTCTAAGCCTTCTCCTCTCCAGACTAAGCAGCCCCAGGTCCCTCAGCCTCTCCTCACCAGGCAGTGCTCAGTCCCCTCAGCATCCTCGTAGCCCTCTGCTGGACTCTCTCCAGCAGATCCCTGTCCCTCTGAAACTGGGGAGCCCAAACCTGAAGGCAGTACCCAAGATGTGCTGATCCTGTGACCTTTCCAACCAGATCAGGCTGCCCAGGGCCACATCAGGTCTGACTGTGAATGTCTCCTGGGATGGGGCCTCAACCACATCCCTGAGAAACTTGTCCCAGTGTTTTCACCACTCTCACTGTGAAGAACTTCCTGCTGGTGTCTATACTCTCTGTCCTGCTCCAGTTCCAAACCACTGCCCCTCATCCTGTCACTGCAAGCCCTTCCAAATAGTCCCCTCCCAGTTTTTTTGGCAGGCACCCTTCAGGTACTGGAAGGCTGCTCTAAGGTCCCCCATGAGCCTTCTCCTCTCTGAACAGGGCTGATTCTTTCAGCCCTCTGATCACCTTTGTGGCTCTCTTCTGGACTTACCCCAACAGGTCCATGTCTCGTGTTGAGGGCTCCAGAGCTGGACATAGTACTGCAGGTGAGGTCTCACCAGAGCAAAGCAGCAGAACTGCCTCTCTTGCCTGGCTGGCCACACTTCTTTCACTGCAGGCTGATACCACCTTGCATCCCCTGGTAGGAAACAGCCTCTACAAGACGAAGGCAACTGAAGAAGCTCTTTGGAGACACAGCAGTGCTGTGATCCCAGCAGGAACTGGCAGAGAAACCAACTCCTCCACTTGCTCCCTCTGTGTCATCTCAGGCAGGCAAGTCCTGGGAGCTCCCAGGAGGGAAAGGAGATAATAGGATTGTCCTACTTACCAGAGACTTGTCAAACACAGCTGAGATCATGGGCTTGAAGACCTACAAACCTGAGAACTATGACTGTAAAGCCTGGGAAGACAACAATACTTTGAGTGTGGAGGAGAAAACCCCCACATCACTGGAGAGAAGGGGAAGCAAAGGGCTTTGCTTCCTCTTGTGATATTGAAAGGAAGTTTCTTGACTTTGAAAGCTTCTGGGTTGTCCCAAGGGTGGATGCTTCTCCTTGGGCAGCCCTCTGCAGCTCTTTGAGGCTGCTGTGAGCTCCGTGTCTTGTCTTGCAGGAGGCAGCAACTGCTCAGAAGACCTGGCAGAGCCATTAATGAGCCATCCTCCTTCCAACTGCTAAGAGCATCTTTGGACTTGAGCCCCACACCTTTTATTAACTGCTAATAGAGATGGCTCCTGGTCTGCAGCTCCGAAACCTGGATCACATCTCTTTTCCAGAGTCTGGGGCTGTTCAAATCCATAATTCCCCTCTTAGTTTACAGGTAGGCTTCTGCCATGAATTTCAGACCTGCCAACACAACCCACTCAGCAAGTCCCACCAAGAGCTCAGCAGCTGACTTGTTGCTTGCCATCTGGCATGATCCCTGCATGCCTTGTATGGAAAGCAGAGCTGCTGAAGTGTGCTGCTCTTCGAGGAGTCCTTGGGCCTCCTGAAGGGAAGTCCCCCAGCAGTCACAGCTATCCCTGAACCTGAGCACAGCCACGGACCAGAGGTGGCATCGGCGCTGGTGTTCAAGCCAAGACACAGCTCTGCAGCTAGGCTGACTCTTGCTGTGCTCCTTCAAAGGTCCATCTGTGCTTTTGGGGCCAACCAAGAGAGAATTACAGAACCACAGAGTGTCAGGGGCTGGAAGGGACCTCCAAAGNAGGAGAACCTCTCTCGACCTACTGACCACAGCCCTTCTAACCCACCCCAGGATGGCATTGCCCCTCCTGGCCATGACCTCCCAGTGCCTGGGAAGTCAAACAACTCCACAGGACATCAGTGACACAAATTGTGCCACAGCAAAGCAAAGAAGAAAGAGCTGAAGGCCTGGGCTGGTACCTCAGAGGTGTTGATCCGTCCCTCCTGGAAGGAGCATGTGGTGGGGTCGTGGGTGCAGAGGTTCCTGTACTTGCACCAGTGGCAGCGGAAAGCACTGTTCACGCAGGACAGGCACCTGGGGGGGAAGCAGGAGTTCTGCTGGAGCTGATCACCTCAGGAGGCCTGTATGGTCACAGACTGGCCTAACCAGAAGGCCAGGCCCAGAGTCCTCCATGGAAAATCATCTCCAAAGAGAAAACAGAGTCCCTGTGCTGCTGTCCTCCTGGACGTTCAAACCCAGGAGGAGGCAGAGGAGCAGTGGAGGGGCTGCAAGTGCCAACAGCCAGAGGAGAGGCTGAGGCTGTGCAGCCTGCCAGGGCTGTAGGTCTGTCTGGACCTATAGACAGAGAAGCAGCACACCAGGAGGCAGGGGACATTGGGATGAGGGATACAGGACACCATGAGGGGCACCAAAGGACTCCCAGGGCTCCTTTCATCTGGCACCTCTGCTCCCTGCTCTGGCCCAACACAAAACTGCACAGAGTTGAAAGCATGCCTGAAAAAAATGCAGCCAGCCAAGCCCAGAGGCACACAAATCCCTCCTCCAAGTGCAGCAGAGAAGGTGTTGTGGTCTGAGCCTTAATACCCAGGGTATGACTGGCAGTGACACTGAGCTGGCACTGACGACTGCCACCGGCCAGCCCCAGCAGCAAACTGCCAGTGCAAAGCTAGCAGCTGACCTCTGTCATGGGAGTTGCTGCCCAGCCCCATGGGTCAGGTCTCCTGTTCATCATCTAGCTTCTGGCAGGTCCTGTCTGTATTTCCTCCTGGGGCTTTGCAGCTTGCTTCATGCCCAGAGAGAAACCTCTGCATGCTTCAGGTCTGTAAATGTGCTTTTGAGGCCAGCCAGCTGCATGCTGCAGCAGCAGATGTGCCCCACGGTGGGTACCTTTCCATGATGTGCAGCAGCACCAAGCCCCACAACCCTTCATGGAGCAGCCCCTGCCACACATCTGGGCTGCTGTATTGGCCTCTCAGGGTGCCCTGCCCCAGCCTTTGCTGCCAGCACTGCTGCTTACTCCAGCTAAAATATGACCTCTGTGCCCGCAGCTGGAGATGCCCAGGTCAGATCCAGCCACCACCTCCTCCACCATGCTGTGGAGCATCCTCAGAGCAGCCCTGCCACCTCTCCTCCATCACAGCACGGAGCAGCAGCCAGCACCCTGCTCTCCCGGCCGGTGCGGGGCCAAAGGGCTCTGCCTTCCCCACCTCCCCGGACCTTCTGCCCTGCCTGCAGCAGCTGCCTGGGAAGATCCCTCCCAGTTCTCAATTGCGGGATCACGCAGCTTGGGGGCACCAGCAGGTTAAGGTTTTCCCAGGCTCACTGTCTCAGAAGGCAGGAGAAAGCTACTCGAAGGCCAGAGAGGTTCAGAGCAGGCTGGCACTGGAGGGTTCCCTTCCACCGCACCTGTCTGCGGCTGACCCAAGCGCCCCGCAGCTGCTCCTGGAGCCCAGCACCCCCTGCTCTCCACCCAGTTGGCGTTTGGCTCTGCCTGGGCACGGGAAATGAGCACTCACAGCTGGTGGGCACTGCAGTTGTAGAACTTGAACTCGGTGCTGACGAACGTCCTCCCTGTCTCCCGCGACTTCAGCTGCAGCACCACTCCGAACCAGTCTGGGGATGCAAACCAGAGCCTGTCAGTGCCACCAGCAGGGGCCAAGGAAGCCACAGCAGACGCGGAGGCACCCAGTCCCCACCTGCCGACGTGCTGAGCCAGCTGCTTCGGGGGAGAAGAGAGAAGTCAGGCTGCTTTCAGCTCCCTCCTCCCCCAGTCACAGGACCCGTGCCCCAGGGAGTCTGCAGAGGTTCTCCAGGCTGGGAGCTGAGCACCCTCCTGGGTGGATCCTGCCCTCCAGCACCCCAGGGTGTCTCCAGCATTGCCTCCAAACCAAACCAGGTTTAATGGCAAAAGGCATTGGAGACCCAGGGTCTGAACACTGCCTTGGGTAGCAGTTGAAACGATCTTGGAATCTCCTCCTGTTCCTCAGAGGATTCTGTCTCCAGTACAAAACCACTAATTGAGTCTGCTCTGAGAAGTAGCCCAAGACCAGATTAGGAGACAGTGCTGGAAACAGAGAATTAGTGAAGCACTCTAGAAACCTCAGCACTGGGTTAATTTTTCTTCTGGAGCTGCTGTGGGGAAGTCTATAAGAGCCCTGCTACCACGGTGGCTCCTGGCTCCCACTGATCACCAAGTCTCAGGCTCCACAAAGTGCTTTAGAAATACAAAGGTATCAACAGGGATGCAGAGTTGACACCTGGAAGGATGCCAAGGAGAAAATGAGTTTTAAGCAAGTTACAGTTTGGTTATAGGAAGAGAAAACATGAAAGTGGAGATGTTAATGAAGAGACAACCCAAAGATCAGGACCAAAAAATAGAAACTGCATCCACCTCCTCGTGAGTGCTAAGCCAGGCTGAGGGGAGGGCTCCTGCTCCTCAGACCCACTTGGCATGGCCAGGCTCCAAGTCCCTGCCACAGGGCTCATGAACCACACTGGGGAGGGACAGAGAGGCTCCTGAGCCACCCCGGTAGGGACAGACAGCTCCTGTCCTCTCTGGGGAACTGTCTGGCAGCACAAAGAGGGTGTAAGGACGAGACAAGCATGTGGTGCTGCCTGCCTCCCTGCTCCCAGCCTGTCTTCCCCTGTGTGGGATGCATCTCTTCAGGATGAAGCATATTTAGCTGCCTGGGTTTAATTCTGGAGCACGAATTTCTCCAGCAGCACCCCTAAACGCTCTGCTCCAGCTACCAGGTGCTCCTAAACCTACACCAACACTTTCTGGTGGCATAAATGCTGCATTGCTGTCCAGAAGTAAGTCACTTACCCTGATCCAGAGGTATGGCAGGAACATCTTTGGCTGCTGGTGAGACACAAACCACCCTGCTGCCCAAAACCTGCCCTTCCACCTCTGTCAAGTTCCCGAAGAGGCAGGTGACCCCCGCTGCCAAGTCTGGAGCATAGCTCACCAGCAGGCTGAGCTGTGGCCAGGCAGGAGAGACAAAACACAGAGACCTGTTAGCAGGCAGTGCTGCCCCAGTTCCCTTCCTCTTCCCAGCATCTGCTCTTCCCCCCTTCCATCCTGACTCCCTTCAGCTATCCATCCACCCACAGAAGGCCCTTTTGTGGGAAGCAGAGGAGGAAAAAGAGAATCAAGGATGCAGGTTCTCTACTGACACAAAATCATCTTGGCTCAACCTTTGGGTACTGCAGTTCTTTGTCCCCCCGGCTGCTCTGCAGAAACATTGCCACCCTCAGTGCCTTCTCAGAAGCTGGTGAGAGCAGCATCAGCAGCATCTTGTCTCTCATGGATGGCAGCAGCAGTGACTGCCCCCACAAGCTCTGCACACAGAGCAGCTCACCCACCTCCATGAGCACCCCCTGCAGAGAATCACAGAATTGTTTTGCTTGGCAGAGACCTTTAAGGTCCTTGAGCCCAACCCTCACCCAGCACTGCCAGGTCACCACTGAACCACGGCCCTCAGCACCACACCTACAGAGTACTTAAACCCCTCCAGGGAAGGGGACTCCACCACCACCCTGGGCAGCCTGGTCCAGGGCTCAGAGGCAGCCCAGCCCTGGGCACGTTTGGCCATCAGAAATGAGCAAGTCCCCACCAACCCCATCATGGATGGGGACTGCTCCCATGGCAGACTGTCTGAAGGGCTGAGTGGCCTCCTGACAGCCCCATACCATTCTGAGCCAGTGCCAAGGGTGGGATGGAGGCAGGTGGCCCCGGTGGGGAGCAGGAAGGGGCTGCAGCAGGGGCAGCTGCTGTGGGGTGCTGGAGGGCTCAGAGAGCAACAGCTGGGCTGCTTCAGAGAGCCAGGCCTGAGCACGGCTCACAGATGAGGGTTTTTGGGAAACAAAGCCTTTCCTTTCAACAACTAATGAAACCAGACCGAGAGAAATGTGAGCTGAGGCCCAAGGGGAAGGGGAATTTGTTTCTGCCACCCCCACCCCTTCCTTCCCAGCTCAGATGACCCTCTCCTCCCCAGTCCCTCTGCAAGCCTGACTTCATGAGGAAACACTTGTGCTGGCGGGCAGGGAGAGGCTGGAGGCTGCTCCCGGGGAGCCTGGGCAGTGCCTCAGCAGCAGCCCCAGCCCTGCCCACTGGCAGCAGCACTTACTGGGAGGCTGTACTGGGAGACGGAGATGCTGCTGGGCTGCACGGTGATGCTCATGCACTGGCTGATGCTGCCCGCGAAGCGGTGAGGCTCCTCTGCTCGCTCGCAGCTGTCCCTCGGGGAGCACCTGGCACACAGAACCACACGTCAGAGCCTGGCCAGCAGCCAGGGGAAGATGCCCAACAGCATGAGGCACTGCAGCTGACCCGGAGCAAGCTACAGAGCAGAGCAGAGTTAGCAGCAGGGACTGGGAGTGATGCTCTGCACCAGGACACAACTCCTGTTGTAGAATCAGTGTTGTTTGGGCTGGAAATGCTCATCTTGGTGGAAAAAAATCATCTAAGATCATGGGGTCCAACCATCAACCCAACACCACCATGGCCACTAAACCATGTCCCCAAGTGCCATGGACACACTTTCCTTCAACACCTCCAGGGATGAGGACTCCACTACCTCCCTGGGCAGCCTGCTCCAGTCCCTGACCACTTTTGCAGGGAAGAAACTTTTCCTAATCTCCAACCTGACCCTCCCCTGGCACAATTTCAGGCCATTTCCTCTTGTTCTATCACCTGATACTAGGGAGGAGAGACCAACCCCCACTTCACTGCAACCTCCTTTCAGGGAGCTGCAGAGAGCCAGAAGGTTTCTCCTCACTGTCTGCTTCTCCAGACTAAACAACCTCAGCTCCCTCAGCTGCTCCTCCTAAGACAAAAACCTCACAAATGGCAGGACCAAAGGGTGCTGAAACTTTCAAACAAGCCACAAGTACCTCAGGAGCCATTCCCAGTCCTGCCTGCGCTGGGACACAACCTGGAGCTGCCAAGTCCCACCTGGCAGTGGGAACAGTGGGTGCTGTGGGTGCAACCAGGCACTCTGCCACTGCTCAGCCCAGGCTCTGCAAGCCACAAGTCCACTACCTGCACAAAAACTAACCCCAAAGCACTAGCAGGCAGTAACAAGATGATGCCCCCATTCTGATCAACACAAAGCCACTCAGTTCAGTAATCAGCTCCTCCTGGATCCCAGGAGCATGGCAGGGCCAGGAATGGAACTTCCCTCCCTGGCAGCACTTTGGCTGGTTGTCACATCTTGGGGTTCCCATTCCCACCATCAGGAATACATCCCCTGAGCACACCAAAGCAACCATGACTGCAGCTGGGTCAAGGCACTCCCAAGCACCAATATAGGCTGGGCAGTGTCTACCTTGAGAGCAGTCCTGAGTNCCCTGGGCATGGCAGGGGGTTGGAACTGGATGGTTCTTGTGGTCCCTTCCAGCCCTGACTGATTTGAGGACTCTTTGACTGCTTCTACCACACCATGGCTCATCAGGGCTCATTAGCCCTGTCCTGCTGCTGCAGATGTCACTGGAGTGGAGTCAAATCAAGCTGCTCCCAGCAGGTACAGGATGGACCCAGCTAGGAAACCAAGGAAGTGTTCCCAAGCAGCTATTGGAGATCACAGCCCTGGCATCCCTCAGGGATTTTCTGTTTTATGTCATTTGGGGAAAAATCCTTTTCTTCCAGCCCCGTCCCCCTGGGCACAGATGACATCTTGGCCTTTTGCTGTTAATGGCCTTAACAAGCTATCAGCAAACTTATCACTTTTCACTCAGTGGCCCTGATTTCAAACGGTGACACAAAGGTCAGAGGCTGGAGGTGCTGTCACCAGCCTTACATGCCACCAGCAAGTTCCCTCCTGACAGCTCCTTGAGTCTGGCAGTAACAAGGTGCTGCTGTCGAGCTGCCTGCTCACCCAGGTCCCTGTGGAGCAGCTTGGGGTGGTCACACACACAGCATGTTGCTGCGGAACAGTTTGGGTTGGAAGGGGCTCTAAAGATCAACCTAGAACAGGGGCAGGGATTCACAGATTGCATCATGTTGCAAAGGACCCTCAAAGGTCATGTTGTGCAACCCCAGGGACACCTCCAACAGATCAGGCTGCCCAGGGACACCTGAAGGTTGATCTTGAATGTATCCAGGTTTGGGGCCTCAGACACATCCCTGGGCAACCTGCTGCAATATTTCACCACCCTCCACCTGCTGTCCAACCTGAACCTCCTCTGCTCCAGTTTCCAACCACTGCCTCTCATCCTATCACTCCAAGCCCTTCCAAACAGCCCCTCCCAGCCTTCCTGTAGGTCCCCTTCAGCCATTGAAATGCAGCTCTAAGGTCTCCCTGGAGCCTTCTCCAGGTCGAACAGCCCCAACTCTTTCAGCCTTCCGCTAGCTCAGGTTGCTCAAAGCCTCATCCAACCTGGCCTTGACTAGCAGGGGGGGAGGCAGAGCTACAGAAACACCTCCAGCCCACACCAGGGTTGACTTTTGCCATGCACATCTAGCTCTGAGCAGGTGACAAGAGCCTGGCCAAACCAGGGCTTCCCACTCTGCAGCTGTAGAGCATCACCCTTCCTTGTCAGGCCATTTGCTTCTGGTTAATTAAGTTTAATTAATTAAAGTGGAGTATGCACTCTCCCTTTCCAAACCACTCATGTGATTTGGAGCACTGCTGCTGTCCTCCTCATCCTCTCTCTTTTAGTACCTTCTTGTTTTTCTTTTTTTTTCCCCCAGCAGTATAATGGAGCTAAATATGAATGCTGCTGAAGGAAGAATTATTGAGGTTTAAGTGAAGCTGTAAGACAGCTTTAAAGTGAGCTCTTGACTGGAGCCTTTATCTCATTGACTCGCTGGAATGGCTCTTTTTTATCATACTATTTATGGCAACAGCCCTAACAGAGATAAATAGGTCTGGAGACAATAACACACTTGCAGAGAGCAGCATCTGGAAGTCTTGCAGGTTTCAAATCCCACTGGGCTCGAGAGACT
>WBNM01016594.1:0-84340 GCA_013399055.1 Ramphastos sulfuratus | reverse complement strand
GAGAGTCAGCCTGGATGTTAGGAAGAAGTTGTTGAGCATGAGGGTGGTGAGAGCCTGGCAGGGGTTGCCCAGGGAGGTGGTGGAAGCCTCATCCCTGGAGGTGTTTAAGGCCAGGCTGGATGAGGCTATGGCCAGCCTGATGTAGTGTGAGGTGTCCCTGGGCATGGCAGGGGGTTGGAACTGGATGGTTCTTGTGGTCCCTTCCAGCCCTGACTGATTTGAGGACTCTTTGACTGCTTCTACCACACCATGGCTCATCAGGGCTCATTAGCCCTGTCCTGCTGCTGCAGATGTCACTGGAGTGGAGTCAAATCAAGCTGCTCCCAGCAGGTACAGGATGGACCCAGCTAGGAAACCAAGGAAGTGTTCCCAAGCAGCTATTGGAGATCACAGCCCTGGCATCCCTCAGGGATTTTCTGTTTTATGTCATTTGGGGAAAAATCCTTTTCTTCCAGCCCCGTCCCCCTGGGCACAGATGACATCTTGGCCTTTTGCTGTTAATGGCCTTAACAAGCTATCAGCAAACTTATCACTTTTCACTCAGTGGCCCTGATTTCAAACGGTGACACAAAGGTCAGAGGCTGGAGGTGCTGTCACCAGCCTTACATGCCACCAGCAAGTTCCCTCCTGACAGCTCCTTGAGTCTGGCAGTAACAAGGTGCTGCTGTCGAGCTGCCTGCTCACCCAGGTCCCTGTGGAGCAGCTTGGGGTGGTCACACACACAGCATGTTGCTGCGGAACAGTTTGGGTTGGAAGGGGCTCTAAAGATCAACCTAGAACAGGGGCAGGGATTCACAGATTGCATCATGTTGCAAAGGACCCTCAAAGGTCATGTTGTGCAACCCCAGGGACACCTCCAACAGATCAGGCTGCCCAGGGACACCTGAAGGTTGATCTTGAATGTATCCAGGTTTGGGGCCTCAGACACATCCCTGGGCAACCTGCTGCAATATTTCACCACCCTCCACCTGCTGTCCAACCTGAACCTCCTCTGCTCCAGTTTCCAACCACTGCCTCTCATCCTATCACTCCAAGCCCTTCCAAACAGCCCCTCCCAGCCTTCCTGTAGGTCCCCTTCAGCCATTGAAATGCAGCTCTAAGGTCTCCCTGGAGCCTTCTCCAGGTCGAACAGCCCCAACTCTTTCAGCCTTCCGCTAGCTCAGGTTGCTCAAAGCCTCATCCAACCTGGCCTTGACTAGCAGGGGGGGAGGCAGAGCTACAGAAACACCTCCAGCCCACACCAGGGTTGACTTTTGCCATGCACATCTAGCTCTGAGCAGGTGACAAGAGCCTGGCCAAACCAGGGCTTCCCACTCTGCAGCTGTAGAGCATCACCCTTCCTTGTCAGGCCATTTGCTTCTGGTTAATTAAGTTTAATTAATTAAAGTGGAGTATGCACTCTCCCTTTCCAAACCACTCATGTGATTTGGAGCACTGCTGCTGTCCTCCTCATCCTCTCTCTTTTAGTACCTTCTTGTTTTTCTTTTTTTTTCCCCCAGCAGTATAATGGAGCTAAATATGAATGCTGCTGAAGGAAGAATTATTGAGGTTTAAGTGAAGCTGTAAGACAGCTTTAAAGTGAGCTCTTGACTGGAGCCTTTATCTCATTGACTCGCTGGAATGGCTCTTTTTTATCATACTATTTATGGCAACAGCCCTAACAGAGATAAATAGGTCTGGAGACAATAACACACTTGCAGAGAGCAGCATCTGGAAGTCTTGCAGGTTTCAAATCCCACTGGGCTCGAGAGACTCTTTAACCATCTCCTGGAGGCATTTGCTTGCTCCCCAGGAGTGCTCTCTGGAGAAAAGGAGCAGCAAAGGATCCTGCTCTCATGTGAAGAGGATGAACTTGTAGGGCAACAAACCCCTGAGCAGGAGCACACAGCTTTGGTGCTGGGTAGGGATGGGTTGCTCAGCCATCACCCTGCTGCTCCAGGGTCCTGGGGTGAGCAGAAGAGGTCTTCTGAAGGTCCAGCACTTTTCCCTACCTACTGTATCTTAGCACCTTCCCAAGTGTCCTGCATCCAGGATCCCTCAATGCCCAGGCAAGGCACTTGCTGCCCATGGTCATCAGCTCAAACGCTTCTTCTAAGGCAGGAGTTCCTGGCCTGCTCCAGTGCCTGTGTTCAGCTTCATCTTCATGGTGAGAGCTGCCCCAGGGAGATGCCAGCATGACCAGGGCCTGCTCCCAGAGCTCACACAGCTCAGTTATCACCATCACCACATTTCAGTTCTAGGTGTGCACATGTGCATGGGAGCTCCTCCTTGTGCAACAGAGCCTGAAGCCCTGGCTCAGGCCTCCAGGAGATGACAGAACACAACAAGCAGACAAAAGCTTTTTGTGAGACTGAGCAGTGAAAACTTGTCCCATGACATCTCAGGTCCTTTTGCTCCCCCTTTCCTATTCGTGGCTGGTGGTGTGGAAGGCAGGACACTGCTTGATGCCAGCTGGAATGAGGTCAATCTGTCTCATGTCCATACCTGCTCACACATCCAACTCAACCCTGAAAATTTTGGGTTTTCTCCGGCCCCCTTCAGCTCATCCCTGCACATCCATGCTTTCAATAAGCCTCTGGCAACTGCAGGCATGGCTGCCAGGGGCACAAGGAGAAGCTCTCACAGATTCCCTGAGCTACCTGGGGCAGATCTTGGTACATTCAGGACACAGACCCTGAAACAGAGGAGCAAAGCCCCACAACAAGCAGTGGGGAGAACAATTGGATTTCAATCCCCACCAGACCCAGTGCTGGTGGCCACCATACCCAGGCTTGCTCAGGCCACCATACCCAGGGCTGGTGGTCACCATAACCAGGCTTGCCCAGGCCAGCAGAGCCAGTGCTGGTGGCCACCATCCTCAGGCTCCTCAGTGGCCAGCAGCCACTCTCTTGTTGTTTCAAGGACAAAAACACCTCCTCCTGCCCCTCACTCGTTTCTACCAAGCCCTCAGAACGCAGAGCACAGGAATCACCCTGCCCTGCAGCCCTTCCCCAGCACAGGAGCAGCAGGTCCACCCGGCAGGAGGGACACGTAGGAGTCAGAGGAGAGAGGTGACAAATGAAATGCAAACACTGCAGCACTTGGGGCCTCCAGACAAATATGACAGAGGCTTCAGGAGCAGCAAGATAAACTCCCTCATTTACAGCTTAAGACAAAAACTACAAGCTGGTGGCTGCTGCAAGCAGGCCAGGGAAGTGCAGAGGCTGGGAAATACCCATCAGGGAAGAAACTCTTGTTGGGAATAGGTTAATGCTGAAATGTCATGGCCAAAAGAGCAGAGGAAATGACACTTCTCTCCTCTTGACATTGAGGGTTTTCTCTCTGCAAAATGAAGATAACAACCTTTACCTGCTTCCCAGGTGGTTTATGAAGATTCAGTTCATTAGCATTAGGAAAGCACTCAGTGATCCTTGCACGGGAGCTGCTGCAGGAGCCTGAGGAGCAACAGCAACCACCCACACCAAGAGAGCCTTCAGCAGCCATCCCCTCCCTGCTGCAGGGCTCGGCAGCACCAGGCACTACCGGGTCATTGGCACCAGGGGACAGGATGCTCTTGCATGCCTACGGCTGCTCCTGAAAGCACCTGCAGACCTGCAGCTCGGGGCAGGTGCTGAGCAGAGAGTGTCTCCTTTCCTCTGGCCAGCCTGATCTAGTGTGAGGTGTCCCTGCCCATGGCAGGGGGCTTGGAACTGGATGACCCTCATGGTCCCTTCCAACCCTGACTGGTTCTAGGATTCCTCACCTCCTGTCCCCTAGGTACCAAAAGGCTGCAGTGGATTTTGTCCCACCACTGGGGGATGGAATGGCTGCTCCAGGGGGAGAGCTGCAGGGATGGGAACACCAGGGGTGCAAACCACTTCCTTCTGACAAAGCTCCTGTGCAATAAGGACTTGGGGACAAGACTGCTGTATGGAGGCCCAGCTGCAGGGCTGGACAGGGTCCTCTGATAGGAAAAAAGCTAGAAAGTCCCAGAGAAGCTCCTGAGCCTGTGCCCCACGTTGCAGAGCTGCTGCTGGGGGCTGCTCTGCCCCTGCCCCAGCCCCAGCAGGGAGCTGCTGCCTGCCGCCATTCTCCACCACCTCCTCAGGCAGGGCAACGACCCCTTGCAAGCCAAACCAGCCGTGGGGAGCCACTTTGCCCCCCAAAGCCCAGAGATCCCAAATCCAGGCCGGATTTACAGAGGAGCCTGCGTTCCCTGCTCCCCTCCAGCACCTGCTCCTCAGGCAAGTGGCCAAGTGCCTCTGTTCGGGTTCCTGAACCCTGCCTCCGGGGCCCCCATTTCCATCCATTTACTGGGGCTGCTCTGCAAGCTGGCACCCTGCCCGGGGGGGATTTGCTATTCCTCTTCTCCAGCCTCCCGAAGGCTTCTCCCCTCCTCCCCCAGTCTGCCTCTGCCTGGTGGTCCCTCTTCCGCCTTAGGAAGCGGTCGTTGTTATGGCAGAGGAGAGAGAGGAAGGACACAGACACCTCCTGAATGCTGAGAAGGTTTGCTGGAGCTCCCCTGAACAAAAACAAATAAAGCCAAGATCCAACCACAGCCCCACAACCCTCAGCCCTTTGTGGCTGTGACATCTGGGGGGGCTGCCAGCTCCCAGCCCTCACTGCCGGCACTGGAGCACAGACTCGCTGACCTCTGCTTGCAGAATTCAAGAGCTCTGACACTGGGTAGTGCTCTAAATATTCCTGATTTTCTGTCCCTCTAAATGTCCCTGATTTAATCTCTCCCCAGACACCCCTGACACAGTTAACAGGGCTTGGTGCTCTGCCACCCTCGAGCATTGTCACCTCTCTGAAAGCACAGAATGGTTTGGGTTGGAAGGGACCCTAAAGCCCATCCAGTCCCAACCCCCCTGCCATGGCAGGGACACCTCCCACTGGTTGCCCAAGGCCTCATCCAAGCTGGCACTCCAGCAAGGGGGCATCCACAACCTCCCTGGGCAACCTGTGCCAGTGTCTTCCCACTCTAAACAATTCCTTCCTCATCTCCACTCTCACTCTTCCCTATCCCAGCTCAAGACCATTGTCCCTCATCCTGTCACTCCCAGCCGTTCCCAAAGTCCCTCCCCAGCTCTCCTGCAGCCCCCTTTAGGCACTGGGAGGCTGCTCTAAGTTCTGCTCAGAGCCTTCTCCTCTCCAGGCTGGACATTCCCAACTGTCACAGTCTCTCCCCACAGGGGAGGTTCTCCAGCCCTGCTATCACCTTCATGGTCTCCTCTGGACCCACTCCAACAGTTCCATGTCCCACTCACACAATCAATGCCTTTAAATTCCTCATTAACTGAGAGGGATTTGAGGCTTGGGCCAGCAGGAGTGGGCAAAACATGAGGTTTTCTACCAAACCAGTTGAAATTCTGCCTTTCCATCACGTCCACGGCACCACCTCTGTGTTGTGCACGACCCACAGCTCCCAAAGCAGGAAACTGATTTCCTTTTCCCTCTTCCCACGAGCTCAGGGATTCTCAGTGGCATTTGCACTGCAATGCAGGGAACATCCGGGGAAGGGAAAAATGGATTTAAGGAACCTCAACCTGATTTATTCTGCAGGGGAGGTGTGAAGTGGCTTTGAAAGCTGCTCTGAGCACCCCCAGCAGTAGCTGAAACAAAACAGCCAAGGCTGGACTTACATGTGGTGGAGGGTACACCAGCCACAGTGGGGGTCCCCCGAGCTCAGGCACTCCCCACAGGTCGTGTACTGCTCACAGGACTCCACGGGCACCTGGGACACCTGCCAAGGAAGCAAAGAGAGGGCTCAGTGCTCAGCCAAAGAAGAGCAGCTCCAGGTGCTGCTTCACCAGCTCGAGTCATGGCAGTGCTTCACAGACTGCACTGATTTGTTCAACCCTTTGTGCAGAGGTCAGACCAGAGCAGGGCACACTGGGGACCGAGCCATGAAGTCACTCCACCCCCTGGCACAGCCATGCTGCGAATCCTGGGCACAGCAGAGCCATGGGGTGAGCCTGCCTGTCCTCACTGCCAGTACCAACCCACACAAACCCCCCAACCTCCCTGCCCAGCGATGCTCCTAAGGCAAAAGCTGTGTCCTCTCCTCTTGCATTTAGAGTTTGCTGTCTCGCACTTGCCATGGGGAGGCTGCTCCAGAAGCTAGCAGGAAAAAAGATCCTTGGGACTTTGCAGGTTGGCAGCTAATTGGACCTGTGTGGGTCTTACTCCTTGGCTACCCTGAACCCTTTCAGCACCTGCATGGACTTGTCTGCCACAGACATTGCCCCTCGGGGGCTGATTGTTCCTCTCAGGCAGAAGACTCCAGAGCAGAAGGGAGTAAGGTGGGAACACCAACCCAGATCACTGCCACTAATGCCCTGCAGCACTTCTCACATGCACCAAGGTCCCTGCACGACACCGAGATACAGCAGGGCCCTGACCTGTTGTCAGCACTGAGAACACCACAGGCTTCAAAGTGACACCAAGCTTTAACCATGGCTCACTGCTTGACTGCAGTGAAGAGATTCCACTGTAAACTTCCTGACTCATTCCTTGCCACCTCCAGCAAGCACAAGAAGTTTGCCTCTCCAATCCTGACACCTCAGTGTGATGCACCAGCACTGCCCCTGTCCCTCTGTTCTTTGCTATAGAGAGGTTCTCCTGCCCTTCTACTCTGCTCTAGACCTCACCTGGAGTGTTGTGTCCAGTCCTGGGCTCCCCAGTTCAGAGAGACAGGGAACTACTGGAGAGAGTTCAACAGAGGCTATGAGGATGATTAAGGGCCTGGAGCATCTCTATGAGGAGCAAAGGCTGAGAGCCCTGGGGAGGGTGAGCCTGGAGAAGAGCAGCCCCAGAGGTGATCTGAGCAGTGCTCAGCGACAGGACAAGAGCTAATAGGCACAAAAGAACATAAGAAGCTCCACCTGAACATGAGGAGGAACTTCTTTAATTTAGGGGTGCTGGAGGCATGGAGCAGGCTGTCCAGGGAGGTTGTGGAGTCTCCTTCTCTGCAGAGATTCCAAACCCCTCATGGCACTGTGATCCTGGGCAAGCTGCTGTGGGTGTCCCTGCATTAGCAGAGGGTTGGACTGGATGATCTCCAGAGATCCCTTCCAACCCCCACGTTCTGTCAGTCTATGACTCTATGAGGAATGCTGAGCTCCTCTCCATCTGGTCCCCAGCAAATTTGGCAGGGGAGAGTCCAGAGCACAGCTCTGGGCATGTTGGGGCTCCTCTGCAGAGATTCCAAACCCTCCTGGCCATTGCTTGAGCAGGGAGAGTTGGACTGGATGATCTCTCAAGCCTCACCATGCTGTCAGAGTCACTCCTCTTACCAAACAGCCCCAGCAGCAGCCCAGTTGCTGCCCTCCAGCCCCGGGAGTGCTGCCTGCCAGCGGCTGCTGGCGGCTCCCACTGGCCCCGTCCGTCACAACAGCGCCTGGCTGCCAGCAGCTGGGGTGTGCAGGGTGAAAGGAGCAGTGTCTGACCAAACTGTGACAGCCACTGTCACACCCAGTGCTGCTGACACAGTGAGAACCAGCTCCTTTCCAAACAGGGCACCGAAAGGGCTTCGAGGCTGCTGCTTTCCTCAGTCCTACTCTGCAGCTTTTCCTACAGCAGGAACTTGCACAGGAGTGGGGTATTTCCCCCCCACCCCGGAAATTATTTTTGCTGAGATAGAATCATAGAATGGTGGAGCTTGGAAGGGACCTCTGGGGATCATCCCGTCCACCCCACCCTGCTAAAGCAGGGCACCCACAGCAGCTTGCCCAGAAGCACCATGGCCAGAGGGGGTTGGAAGCTCTGCAGAGGAGACTCCACAGCCTCTCTGGGCAGCCTGCTCCAGGGCTCTGCATCCTCACACCAAAGAAGTTTCTCCTTAAGTTCAAGGGAAAGCTTCTGGGTTCAATGAAGTTCATGGGACGGGCATATGTATCAGCTTGAGGTACAACAAGAGGAAAGCAGCCCTGGAGCTGGGACCAAGGGGCTCAGGAGGCAGAACCAAGCACACAGAGCCTGCATTTAGCCTGTGATGGCTGTAAAGAGCTTCAGAAAGAGTGGCCAGAAGGTCAAAGGAGCTCCTCCTCACCCTCTGCTCTGGTGATGCCACAGCTGGAGTAATGTGTCCAGCTCTGGGCTCCCCAGTTACAGAGACAGGGAACAACTGGAGAGTCCAACAAACGGCCACAAAGATACCGAGAGGCCTGGAGCAGCTCTGTGAGGAGCAAAGGCTGAGAGCCCTGGGGCTGAGAGCCTGCAGAAGAGCAGCCCCCAGAGGGGAGCTGAGCAATGCTCAGCAACAGCTAAAGGGTGGGGGGCAAGAGGCTGGGGCTGGACTCTTGTCAGTGGTGCCCAGGGATAGGACAAGGGGCAGCAGGCACAAACTGGAACCCAGGAAGGTTTCACTTCAGAAAACAGAGAAGAGAAATGATGTGGTGCTGAGGGTTGTGGGTTAGTGGTGACCTGGCAGTGCTGGGTCGATGGTTGGGCTTGATAATCTTAAAGATCTCTTCCAACCAAAGTGATTCCATGATTCAGTGACAATTTCCCAGTGCAGACAGGTGCAGACACTGCATTGCCACTGGAGCAAATCTATGTTTTTTCTAACCAAAAGGAGCATCCCATGGAGTCGTGGTGGCTCTCAGCAATCCCCACAGAGTCCCCAGCAGGATGTGGTGAGGGTTTGCCCTAAGCTCTGCCCTGCACAATGAGCCATGCTGGTGGGTTGGTTCTCACCCACCCCCGAGGTCAGACCAGCTCCAAAAATCATCAGGCACTGCTGCTCCCTGCAGCATGAGGCTTGGCAGGATCTGTCCCTGTGATTTGCATGCAGCTCAGGGCTTGTTTGATGCTGGTGAGGAGCTGGATGCTCTCACAGTGCTCTATAAATAACAGAGGATTTGAATTAAATGAATAACAGTTCATTAGAGATGATTTGATGTTAGGCATTTGGGTTCTTCTCTTGCTCAGAGGCTGTGGCTCCTGCACAGGATAACTCTAAATCAACACAGACATTTGTGCCTGAAGTCAGGTTTGCAGCCTAAAAAGGGATACTTTAGACTCCTAGAATCAGTCAGGGTTGGAAGGGACTACAAGGACCATCCAGTTCCAACCCCCCTGCCATGCCCAGGGACACCTCACACCAGATCAGGCTGGCCACAGCCTCATCCAGCCTGGCCTTAAACACCTCCAAGGATGAGGCTTCCACCACCTCCCTGGGCAACCCCTGCCAGGCTCTCACCACCCTCATGCTGAACAGCTTCTTCCTAACCTTCAGTCTGACTCTCCTCATTTCCAGCTCTGTTCCATCGCCCCCAGTCCTATCACTGCCTGACAGCCTAAAAGGTCCCTCCCCAGCTTTCTTGTAGCCTCCTTCAGACACTGCAAGGCCACAGTGAGGTCACATTTGCTCCTTTCTCTGCAGTGCCTGCCAACACAGGGCAGATAACTTCACCCTTTCTTCTCCTGGTGTTTGGTGACTGAAGCTGACCCAGGCTGGCACTCTCTGAGCTGGGACATCTGCTCAGAAGCAGCTGCCTGTGGGTCAGCTCTTCTGTACCCCTGACCACGCAGGTACACCTCATGGCTCTGGGTTTCTGGTCCCTGGTTGGAGAAAGGTCTAAGACATTAGGGGAAAATAAACCATCTGCTGGCTTCCTGCGAGTTTGACATTCCTCCTTTGTAACAATTAATGCCAGAAATACCCCCAACAGTGTCTAAATGGGGCTCCAAAAGCTCATGAGCAGAAGGCATTTTAAATATCTGCATGCATGGGCAAGGTTGGGGGGGTTGCCATATTTGCCCAGCTCTCAGTCATCAACCATCCTCAGCAGCCACCATCCAAAGATCACAAACATTCCAACCTGCCACAGAGCATCTCCTGTTTGAATGGAACCCAAAGGAAGTCCCAGAAAAAGGAGGATATATCCATAGCTTATCCCATGCCTATCACAAGCAGGCAGGGTCAATACAGCAGTAAAGCTCAGAGGGCCCCCATCCCAGCACCCTCATTCTGACATCCTCACCCCAGCATCCCCACCTTGGCAGGCCTATTCCAACATGTCCATTCCAACTTTTCTGTCCTGGCACCCTCATTTCAGCATCCCCATCCCTGCATCTCCATCCCAACATCTATATCCATTACAACATTTCTATCCTGGCACCCTCATCCTGACATTCCCATTCCAGCATTCCCATCCCTCCATCCCCATCCTAACACTCCCATCTCATCACTCCCATCCCAGCATCCCCGTCCCAACATCCCCATCCCAATATCCCCATTCCAGCAGGCACCAGCACCTCCCACACCTGTCCCAGCCTGCTCCATTTGCTCTCTCCTCCTCGCCAGCCCTGGGGCAGCTCTGGGAGCAGCAGAATGGTTTATTTGGAGAGGGTTTTGCTTGTCAGGATTTAGCCTGGAAATGCAAATACTTCTCTTGGTTTGCATTAGAGAAGATAGGTCAGAGGAACTCTGCTGGCACTCCAAGCAAACATCTGAGGAGGTCTATCAGCACTCCAGCAGTGTATTCCTCACCCCAGACTAAGCCTTGAGAAAGCTGCTGCCTGATGAATTTATCTGCAGAGCAGGAGCTTGAGGTCCTGCAGCACCCAGCGAGCAGAGCTCCTGATGCCAGCCCCATCCTGGAGCCCAAGCAGACCTCAAAGCAAAGCCTGAGCTTTAGCAAGGTGGCACCAGTGGCTGGTGCCAGAACCAGGAGGTCCTGATGCCGAGCAGAACGTCCAGGAAGTCTCCAGACACAGCCTGAAATCCTGCACCTGCTCACCTGGGAGCTCCACTCCTGCTTCCCTGCAGAGCCCAGGGACACCACGGGGCCAAGGCTCTGCTGGAGCAGGAAGCAAATCATCTCGGGGAGGAGAGTGCACGAGGTAAGGTGATGGATCCTGCATGTCGGTGTGGTCAGTGACTGCACAGCGACACAGCAACTCCCGCACGGAGCACAAAACCCAAGAACCATCAGTCCTGGGAGGCTCTCTCCACTCCTGCAGCCCTTTCAGCTACTGGAAGGTTGCTTTAAGGTCTCTCTGGAGCCTTCTCTTCTCCAGGCTAAACAGTCCCAACTCCCCCAGCCTGCCCTATAGGGGAGGTGCTCCAGCCTGTGCTCATCTTTGTGACCTCCTGCTCCAGCAGTTCCACATCCTTCTTGTGCTGGGGCCACTGGATGCAGGGCTCCAGGTGGGGTCTTAGCAGAGCAGAATCACTTTGCTCAGCCTGCTGCTCACTTCAGTGTATCAATCCAGTTCCAAATGAATGAGTGCCTGAAATAACCAAAGCAAGCAAAGTTTCCATAGCTTATGCCTGTTGTCAGCAGGAGCTTCTGCCCTCCCTGGCTGGAGACAGCCCCTGAGCATCCCACCACCACAGCACACTGCCTGCAGCCCCTCGGGGTGCTGGACATCAAACAGCAGATCTATTTTTAATGACTTTGGGGAGTGTTAGCAGAGATGCCAACTAGTTCCCTGTAATTAAAGCTATCTATCACTCAGTGAGCAGCAGCCCAAAGTTGATGAACTTTCCAAAGAGAATTTATTCTACCCTTCATTCACGAGAAAAGAGTCTTTGTGCTGCTGGAGGAGACATGAGAAAGTGTGGGAAGGAGCAAGGAGGACTCATCAGTTCCAGCAGTTAACATGTCAGGGTGACAGAGCTGGGGGAAATGAAGTCAGATTTTCTCAGAGGCTTGTGAAAAGCTTGACAGAGTCTTCTTCCAGCTGTCTCTTCACAAAGAACTGTTCAGATCTGGAGCCCTCCTGTGATATAATTTCTGCCAAGGAAGCTTAGAATCAAAGAACTGTATCAGTTGGAAAATCCTCCAAGATCATCCAGTCCAACCATCAACCCAACCATGTCCCCAGGTGCCATGGCCACAGGTTTCTGGAACCCCTTCAGGGATGGGGACTCCACCACCTCCCTGGCAGCCTGTGCTAATCTCTGACCACTCTGGCAGCCAAGATAATTTTACTAACATCCAACCTAAACCCTCCCTATGTGCAGGGCTGGGATAAGTTGGTGGTTTGCTGAGCAAGATCTGTGGGTCTAAGCCACCTCACGGGTCCCACCTGGAAATGACTTACTCTGGATTTCAGCAGAGCTGGTGGAGGCCTCAGACATGCTGCCAGCAGTGAGCATGGAAGAGTCAGCAGCCAGCAGGATGCAGCCAATGCAGCACAGAGTCACAGAGTTAAACAGGTTGGGAAAGACCTCTGGGATCATCCAGTCCAACCTCTCACCTAACACCTTCTAATTCACTAACCCCTGGCACCGAGTGCCTCATGCAGCCTCCTCTTAAACACCTCCAGGGATGGGGACTCCACCACCTCCCTGGGCAGCTCATTCCAATGCCAATCTCTTTTACTGGGAAGAACTTCTTCCTAACATCCAGCCTGAACCTGCCCTGGCACAGCTCGAGGCTGTGTCACAGGCTCACAGGATGTCAGGGGTTGGAAGGGATCCAAAAGAGATCATTGAGTCCAACCCCCCTGGCAGAGCAGGACCAGATAATCTATCTCTTGTCCTCTTGTCCTGTCCCTCCTTGCCTGGGAGAAGAGACCAACCCTCACCTGACTACAACCTGCCTTCAGGTAGTTGTAGAGAGCAGTGAGTCTGGGTTGGAAGGCATTTGCAAAGGTCATTTTGTCCAACTCCCACCATGTAGGGCAGCAGTCAGGACACAGGGGAGGAAGGCAAAGGGAGAAGGTTGCGACTGGGAAGTGTTGAGGTGCTCCCAGGCCTCTGAAGGCACAACAGACTGCTTCAGGGGACAGCAAGCCATGAGCCCCTGGAGAAGCTGAAGAGGCAGGCAAGGAGGGGATGAGGGCAGCCGTGACAGGCAGGGGAGCTGCTGGAGCCCCTGTCTGGCCTCTCCCAGGGCGCTCGGCATGGGGAGGGTTCTCGGAGCTACCCAGAGGCTGTCAGAACCGCGTCAATGCCTGCGGCTTTCGGCAGGGAGCAGAGAGTGGGGGAGGACAGGGAGACAATGTTGCCATGGCTACAAAGGCATTATCTAATGACAGCCCTGCAGATGCATGGGAGAAAGTCATCTGCTCTCTGATCCAAGCAACCCTTCCAGGGAGCTTGGCTTGAGTGCTCCAAGAACCTCATGGCCACCTGCGGAGGGTGAGTTGTGCTTGAGCAGAGGAAAGCAGGCAGGATCCCTGCAGCAATCAGACCTGTTCTCAGCCTGCCCCAGGGAGGGACACCACCAGGCACCAGCACAGCTTAGGGCATGATCTGCTGGAAAGCAGTTCCATGGAGAAGGGCCTTGGAGACCTGCTGAATGGCAGTTAGCCATGGGACAGCAACCTGCCCTCTTGGCCAAGAAAACCAATGGCATTGTAGGGGCCACCAAGAAGAGTGTGGCCACAGGTTAAGGGAGGTTCTCTTCCCCTTGCTCTGCCCTAGTGGGGCCACACCTGGAGTATTGTGTCTGGGCTCTCCCACTTAAGACAGGGAACAACTGGAGAGAGTCTAAGTGAGGTTAAGAAGATGATGATGAAAGGACTGGAACACCTCTGTGACAAGGAAAGGCTGAGAGCCCTGGGGATGTTGAGCCTGCAGAAGAGAAGCCTGAGAGACATCTGATCAATGCTCAGCAAGAACTAAGGGGTGGGGAGCAAGAAGAAGGGGCCAGTTTATTTTCAGTGATGTCCTCTGAAAAAATGAGGGCCAAAGAGCACGTGAGGAGAAAATTCTTTAGTGAGAGAGTGCTGGAGCCCTGGAGCAGGCTGCCCAGAGAGGGTGAGGAGTCTTCTCCTCTGGAGAGATTCCAAATCCACCTGGACACTGTGATGCTGGGCAAGCTGTTGTGGAAGCCCCTGCTTTGACAGGAGGGTTGGACTGGATGATCTCCAGACGTCCCTTCCAACCCAAATCATTCTATGACTCTGCACCTGGTCCTTGGCTCCCTCCACACACAGCTCTAAGCTCCTGAGGGAGGGAATGAAAGTAATGGAAGCTTCTCCTGGAAAGTAAGAAAGAGTGACAGAACAGGAGATGCCCCACAGTAAGGCTTGATCGAGCTGTGAAATCATGCTCAAGGCTGTTTCCTCCATCCAAGGCAGCAGCAGCCAGCAGGACTCAGGCTTGGAGTAGACTCCTGCCCTGGCACACAAGTGCCTGCAGACAAATGCCTTCCTGTGGCTCACCACAGCTCGAGTTAATCAATGCATCAGTGTGGAACATCTGAGCCAGGCCTCGCAACACCCAAGTGCCAGGCAGAGATCCCATCCCTGCCCCCAGGAGCAGCCCAGGGCACGGCAACCCATGGCAGGAAAAATGAGTTTGCATCTCCAGCATGGGCAAGTGGCAGTCGCACACTCAGCACTTGGGCTCTTCAACCTGGCACCTCCTCTGCTCTGCAGAGCTGACAATGCCACTCTGGCATTGCAGGAGCCTAGGGACCACCTGCCTGGCCATGTCCCCTCCTGGAGTGGGTGTCCCAGTCCCTCAGATCCCAGCTGGGCATCGTGGTGCAGGGGTGTGTGGAGCACTTGAGCTCCTGCACTGCTCTTTCTGTGCCCAGTCCATACTCAGAGCCAGCCCCCAGCATGCCACTGCCAGCAGATGTGTGACATCCACTTCTCTGAAGCATCCTGGCACTGCTGGTTCTGCCTCCTGCTTTGCATGGACCATCTGCTTCTGGGAAGTGTGGAGCAGAGGACTCATGGCCACATCTATCAGCTATATGCTGCCAGAGAGCAGGCCAGCAGGAAAGCCTTGTGCATGGAGAGGATGAGGAGGAGGCTCACAGAATGGTTCAGGTTGGAAGGGACCTCAGAGATCATCCAGTTCCAACCCACTAGAACAGGTCTCTCAAGGCCTCATCCAGCCTGGTGCTGAACACCTCCAGGGAGATTGGGGAGCACAGAAGCACCCAACATGATCTTTGAGCACAGAAGCACCCAACGTGATCCACAACCTCCCTGGGCAACCTGTGCCAGTGTCTCACCACCTTCCCTGCAAAGAACTTCTTCCTAACATCCAGTTTCAATCTCCCCTCTGCCAGTTCAAATCATTCCTCCTCCTCCTGTCATTATCAGACCTTGTCAATAGTCCCTCTCCAACCTTCCTGTAGCCCCCTTCAGACCCTGGAAGGCCACTCCAAGGTCTCCTGGAAGCCTCCTCCTCTCCAGGCTGAAGAATCCTTCATCTCCAGCTCAGAGACAGAAATGCTGGCTGAAGGCAGGCATCTGGAATCAGCAACTGCAGCAGAATTTATGGACTGGATAATGAGGTCAAACCCAACCACGGAGGTGCAGCCACAGGCTTGCTCACTCTGCTCTGGCAGCGCTAACCCACAGAAGCCCACTTGAAAGGAGGAGGGGGCAATGTGTTGTTTGCACAGCCTAGTAATGAGGCATGGGAAGCTAAAGGTCTCCACCACAAACCCCAGGCTGTGCTGCAACACATCCAAGCACTTCCTTCCCTGGAAAGCCTCCACGCCACAGGGGAGCTGTGTCCCTGCTCCTGACTGCAAAGAAAAGTTCAAAGGAGTTTCCACCCAAAGGAGGTTCAGTTTTTTTCCAGGTGCTGCCACCAGCAGCTATGGCTGGCTGGGATCCACCTCCAGCACTGCAGCTCTGCATGCAGGATCAGAGGCTCATGGANTAGTGGGGCCACACCTGGAGTATTGTGTCTGGGCTCTCCCACTTAAGACAGGGAACAACTGGAGAGAGTCTAAGTGAGGTTAAGAAGATGATGATGAAAGGACTGGAACACCTCTGTGACAAGGAAAGGCTGAGAGCCCTGGGGATGTTGAGCCTGCAGAAGAGAAGCCTGAGAGACATCTGATCAATGCTCAGCAAGAACTAAGGGGTGGGGAGCAAGAAGAAGGGGCCAGTTTATTTTCAGTGATGTCCTCTGAAAAAATGAGGGCCAAAGAGCACGTGAGGAGAAAATTCTTTAGTGAGAGAGTGCTGGAGCCCTGGAGCAGGCTGCCCAGAGAGGGTGAGGAGTCTTCTCCTCTGGAGAGATTCCAAATCCACCTGGACACTGTGATGCTGGGCAAGCTGTTGTGGAAGCCCCTGCTTTGACAGGAGGGTTGGACTGGATGATCTCCAGACGTCCCTTCCAACCCAAATCATTCTATGACTCTGCACCTGGTCCTTGGCTCCCTCCACACACAGCTCTAAGCTCCTGAGGGAGGGAATGAAAGTAATGGAAGCTTCTCCTGGAAAGTAAGAAAGAGTGACAGAACAGGAGATGCCCCACAGTAAGGCTTGATCGAGCTGTGAAATCATGCTCAAGGCTGTTTCCTCCATCCAAGGCAGCAGCAGCCAGCAGGACTCAGGCTTGGAGTAGACTCCTGCCCTGGCACACAAGTGCCTGCAGACAAATGCCTTCCTGTGGCTCACCACAGCTCGAGTTAATCAATGCATCAGTGTGGAACATCTGAGCCAGGCCTCGCAACACCCAAGTGCCAGGCAGAGATCCCATCCCTGCCCCCAGGAGCAGCCCAGGGCACGGCAACCCATGGCAGGAAAAATGAGTTTGCATCTCCAGCATGGGCAAGTGGCAGTCGCACACTCAGCACTTGGGCTCTTCAACCTGGCACCTCCTCTGCTCTGCAGAGCTGACAATGCCACTCTGGCATTGCAGGAGCCTAGGGACCACCTGCCTGGCCATGTCCCCTCCTGGAGTGGGTGTCCCAGTCCCTCAGATCCCAGCTGGGCATCGTGGTGCAGGGGTGTGTGGAGCACTTGAGCTCCTGCACTGCTCTTTCTGTGCCCAGTCCATACTCAGAGCCAGCCCCCAGCATGCCACTGCCAGCAGATGTGTGACATCCACTTCTCTGAAGCATCCTGGCACTGCTGGTTCTGCCTCCTGCTTTGCATGGACCATCTGCTTCTGGGAAGTGTGGAGCAGAGGACTCATGGCCACATCTATCAGCTATATGCTGCCAGAGAGCAGGCCAGCAGGAAAGCCTTGTGCATGGAGAGGATGAGGAGGAGGCTCACAGAATGGTTCAGGTTGGAAGGGACCTCAGAGATCATCCAGTTCCAACCCACTAGAACAGGTCTCTCAAGGCCTCATCCAGCCTGGTGCTGAACACCTCCAGGGAGATTGGGGAGCACAGAAGCACCCAACATGATCTTTGAGCACAGAAGCACCCAACGTGATCCACATCCTCCCTGGGCAACCTGTGCCAGTGTCTCACCACCTTCCCTGCAAAGAACTTCTTCCTAACATCCAGTTTCAATCTCCCCTCTGCCAGTTTAAATCAATTGCCCCTTTTCCTGTCATTGCAAGACCTTGGCAATAGTCCCTCTCCAACCTTCCTGTAGCCCCCTTCAGACCCTGGAAGGCCACTCCAAGGTCTCCTGGAAGCCTCCTCCTCTCCAGGCTGAAGAATCCTTCATCTCCAGCTCAGAGACAGAAATGCTGGCTGAAGGCAGGCATCTGGAATCAGCAACTGCAGCAGAATTTATGGACTGGATAATGAGGTCAAACCCAACCACGGAGGTGCAGCCACAGGCTTGCTCACTCTGCTCTGGCAGCGCTAACCCACAGAAGCCCACTTGAAAGGAGGAGGGGGCAATGTGTTGTTTGCACAGCCTAGTAATGAGGCATGGGAAGCTAAAGGTCTCCACCACAAACCCCAGGCTGTGCTGCAACACATCCAAGCACTTCCTTCCCTGGAAAGCCTCCACGCCACAGGGGAGCTGTGTCCCTGCTCCTGACTGCAAAGAAAAGTTCAAAGGAGTTTCCACCCAAAGGAGGTTCAGTTTTTTTCCAGGTGCTGCCACCAGCAGCTATGGCTGGCTGGGATCCACCTCCAGCACTGCAGCTCTGCATGCAGGATCAGAGGCTCATGGAGGTTGGACAAGCCCTCTAAGATCATCCGGTCTGACCAGCAACCCAGCACCACCATGGCCACTAAACCCTGTCCACAGATGCCATGGACACAGGTTTCATGAACACCTCCAGGGGTGGCGATTCCAGCACCTCCCTGGGCAGCCTGTTCCAGTCCCTGACCACTCTTGCAGTGAAGACATTTTTCCTAATTTCCAACCTAACCCTCCCCTGGCACAGTTTCAGGTCATTTCCTCTCTGCCTATCACCTGATACCAGGGAGCAGAGCCCAGCCCCCACCTCACTGCAGCCTCCTCTCAGAGGGCTGCAGAGAGCAATGAGCTCTGCCCTCAGCCTCCTCTTCTCCAGATTAAACACCCCCAGCTCCCTCAGCTGCTTCTCCCAAGCCCTGTTCTCCAGACCCTTTCCCAGCTCCCCTGCCCATCCCTGGAGCCACCAGCGTGAGGCATCTCCCCACTAGCTTTGGCAGGTCTCTCTGGGCTTGCCTCAGGTTTCAGGACAAGGGAGTGATGTGCTCAGAACAGTGCATGCCATATCCAAACATGCCAGCCTGGGGACATCCCTGCTGCCATCAGAAGTGGCTTCTTGAACCTTTGGCACCATCTTCAGCGAGACCACCCTGCCACGGCCACCCCACCAGTGAGCTGTGTCCTCTGCAGCACTGATTAGCCCAAACCTCCTGGGAACGAATTAATCAGGATAAAAAAGGAGCAGCTTTCCAAACTTTCTGGTGCTTAGGTGGGGATCAAAAACTTTTCTCTCCCATCAGTTTGTGGTCTCTTTGCCTTGCTGCCACGCACCCAGTAGCAGGCTCCCTGCAGCCATTGCAAAGTTTGAACAGAAGCTCAGAAAATTAATTAAGGTGAATAATTACAAAGCATGCAACACGCTCCTTCCCCTTGCTGTTGTGTGAGGAAACAGCAAAAACCTCACCCCAACCCCAGAATCCAGAGCAGTTTTGGAGCTGTAACCAATGTAATTAGGTGTTCAGGAGCACGCACAATTGGGCTGAGCTTATTAAAATTACTGTTTTAGTCAGAAGGTTGCCAGAGAGTCATTAACAGCACAATGCTGCCATTCCCCGCGACTCTAATTAGAATTGGATGCCTCCAGAGCAGGGAATGCCTGGATCTGCTGCCCACTCCAAGCTGCAGGTGATGTGGGGAACCTCCCGAGGCTCCTGTCACAGCTCACAGCGCTAAGATGTGGGAATCCAGCCTGGAGAGCTGGTTGAGGGGTAGGAGGTTCAAGAAGGTTCACAGAGTTAGAACAGAGGCTAGAAGTGAGCTCTGGAGAGTGAGAGCAGCTCTCCAAAAGAAGTGTGGCCAGCAGGTGAAGAGAGAGGATTCTGCCTCTGCTCTGGCGAGACCACACCTGCAGTAGTGTCCAGCTCTGGAGCCCCCAGCACGAGCAGGGCACAGAACTGTTGGAGAGGGTCCAGAGCAGGCCACGGAGATGCTCAGAGGGCTGCAGAACCTCTCCCATGAGGACAGGTTGGAAGAGTTGTGGCTGTTCAGCCTGGAGAAGAAAAGGCTCCAGGGAGAGCTCAGAGCAGCCTTCCAGTACCTGAAGGGGCTCCAGGAGAGCTGGGGAGGGACTTTGGATAGGGGCTGGGAGTGGTAAATTGAGGGGCAATGGCTTTGACCTGGGAGAGTGGAGACTGAGACTAGGAAGAAATTCTTTCCGGTGAGGGTGGGCAGACACTGGCACAGGCTGCCCAGGGAGGCTGTGGATGCCTCCTCCCTGGAGGTGACTGAGGCCAGGCTGGATGAAGCCTTGAGCAGCCTGTGCTGGTGGGAGGTGTCTGTGGTCATGGCAGTGGGGATGGAGCTGGATGCTCCTTAAGGTCCCTTCCAACCCAACTCATTGCATGATTCTATGACCCCAAGCCCTTCACCACCCTGCCCAGCACAAAGCACCACACCTGGGGACCAACCAGAACTGCTCTGTGAGCCCAGGACTGTGGTGGCAGAGAAGGGAGCTCCCCAGCAGCCAGCCAGAGCTCTCCCGCACGCCCTGCGCTGCCGTGGTGCCTTTCATAGCTCAGTGCCTGCTGCTGGTGGTTGCCTTCAGCCGTCTGTTTCTCCTCTTTCCCCATAAAAACCACATGCCAGACAGCAGAGGTCCCCTTCCCCCCCGAGCTGCCAGCCTAGAACTCATGAATTCAGTTAAGTTGTTAAAAAGGCTTGTGGCAGGCTAAGATAAAACAGAGGAGTTTAAAATGACAAACAGACTCCTAAATGGGATTAGAGCCTTAATGAAAACGGTAATGAATGAATGAGGCAACCAAATATTCCCTATTAATATCAGACAGATAGATTAGATCCCTAGGCACTGCATTTAAAAACGACATGGAATTACTTCAATTACTCTGCCCTGATAAATAACAAGCCCATATTTACAGTTAAAACACATTTCCTCCCCCCTTCCCTCCCTCCCTCCCCACTCCCTGCTTGCTTTGGCTTCAGCTTCCCAAGAGGCAGAGCAGACCACTGAGAGGCTGAATCAATGCAGCAGGCTGGCAGCTTCCACTGCTTTCCCTCTGCCTGTAGGAGACTCAGGCTAGGCAGCACCCAGCACACTCCTGCTCCAGGGCACCTGCTGCAGAGAAGCACTCCAATTAGTCAGAGAACCACAGAATGGTTTGGATTGGAAGGGACCTTAAAGTTCATCCAGCCCCATCCTGCTGCCATGGGCAGAGACCCCTGCCACCAGACTAAACTGCTCAAGGTCTCATCTGNTCTCCAGACCCTTTCCCAGCTCCCCTGCCCATCCCTGGAGCCACCAGCGTGAGGCATCTCCCCACTAGCTTTGGCAGGTCTCTCTGGGCTTGCCTCAGGTTTCAGGACAAGGGAGTGATGTGCTCAGAACAGTGCATGCCATATCCAAACATGCCAGCCTGGGGACATCCCTGCTGCCATCAGAAGTGGCTTCTTGAACCTTTGGCACCATCTTCAGCGAGACCACCCTGCCACGGCCACCCCACCAGTGAGCTGTGTCCTCTGCAGCACTGATTAGCCCAAACCTCCTGGGAACGAATTAATCAGGATAAAAAAGGAGCAGCTTTCCAAACTTTCTGGTGCTTAGGTGGGGATCAAAAACTTTTCTCTCCCATCAGTTTGTGGTCTCTTTGCCTTGCTGCCACGCACCCAGTAGCAGGCTCCCTGCAGCCATTGCAAAGTTTGAACAGAAGCTCAGAAAATTAATTAAGGTGAATAATTACAAAGCATGCAACACGCTCCTTCCCCTTGCTGTTGTGTGAGGAAACAGCAAAAACCTCACCCCAACCCCAGAATCCAGAGCAGTTTTGGAGCTGTAACCAATGTAATTAGGTGTTCAGGAGCACGCACAATTGGGCTGAGCTTATTAAAATTACTGTTTTAGTCAGAAGGTTGCCAGAGAGTCATTAACAGCACAATGCTGCCATTCCCCGCGACTCTAATTAGAATTGGATGCCTCCAGAGCAGGGAATGCCTGGATCTGCTGCCCACTCCAAGCTGCAGGTGATGTGGGGAACCTCCCGAGGCTCCTGTCACAGCTCACAGCGCTAAGATGTGGGAATCCAGCCTGGAGAGCTGGTTGAGGGGTAGGAGGTTCAAGAAGGTTCACAGAGTTAGAACAGAGGCTAGAAGTGAGCTCTGGAGAGTGAGAGCAGCTCTCCAAAAGAAGTGTGGCCAGCAGGTGAAGAGAGAGGATTCTGCCTCTGCTCTGGCGAGACCACACCTGCAGTAGTGTCCAGCTCTGGAGCCCCCAGCACGAGCAGGGCACAGAACTGTTGGAGAGGGTCCAGAGCAGGCCACGGAGATGCTCAGAGGGCTGCAGAACCTCTCCCATGAGGACAGGTTGGAAGAGTTGTGGCTGTTCAGCCTGGAGAAGAAAAGGCTCCAGGGAGAGCTCAGAGCAGCCTTCCAGTACCTGAAGGGGCTCCAGGAGAGCTGGGGAGGGACTTTGGATAGGGGCTGGGAGTGGTAAATTGAGGGGCAATGGCTTTGACCTGGGAGAGTGGAGACTGAGACTAGGAAGAAATTCTTTCCGGTGAGGGTGGGCAGACACTGGCACAGGCTGCCCAGGGAGGCTGTGGATGCCTCCTCCCTGGAGGTGACTGAGGCCAGGCTGGATGAAGCCTTGAGCAGCCTGTGCTGGTGGGAGGTGTCTGTGGTCATGGCAGTGGGGATGGAGCTGGATGCTCCTTAAGGTCCCTTCCAACCCAACTCATTGCATGATTCTATGACCCCAAGCCCTTCACCACCCTGCCCAGCACAAAGCACCACACCTGGGGACCAACCAGAACTGCTCTGTGAGCCCAGGACTGTGGTGGCAGAGAAGGGAGCTCCCCAGCAGCCAGCCAGAGCTCTCCCGCACGCCCTGCGCTGCCGTGGTGCCTTTCATAGCTCAGTGCCTGCTGCTGGTGGTTGCCTTCAGCCGTCTGTTTCTCCTCTTTCCCCATAAAAACCACATGCCAGACAGCAGAGGTCCCCTTCCCCCCCGAGCTGCCAGCCTAGAACTCATGAATTCAGTTAAGTTGTTAAAAAGGCTTGTGGCAGGCTAAGATAAAACAGAGGAGTTTAAAATGACAAACAGACTCCTAAATGGGATTAGAGCCTTAATGAAAACGGTAATGAATGAATGAGGCAACCAAATATTCCCTATTAATATCAGACAGATAGATTAGATCCCTAGGCACTGCATTTAAAAACGACATGGAATTACTTCAATTACTCTGCCCTGATAAATAACAAGCCCATATTTACAGTTAAAACACATTTCCTCCCCCCTTCCCTCCCTCCCTCCCCACTCCCTGCTTGCTTTGGCTTCAGCTTCCCAAGAGGCAGAGCAGACCACTGAGAGGCTGAATCAATGCAGCAGGCTGGCAGCTTCCACTGCTTTCCCTCTGCCTGTAGGAGACTCAGGCTAGGCAGCACCCAGCACACTCCTGCTCCAGGGAACCTGCTGCAGAGAAGCACTCCAATTAGTCAGAGAACCACAGAATGGTTTGGATTGGAAGGGACCTTAAAGTTCATCCAGCCCCATCCTGCTGCCATGGGCAGAGACCCCTGCCACCAGACTAAACTGCTCAAGGTCTCATCTGACTTGGCCTTGGACACCTTCAGGGAGGGGGCATCCAGAACCTCCCTAGGCAACCTGGTCTCAATCAGCACCATTGACACCTCTCTTTCTGCCCTAGGCAAGAGCCAAAGCAATCACTGCTCAAGTTCACTTCCAACCTGATGCTTGCAGTATCTCTTCCCTCTCAGAAATTCACTCCACCTCCACTTGCTGGGGAATGCAGTTACTCAGCATCCTCCTTGCCACATGGAGAAAAGAGGAGATGAACCTGATCAGAGGCCTCTTCTAATGAAGAGATCATAGATGGATCACTCCTGGGTGCTCGGTGGCATTTAGCTGCCACTGATGAAAAGCACTCTGGTAAAGGTAATGTCAACAAGGTTTCCTTGTCCTTGCCTCCCAGCCTCCAGCCCAACCATCTGTTCTTCAGGTTCAGGGAAGCCCTGGAGAACAGGTTGCTGCTAGGAAAGCTGCAAAACATCCTCTCTAGCTCTGCTGCCTTGGCTTGGGAGCCTTTGTGCCTGGGTGAAGCCTTCTGTCTGTGACACATCTCAGGAGCTCTGTACTCAGAGCTGATGAGAGGATGAGCACAGCATGGCTGTGAGCACAGCAGTATCAGGGTCTCCAATCACTGAACACATCATCACAGGACTGTTTTGGTTGTAAAAGACCCCCAAGAGCATCCAGTCCAACCAGCAACCCAACACAACCTCGGCCACCAAACCTTGTCCCCAAGTGCCATGGCCACAGGTTCTTTGAAGCCCTCCAGGGATGGGGACTCCACCACCTCCCTGGGCAGCCTGTGCCAGTCCCTGACCACTCTTGCAGCCAGGAAATTTTTCCTCATCTCCAACCTAACTCTCCCCTGGTACAATTTCAGGCCATTTCCTCTCATTCTATCACCTGATAATAAAGAGAAGAGCCCAACTCCCATCTCCCTCCAACCTCATTTTCGAGGAGTTGTAGAGATGCTTAAATATCTTTGCAACCCCCCCAGAACATATCAGCCAACAAGGCAAACACGAAGTATCTCACTTTGCAGGGACAAGAGGAGCAGCTGCAGCAGGAGCAGCAGCACAGCAAGCTGACAACCCAGGGCCAGACCCCAGCTCCTCTCCACAGCCATCAGATGCAGCATCTAACATTTTTCTAGGGAGAGGAGGGGATAACCCTCCCTGTTCCACCTCAGCTGGGCTGAAATCCCTTGGGGAAAGGCTACTCAGGGTCAGGCAGGCTCCTGGTTCCCCCAGTTGAAATCCTGCTGAGCGTGGAGGATTCGTTAAGTGTGGGAATGGGGGCAGGAGGGCTGAGGGGGTCCTGTGTACCATGCAGATATAAATTAACTTGCCAGGAAGGCAACAAAACCCAATCTTTGTGCTTTCCCACCTCAAAACAAGGGCCAGAAGCAACAAAGTGAGGAGGGAGGAGTGAGCAGAGCTCTTCCCACAGCTCAGGGGATGGATGACCTTTCCAATCCTATACCTGTATAAATCTTACTTAATGAAATAATAAGAAAAGAAAAAAAAAAAAAAAAAGGAGGTTAAATCACTCCCTGCAGCAGATTTACACTGAAAAGAAAATCTGCTCAGACAGTGGTTGGTTTACACAACAGGCCTTTAACATTCCTTCCCTAACTACTAGGGTGACTCCTGAGCAGCTAACCAGAGGATGAATGATAGGAGCCCTCAAAGCCGCAGGCAGCTTGCCAAGACAAGAGGCAAAAGCAACAGTGCTGGCCTGAGGTCTGCTTTAAACACACACTTAGGGGTTTTGGTGGGTCACAAGTCACCACTCGGTGGTTTTCCCCATGCCAGAACTTCCCCACAGCCTTCCCATCCTTCGGGGTGTGACTTCACTTTCAGTGCCACCATCGACTTGAAGCAGCAACTTCCCCTCCCCTCTGCACAGCACAGAGCCAAGGCAGCTGCCTGCTGCTGGAAGCGCCCCCGGGAAGCTGGGAAACTAACCACAGGCTTCCCATCATCTGAAATAAAAAGCTGGGATGGCTGTTGGAGCCAGAGAAGGTTGGGCAAAGAGTTTAGCTTTCATTTTCTCCTATTTCTTCTCCTTGGGCAGCTGTTTTGCTGCATGGGAAAAGGCAGAATCAAAGAGCAGCTCTGGGGCTGTGGCATTGCTCTGTCCAAAGACAGAGGTGAGAGAAGCTCAGAGCTGCTACAGAAACTTCAGAAGTGCTGCATTAATGCTCCCAGGGCTCCAGTGCTAAGTCACTTGTCCCTAAAAGCCACATCAGCTCATGCTGTAAACAGTCACTTTGACATCAGCTTCTCACTGGCCAGATACAGCACTCAAAATAGTGGCATTTTGGGCAAATTCTGCCATGAAACTATTTCTGCTCCACCAGAGCCTGAGGAACTTCTGCATANGGGGCCTCCACCACCTCCCTGGGCAGCCTGTGCCAGTCCATGACCACTCTTGCAGCCAGGAAATTTTTCCTCATCTCCAACCTAACTCTCCCCTGGTACAATTTCAGGCCATTTCCTCTCATTCTATCACCTGATAATAAAGAGAAGAGCCCAACTCCCATCTCCCTCCAACCTCATTTTCGAGGAGTTGTAGAGATGCTTAAATATCTTTGCAACCCCCCCAGAACATATCAGCCAACAAGGCAAACACGAAGTATCTCACTTTGCAGGGACAAGAGGAGCAGCTGCAGCAGGAGCAGCAGCACAGCAAGCTGACAACCCAGGGCCAGACCCCAGCTCCTCTCCACAGCCATCAGATGCAGCATCTAACATTTTTCTAGGGAGAGGAGGGGATAACCCTCCCTGTTCCACCTCAGCTGGGCTGAAATCCCTTGGGGAAAGGCTACTCAGGGTCAGGCAGGCTCCTGGTTCCCCCAGTTGAAATCCTGCTGAGCGTGGAGGATTCGTTAAGTGTGGGAATGGGGGCAGGAGGGCTGAGGGGGTCCTGTGTACCATGCAGATATAAATTAACTTGCCAGGAAGGCAACAAAACCCAATCTTTGTGCTTTCCCACCTCAAAACAAGGGCCAGAAGCAACAAAGTGAGGAGGGAGGAGTGAGCAGAGCTCTTCCCACAGCTCAGGGGATGGATGACCTTTCCAATCCTATACCTGTATAAATCTTACTTAATGAAATAATAAGAAAAGAAAAAAAAAAAAAAAAGGAGGTTAAATCACTCCCTGCAGCAGATTTACACTGAAAAGAAAATCTGCTCAGACAGTGGTTGGTTTACACAACAGGCCTTTAACATTCCTTCCCTAACTACTAGGGTGACTCCTGAGCAGCTAACCAGAGGATGAATGATAGGAGCCCTCAAAGCCGCAGGCAGCTTGCCAAGACAAGAGGCAAAAGCAACAGTGCTGGCCTGAGGTCTGCTTTAAACACACACTTAGGGGTTTTGGTGGGTCACAAGTCACCACTCGGTGGTTTTCCCCATGCCAGAACTTCCCCACAGCCTTCCCATCCTTCGGGGTGTGACTTCACTTTCAGTGCCACCATCGACTTGAAGCAGCAACTTCCCCTCCCCTCTGCACAGCACAGAGCCAAGGCAGCTGCCTGCTGCTGGAAGCGCCCCCGGGAAGCTGGGAAACTAACCACAGGCTTCCCATCATCTGAAATAAAAAGCTGGGATGGCTGTTGGAGCCAGAGAAGGTTGGGCAAAGAGTTTAGCTTTCATTTTCTCCTATTTCTTCTCCTTGGGCAGCTGTTTTGCTGCATGGGAAAAGGCAGAATCAAAGAGCAGCTCTGGGGCTGTGGCATTGCTCTGTCCAAAGACAGAGGTGAGAGAAGCTCAGAGCTGCTACAGAAACTTCAGAAGTGCTGCATTAATGCTCCCAGGGCTCCAGTGCTAAGTCACTTGTCCCTAAAAGCCACATCAGCTCATGCTGTAAACAGTCACTTTGACATCAGCTTCTCACTGGCCAGATACAGCACTCAAAATAGTGGCATTTTGGGCAAATTCTGCCATGAAACTATTTCTGCTCCACCAGAGCCTGAGGAACTTCTGCATATATTTCCATAAATCTCCTTGGCATCAGTACAGCAACAGAGCCAACAGACTGGGAGGGGATCCTGCAGCTTGCTGCTGAGCCTGACCTACAGATCAGCTTCAGGAGAAGCTACAGGGGCAAAAGGGCTTTGAAACCACCAAATAAAAGGTGTAAAAAAAAATTCAGAGTCATGGAATGGTAGAGGTTGGAATGGACCTCTGAAGGTCACCGAGTCCAAACCCCACATCACTGAGTCCAGCCCACAACTCACAGATTGCACTGGGTTGGAAGGGACCCTCAAAGGTCATCCTGTCCAAGCCCCCTGCAGTCAGCAGGGACATCTCCAACTAGAGCAGGCTGCCCAGGGGTCCTGAATGCCTCCAGCCACGGGGCCTCAACCACATCCCTGGGCAACCTCTTCCAGTATTTCACCACCCTCACTGTGCAGAGCTTCCTCCTGATGTCCAACCCAAATCTCCCCTGCTCCAGTTTCCAGCCATTGCCAACCACTGTCACTCCAAGCCCTTCTAAACAGTCCCTCCCCAGCCTGCCTGTAGGTGCCTTCAGGTATTGAAATGCAGCTCTAAGGCCTCCTTGGGGCCTTCTCTTCTCCAGGCTGAACAATCTCAACTCTCAGCCTATCTTGTAGGAGCCCTCAGTTTCTAGTAAGGCTGGAAAGCAGGGGCAGGGGGAGGGGGAGGTCCTCCCAGCTCCTTGCCCCAGGAAACTGACAGTGGATGGCATAGAACAGACTTACAGAAGGCCATTACAGACTTACAGAATAATTTCAGCTTGAGAATGCCAAAATTCTGTAAGGATGCCCCAGAAGAACTGCTGTGTGTAGGATCTGGTTTTGTCTCCTGCCCCTGGCAGGGTGTGGGGCACGGGGAAGCACCACAGTGGATCTTACTGCTGTAGGAAAGGAACGAGTCTGCCAATGCTTCTAGACAAAATTTAGTCTGGTTTTCAGCTGCCAGCCTCCCGTGGGCAGCAGAAGTGGAAGGGGATCTGTTCTCCCCTCAGCTGCCTTCCTGCTGGAAGCCTACACTAGAGCAGCTGCTCCAAGGGCATCTCTCTGCAGGGTAGCTGGCAAGGGGCAGGGTTAATAGACCCTCTCCATGCGTGACCTCTCTTCCCTCTCTCTGAGAGCTTCTAATTACTGAGCTAAAGAAAGGGGCAGCCAGCAGCAGCATCCAGACTTCCCCACCTCCCCCTGCCCTCGCTGATCCAATCGATCTCAGCCTGGTGAAGGGAAAAGCTGCACCCCTGGGCACAGACTGAGGTCTCCAGCAGAGGCAGTTCTCCCATCCCACCCACCCGTGGAGTGAGCTCATCAGGGCCAACGGCTTGCAGAAAAAGACACCACAACAAACCAGAGAGATGTACCAGCAGGCTCCTTCTGCCAAGGAGCAGAGCAGCTCTGGGGGGACAGAGAGGCGTGAGTAAGCGATAGAGCTAATGAAGGCTGCCTGCGCGGCGGCAGGGGGAGCAGAAGGATGACTCCATTTCTGATGCAGCAGCAGCAGCAGCCTGACAACTGCCAAATGAACCTCTGCCCGTCTCTGCTTCCCCTCTTTATTCTTTTCTCATAAACCTGGCAGGAGAGGGGGGAGCAGAGAGCTGCTGGTGGCAGCTGGGAGCAGGATGAAAAATGAGCAGCACATGGATGGGAGGCAGCTGGAGCCCAGAGACCCCACGGCTGCCTCTGCTCCCCTGTCACACCAGAGATTTCCCTCTCCCTGGGGGGCCCTGAGCTTAACCCTCACCATGTCCCCTCTCTCTGCCCTGGTGAGGTCAGACCTGGAGTGTTGTGTCCAGTCCCGGGCTCCCCATTTCAGGAGAGACTGCGAACTGCTGGAGAGAGTCCAGTGGAGGCTACAGAGATGCTAAGGGGCCTGGAGCAGCTCTGTGAGGAGAGGCTGAGCGCCCTGTGGGTGTTGAGCCTGGCGAAGAGCAGCCTCAGAGGGGACCTGAGCAGCACTCAGCAACAGCTAAAGGGTGAGGACCAAGCCTGCGGGGCTGGGCTCTTGGCAGTGGTGCCCAGTGACAGGACAAGGGGCAGTGGGCACAAACTGGAAGCCAGCAGGTTTCGCTTGAACTCAAGTTAAAAACTTCTTTACTTTGAGGGTACTGGAGCCCTGGAGCAGGCTGCCCAGAGAGGTTGTGGAGCCTCCTGTAGAGACACTCCAAATCCACCAGGCCATTGTGGGCAAGCTGGTCTAGGTGAACCTGTGTGAGCAGAGGGTCAGGACTGGATGACCTCCAGAGGGTCCCTCCACCACGCTGGGATTCAACATCCCCCCACCGCTGCCCTTACAGCGACCCCCCTCAAGGGCCTGGCCCCTCGCCACCTCTGGCACACACAGGGACACAACAGCCACATGTTGTTTACCCTGCTTGCCCAGCAGAAGCCCAGGGCTGCCCGTGGGGATGTGTCTCACTACCCATCCTGACAAGGACCCCACGTGGCACATCAGGGTGGGCAGCCCCACATCTGCCCGCTCCCAACAGACTCGCAGGCTGTGCTGGGCACAATGCAGCCTTTGTTGGCAGCCCTGGCACGTCCGAGGGTGTCAGTGACACTGAAAAGCTTTGACTGGCCCTTTCTGTTTGTTTTTTTGGCACACGCAGGCACCGTTTCACTCGCCCAAGCTCGGCTCTGCCCCGCGGCGCTGCTGACTGCCCTTATTATGCGCAGCTTTGCCCACAGGCTGGGCTGAGGAGGGAACGGTGGCTCCCAGCCCCGCCAGATCCATTCGCCTCCCTGCATCGCTTTCCTATCCCACACTGCATGGTGGGCAAGTGAAACGCTGCCTGGGAGAGCAGCAGGGCTCATCCCATGGATGTCTTCATCCCATGGGATGTCAAATCTCCAAGGGGATGGTGAGCCTGGGGTAAGTATTGGGGGAGATTCAGCACAACCACCCCAGAGCCTGCTCATCTCTTCTCCATAGCCAGAGAACCACAGAAGGATAGGGGTCAGAAGGGACCTTGGAGATCATCCAGTCCAACCCCTTGCCAAGGCAGAGTCCCCTAGAGAAGGTCGCTCAGGAACACATCCAGGTGGGGTTCGAATGTCTCCAGAGATGGAGCCTCCACCACCTCTCTGGGCAGCCTGCTCCAGAGCTCTGTAAATTAAAGCAGCTCCTCCTCGTGTCTAGATACAGCTTCCTGTGTTTCAAGTCTGTGCCTGTTACCTCTTGTCCTGTTACTGAGCACCACTGAAAAGAACCTGGCCCCATCCTCCTGACCCCCACCCTTGGAGTATCAATCAGCATTGATTAGATCCCTGCTCAGTCTTCTCTTTTCCAGATTAAGAAGCCCCAACTCTCTCAGTCTTCGCTCGGAAGAGAGGTGCTGCTGCAGCCTCCCAGCACCTGCTGCACGCTGCAAGGCAAGCACAGGAGCAATCCCAGGTTCCCCACTTCGTGAACCACCCCAGGGCTCTTCACACTGCTTAAGCGCTGCGGGAACCTGGGAGGCGAGTCCCAGCCGTGAGCAGTTTGTCTGATTTTAGAGAGCCTTGAAAGTCCAAAGCATCTGAATGCTCTAAGGAGCTTCAAAGGTGTCGGGGTCAGATCATTGCTTGTGCACAGCCTGATCCTGGTCCTACCACTTGCTGCAGGAAGGCTGCACGAGTCTCGGCGGCTTTCCGGGGAGCTGCTCTCTAACCACATTGCTCTGTCCTTGCCAGTCAATTTGCTGCTACTCCATCACTTTCCCATTTGTGTATCATTACATACGGCTGTCAAAAATAATTTAGGAACCTGACCACCAGTGTGAGAAATGAACCCTCCTAAGTATAGCCCAAACTCTCTAATTCTGAAAAGAAAATGAGCTTTAAGCCACTTCCCTGCAAGAAGGAGCTCAGTGTCCCGTGGCAGGCTGCAGCCTGCTGACCCTGTTATCATGCACAGGCACCTTGGTGCAGGGGGGGATCACCAGAAAACATCTCAGGGGATAACACGGCAAAACTTCAGGCACCACACAAAAAGGGAGGGAAGAATGCCCAAACAGCAGGAAACAAAGAGCTGTTGAAGCATGCAGCTTGCTCTTTGCTTCTCTAACTCCAAGGTGTCACATTTGATCCCACCACGAGTGAGGCAGGGACACCTCACACTAGAACTGATTGTTCTTTATGTCCAACCCAGACCTCCCCTGTCACACCTTGAGGCTGTTTGCTCTCATCCTATTGCTATTGCCTCGAGAGAAGACACCAACCCCCACCTCACTCCAACCTCCTTTCAGGGAGTTGCAAGAGGGCAAGAAGCTCTCCCCTAAGCTTCATCTTCTCCATGTCACCTACCAGGACAAGTATCCTGAGTTATCACAGGCAGCTCTTGGCTCCTCACCCTTCTCAACACTGACAGCTTTGGATGCCACCCTCCCCTCCTAGAAAAAATAGTGTGGGGGAGACTGAGTGTGGTGTGCAGTGGGAGGTGAGCAGGGCATCTGTCAGCACTGCCAGAACTGCAGCACAGACTGACTCCAGACACTTGCTCTGAAGAGCCAGAGCTGCCCACCAGCAGTGGCTGTGCCAAGGAGATGTTTCTGGTGGCCTTCACTGACAGCCATGGCCCTTCTGATTTCTTCTTAGCAGCCACAGGGACAAACCTGCTGCTGGTGTCATGCTTTTAATTCACTCCCATTGATTCCTTTTGCCACTAAATTTGGCTCTTTGTATTTATTTTAATTTTTTTCTTCCTCCCAAGCTTTAACAATCAGTAGTGGAAGTAATTTGCTGTTGGCTGCTCTGATGTTGTCATCTTTTGTGCGTATCAAAATGACAAGAGACATCAGGAGCCCTCAAAGTTCAAGTGAAGAATAATTGGAAATCCAAAGTGACGCTAAAACATTATTTTCCCAAATAAAACGTGAGCTATTACAGGGCACGAGGCTGCAAAGCATTAAAATAGATTAGTTAGGCTGGGGGGGGGGGGGAAAGAACAGAAAAAAGTAATCAACCCTTCAGAGTCTTCATTCCAGGCACAGCATCCCCTCTGCTCTTTAGGATAGGTAGGAGATAAGGGAGACCTTATCATGGCCTTCCAGGATCTGAAGGGAGCTACAAGAAGGAGGGGAGGGACTTTTTAGGCTGTCAGGTAGTGATAGGACTGGGGGGAATGGAGTAAAACTTGAAGGGAGTAGATTCAGACTGGATGTTAAGAAGTTGTTCAGCATGAGGGTGGTGAGAGCCTGGCAGGGGTTGCCCAGGGAGGTGGTGGAAGCCTCATCCCTGGAGGTGTTTAAGGCCAGGCTGGATGAGGCTGTGGGCAGCCTGAGCTAGTGTGAGGTGTCCCTGGGCATGGCAGGGGGTTGGAGCTGGATGCTCCTTGTGGTCCCTTCCAGCCCTGACTATTCTGTGAATGCAAATCAATGCAAACAACCCCAGCAGCTCCTGGTGTCCCAGAGGGTTGGGATGCTTCTGCACTGCTGCATTTCCACCTCCACTGCTGCACCTGGTCCCTTCTGAGGGTTGTTCCCCACCTTCCCTGCCAGGCAGGCACAGCTGAGTTGGCTCCCACCAACACCTTTTGTTCCACACACAGATCTCTCAGCTTGTGTGCAAACATGCAAAGTTCCTTTGGTCCATGCAAGCTCCTGGCTGCCAAACACTGACAGCCTGAAACACTCCAGCAACTCAGCTGGGCTGGCCTGGCCCACAGCCAGGTAGTCCCCCAGCAACTGCCTGTGTGCACACAAATGCCCCAGGAGCCATGGGCTGAGCAGGGATGTCCATCCCCAGCATGGCTCCATCCCAGGATATTCCATGACCAGGATGTCCCCACCCAGGGATGCTCCCACTACTGCAATGTCCCCATCTGAAAAGCTGAAAGCCAAAGTCTGTTGCATTGTGGAGCCTTCGAATGCATTTTGGAGCTTTTTGATAAATTTTTGTTGTGTTTTGGAGATTTTTGGTGCATTTTTGGTGCATTTTGGAGCCTTTTGGATGCATTTTTGTTGCATTTTGGAGCTTTTCTGGTTTTCATTCTTTTTAAGAGAATGCCAATTGTCACTTGAAATCATTTAGGTGCAGGAGGAACAAATTGCTGACCTGCAGCTGCTCCCAAGCAATGGAGATGATGTCCTGACTCCACCAATAAATACAGGCTGGCAGTGGTGGGGGGGGAGAGAGCAGAGCAGCTGAAGATGGATTTATTCCAGCCTCTGCTGCAAGGTTGAAGGGCTGGGAAGCCAAATCCCTCTCTCCCAGGGTTTCATTAGCTGGGAATAGCTTTCTAACGAGATTTACACAATCTAGCCTGGAGCCTACACATTTTGCTCTGCACCCAAAGACAATAACAAGAGGGAGCTGAGGAGATGCCTCCCTTTTCTCTCTGGCCACCCATAACTCAAGGCCGTTACACTGCTGCCATCGAAGTGATTACACAGAGCGCCCAAACACAATAAAATCCTGCCCTGCTCTAGCATTAAAGCTCCAATTTCGACTGACCCAAGCCAGGAAAATTTATAGTTATGGGGACCACGTTCAGTCCATTAGGAAAGGATGGGAAATTGCCAGCTGGGATCTAAATGACATTGTCACCTCTCCTTCCACCAGCCCAGATGGGGCTCGCAGCACCGCTCCTGTGCCACGCTGCAGAGCTTCAGCCCTGTGGATGTCACAGGCAGGCACCAGGAGGCTATCTCAAAGGGGTCTCTCTGTATGTTGGGTGGTGGCAGCTGAACCTGGGGGCCCAAGCCCCACTGCATCCCTGTTTGAGCAGGTAGAACCCCAAGCCAGTCATCCCCTTACACACTTGGATGGATCCAGGTCCTTCCTGGACTTGGATGTGTCCCTGTGCGGCCTGCCTAAGGTGATCCTGCTTCAGCAGGGGAGTTGGACTTGATCTCTAGAGGTCCCTTCCAATCCCTCTCATGCTGTGATTATAGAATCATAGCACTACAGACAGGTTTGGGTGGGAAGGGACTTTTAAAGCTCATCCAGTCCAACAGGGACATCTGCAACTAGAGCAGGTTGCCAGAGCCCCAGACAATCTGACTTGGAATGGTGCCAGGTATTGGACACCTCCTACCTCCTTGGGCAACGTGAGCCAGGCTCTCACCGTTCTCAGCATCAAACATTTCTTCCTTCTCTCCACTCTGAAGTTTTGTCTTTTAGTTTCAAGCCATCCCCCCTTGTTCTGTCACAACAGGTCCTGCTCAAAAGTCTGTCCCCAGCTTTCTGATCAGCTCCTTCAAGCACTGAAAGGCCACCAAGGTCTCCCTGGAGCCCTCTCTTCTCCAGGCTGAACCACCCCAGCTCTCTCAGCCTGGCCTCACAGCAGAAGGCCTGGATGCTGCCATGTTTCTGCAATGGCAGATCCTCTGTTGCAGCAAACCCACACCTACATGAAGCCCAAACCCAGCCCTCCCAGTATCACCTGGGGGATGCTCAATGCTTTCCCCAGCATCCTGTCTGCATGAGTTGATAGGGACTGAACTGGGACTCAGGCCACCAACCTGGACCACTTAGACTGAAAGACCTAAAATGGAAAAATCCATCCTGCCCTTGACTAACCACTGGAGGCTGCAGGCTCCTCTCTCCCCACAGGCACAGGAATGCTGCTCCTGGCACTGCTTCTCCAGTCCTGCTATTCTGGTGTGGTCAGCTCTTTCTGGCTAGGAGGATTTGAAGCAGTTCCTCTTTGTGGGCAGGGCTGTCTGCTTGTGCACAGACCCAGCCACACCAGGAGGAGTTCTTTTTTAACACTCATCCTCCCCCAGACCTATCGTCATGTTCTTACGGAGATATTAATAGCGCCAAGGCACCGCGAGTTGAGTCACTGCTTTAGGGCTGAAAAGCCTGCAACAACTGCAGCAGGCCAGGCGAGCAGCAAACGTCATCTGTGAGCTGCAATGCTCAGCACCACTGTTAGCAACAGCAGATCAGAACCACAGAAAGGTAGGGGTTGGAAGGGAGCTCTGGAAGCCAAGGCCAAGCCCCATGCCAGAGCAGGATCACACAGGAATGCAGGTAGGGCTTGAAGGTCTCCAGAGAAGGAGACTCCACAACCTCTCCAGGCTTCTGGCACCCTCACACCAAAGAAGTTTCTCCTCCTGTTCAGATGGAGCCTGCTGGGTTCCAGTTTGTGCCTGTTGACCCTTGCCTTATCACAGGGCACACTGAGCAGAGCCTGGCCCTTTCTTCTTGTCCCACACCCTTCACTATTGACCAGGTCCCCTCTCAGCTTTCTCTCCTCCAGACTAAACACCTCCAGGTCTTTCAGCCTTTCCTCATCAGACAGATTCTCCAGTGCCCTAATGGGAGGCCCTCATGTGTGTGCCCATGCCCAGCACAGGTGGGTTGGCCAGGGGCTGCCTCCATTACACAGCCTTGGTCTGCACAACCAGCAAGAGAAGATGCTGGCAGCTGGGCAGGCAGCCAGCTCTGACCAAGTTCTACCTTAAACAACTGGCAGAAGGGAGACTGAAGCTGGATGTTAGGGTGTAGGGAGGGTGGTGAGAGCCTGGCACAGGTTGCTCAGGGAGGTTGTGGAGCACAGAAGCACCAAACGTGATCTTCGATCCCTGCAGGTGTTCAGCACCAGCCTAGATGGGTCCAGCAAATGGGTCTTTAAATCCAATTATTTGCAAGCACCTCTGAACCTCCTGACAGCCTCACTTGGTCTCCTCCAGGTCCCTCAGTGCCACATGCAGCAGGGCAGCAGGCAGCACCCGACCCATGTGCCCTGCTTGCCATGCAAGTGGCTGCAGCTCTCTGAGCACACAATTTCTGTTTGAAAGGAAGCATGGATGCTAATTAAGCAGCCATAAGGGCACGGAGCAGATAAATATGTGCTGCAGAAGGAACTAGAGAGACACCCTCTGAAGTGGAGCCAGGGAGGGGAGGAGACAACGTGGTGCTGGTTTTGGTGGCACAACTTCAGCAGAGTGCTGAAAGCATTTCAATACCGACCGAAGCTGCTGGTAGGTGACCCTGCTGCATTTCTACTGCATTCAAACCTTCCTTCTCCTCTGCAACACCCGTGGCTGCTCTGCCTTTGGTGAGATGCAGCTGAAACAGTATTTTGCTCCATCTTGAAGGCTGGGTGCAGCAAGAGTCTCATGCCAGCTTCCAGCACGCTCCAGAACACTTGTGCCAACTCCTCTGCAACTGAGCAGCCCTCTGGGCTGAAGCTGGCAGACTGGAAGGATAATCATCATCTCAAGCAGAATCTTTTCCTGCCACCTCTTAGGTTAAAAAAGCCTTAACACCTCCAGTTCTTGTCTAACAAAGGAAACTGAGCAGCCATGGGAGGGAGGCTGGGGCAGAGTGGTCCTCTCTCTTTGCAAAGACAGCAGAAACCTGCTGCTGGAGCCCCTGCCTGGGTTGGCTTCAGGCACAAAATCCTCTGCCCTGCTTTGTCCACACAGGCAAGGAGCAGCTGCAATGGGTGATGGGGTTCTGGGTGTTCCTGGGAAGACACAGCAATGGAGCTGCCCTGTAGGACACAGCCACTTCAAGACAGATATGGCAAAACTCCCACTTGAGCTTTGGATTTTGCCACCAAATCCAACACTTTGGCCAGAGGTCAAGATCCAGAGGGAAAAAAGGTTCCCAGCCTACGGAGAAGAAAATTCCAGGATCTATAAACATTCACAGGTGGAGTCTGGCAGCAACACCACAAACAAAACCTCATTTGAAACTCAAAGGCTGCCACAACAAATCAAGCTATGCTCAGTGAAGCCTGGAAAGCATCTCCACAGCTGCTTTGCTGGGATGGGAACATGATCCCAGGCTCCTGAGGACCAGGCTGGATGCACAGCAGTGCAGCATCCACCACGCTGGCATCGCTGCCGAGGAACATTCCCCTCTATGGCAGGCACTTGGGGACCTACTGATGAGGGTGAAAATTATTTCAAAGTGATTTTGTGCACTCAAATCACTTCTTTATGAAGATCTGTGCACTCAACCCACCCCTTTTAGAAATGAGCCTTCAAAACCCCTACATCTTCATAGAGTCCATAGGACTAACTGCATCTGGGAAGGTGAATCTCACAGCAATGAGGACTTTGTAAGCTATCTGTCATTGCAAATCGTGACCAGTGCCTTCCCTTCCCAATACTCCCCTCCCTGCGACTGCAGAGCACCAAAGTGAGCAGTGATGGGATGAAGAATGGTCCTCTGTTAGGGGACTATGATTTGGGAGGCTTCAGTTCAATCTCTTCCTCTGCCACAGATTTCCTGTGTGGCTCAGGAGAGGTCACACAGCATCTCTGGGCTTCAATTCCTCATCTAAGCAGTGCTATTGCTGCTCCATCTCCTAGGGCTTTGGGGAGGATAAAGCTGTTGAGTGGACAGCAAAAAATTCAAAGGCTGCTGGGGTTTGCTGCAAAGCAGCCAGGGAACATTGGGCAGCTGAGACACCAAAAAAACGCAGAGAAGAAAAAGGGAAACATCTCCCTGTGCAAGGAACCCATTCTGAGCTTAAATACAATTAAAATGATTTTTTTAACAGAAACTGCCCGAGGAGCTCACTGCTATTTCCCCTCTTCAGCTCCCCAGGGCAGCAGAAACAGGGAACTACTGGAGAGAGTCCAGAGGAGGCTACAAACATACTGAAGGGCCTGGAGCAAAGGCTGAGAGCCCTGGGGGTGTTGAGCCTGGAGAAGAGCCACTCCAAAGGACATCTGAGCAATGTTCAGCAAGGGACAAAGGGTGCGGGGCAAAACTGTGGGCTTGGACTCTTCTCAGTGGTGCCAGTGACAGGACAAGGGGCAGGGCAGTGGGCACCAATTGGAACCCAGGAGGTTCCATCTGAACAGCAGGAGAAAGTTCTTCGGCGTGAGGATGCTGGAGCCCTGGAGCAGGCTGCCCAGAGGAGTTGTGGAGTCTCCTTCTCTGCAGAGATCCCAGCCCCATCTGGGCACTGTGATCCTGGGCAAGCTGCTGTGGGTGTCCATGCATTAGCAGGGGACTGGATGATCTCCAGAGATCACTTCCAACCCCCACATTCTGTCAGTCTATGACTCTGTGAGGAATGCTGAGCTCCTCTCCATCTGGTCCCCAGCAAACTTGGCAGGGGAGAGTCCAGAGCACAGCTCTGGGCATGGCTGGGGCTGGCACACAGCCTCCAGCCCCGCTGCAGAGAGGGGAGGCTGCACTGTTTAGTCTGCTGGGCACATTCCTGTGTCCTGCTAAAATAAATAGAAGATTATTGAGGGAGCTCTTTTTCCTCACCAGCATCAGCCAGAAATCCTGGAGTTACCAAGTGGCTCCCAAGAACGGAGCAGGGTCCAGGCTAAAGGGAGGGATCTGAGCCGGAGAGGGCTCTCAGCTGCATCCCATCCCACCCACAGCCACCAGAACAGATGCCACCTTCTCACAGAAACGTAGCACAGTAAGGGCTGGAAGGGACTTCTGGAGGTCAAGTCCAACCCTCCCTGCTAAAGCAGGATCACCCCAAGCAGCTCACACAGAAACGCATCCAGAGAAGGAAACTCCTCAGCCTCCCTGGGCAGGCTGCTCCAGGTTCCAGCACCTTCAACCCACAGAAGTTTCTCCTCATGCTGAGGAGACACAAATGTGTGTCCACTGCCCCTTGCCCTGTCACAGAGCACCACTGAGGAGAGCCTGCCCCTTCTTGCCCTCCACCCTTCAGACATTTGTGAGCATCAGGAAGATCTCCTCTTGGTTTTTCTTCCTCCAGGCCCAACAGCCCCAGGGCTCTCAGCCTTCCCTCCTCACAGAGACGCTCCTGAACCTTCACCTTCCTTGCAGATTCCCTTGCACTCTTCCCAGCACATGCAAAGCCTGTACCCAAGTGCTGCATGAGACAAGTCACCTCCCTGCCTTGCAGGTCTGCCCGAGGTCCGAGGATGCAGCAAGCCAGGCACCTGCACATCATCTGTGCAAACCCTATAATAATAAAGAGATGTTCTACCCTGTGTCCTTTTTCCTATTTCACCCATCACAGGGTCACTTTATGCATCCATTCCCCTTGCTAATTCAAACTAATTAAAGTATAAAGTCGAATAATTTGTGCAATTCCAGAGCTCCTCTCACCATACTGTGAGTTCTGTTTCTTTTTTTGTCTGCTAGCGCCCACTGAAAACAATTCCCCTCCCCACTCCCTCCTCAACAGCCACCAAATGCATTTGCTGAGAAGACAAAACCCCAGCAGTGGAGGGAGGAGGAAGAGAAGGTGGTCTAAAAGCTTTAGGAGGCAGGAAGAGGAATCTGAGGCTTGCTTTGAAATTACACAGCTGAGCACTGAGTGTGAAATTCCAGATTTCGTAAATCCCAAACTTGGTGTGAGCAGGGAGGGACCTCTGGAGATCACCCAGTCCGACCCCCCCTGCTCCAGCAGAGCATCCACAGCAGCTTGCCCAGGGTCACCATGGCCAAGTGGGGTTGGAAGCTCTTCAGAGGAGACTCCACAACCTCTCTGGGCAACCTGCTGCAGGCCTCCAGCACCTCCAGAGCAAAGAAGCTTTTCCTTCAACTCAAAGAATTTCTCCTTTGGGAGCAGAATCCTTCCTGTCTCTCTCTGCTCCTGCTGAGGACAGGAGTCCTGTGTCTGTCTATCCAAGTCTGCAAACCCTGCAGCACTCCCTGTAGTGTGCAAACTCAGCCACATCCCACAGAAACACACCAAGGGAGGGTTAGGTTGGACAGCAGGAAAAGTTTTTTGACTCCAAGAGTGGGCAGGGGTTGGCACAGGTTGCCCAGGGAGGTTGTGGAGCATAGAAGCACCGAACGTGATTGAAGAGGCATTCAACACCAGGCTGGATGAGTCCTTGAGCACCCAGAGCTGGTGGGAGGTGTCCTTGCTCATGGCAGGGGGTTGAAACTGGCTGAGCTTTAAGGCCCCTTCCAACCCAACCCATTCATGAATCCATCAGCTGGCCCCTCACAAATGGCTGCTGCACTGGTGTGAGGAGGAAGAGGAGGAGGATGGAAGAAGAATGGGTGTGTGTACATGCTAAAAAAAAGGCAAATTGCAGAAGTATTTCAGGGCTGTAGGTAGTTGTCTGAAGCAAAATCAAACAATAGAGTCTGTGGAAGAGGAGGAATTGGAGAGGGAAGCAAACACTGCAAGTGAACACAAGGGAACCCTGTGGCTGTGACTGGCAGGGGAAGAAACAGCCTAATACAAAGCAACGAGCAAAGCAAAAACAAACAAACCCTGAAAGCAAACCTAGGAGGCACTTGAAAGAAGCCACCCCATGAGCCATGGCAAAAATAAAACTCATTTCAAGGAAACAAACCCAATGTGGAATTTACACACTGGGGCAGGTTTTTTTACCCCTCCAGGAAAGTTTAAAGCGTTTGGTACCTCAAAGACTTCCGCCCTCAAGTCCACATCCTCGAAGGTTTCATGCTTGTAGATAAATCCAGGCAGGCTGCAGGGCTGGAGGAACATCCTGGAAGCAACAACCTGGACAGCAGCACATCAGCCCCAGCATGCCCAGGGCTCTGCCTGTGTGCCAAATGGTCTGCCAGCAGGGCAGGCAGTGCTGTCCCACCTGCCTGGGCTGGACTTTCTTGTGGTCAATTGCTGTTAATTAACACATCCTTGCTGGCAAGTGGATGTTGTTAACAAGTTTTTAGATCAGTTCCTTAATTATTCTTAATTGACCACAGGGAGGAAAGTGAAAAAAAAAAAACCCCAAAAACAAACAAACCACCCAACAAAGAGCAACTCTGCATCTGCTCCTGAATTTTAGAAGAGTGGAGCTGGAGGTGGTGGAAGAAGAAGGCACCAAGCTGGTATAAACTTTCTCATGGAGCTCAACCCTTCCTCCAGAAGCAGCTCTGCTGTGGCAAGGACCGTGCTACTCCAGAGGGATTCCTTTCCCATCCCATGCTCTGTATTTCATCCCCTTTCTCTGCTCCCATTTTGCCCCAGGCTGTGGCTGCTTCCTGCCTTTCTGGCAGTGGTTGTGGGGGAACACAAGTTCACAGATGAACAGCAGTGTGGGTTGGAAGCACCTTGAATCACAGAGTCACAGAACCTCAGAGGTTGGAAGGGACCTCCAGAGATGATAGAATCAGTCAGGGTTTAAAAGGGACCACAAGGACCATCCAGCTCCAACCTCTCTGCCATGCCCAGGGCCACCTCACACTACATCAGGCTGGCCACAGCCTCATCCAGCCTGGCCTTAAACACCTTCCACCACCTCCCTGGGCAAGCCCTGCCAGGCTCTCACCACCCTCATGCTCAACAACTTCTTCCTAACCTCCAGTCTGACTCTCCCCATTTCCAGCTTTGTTCCATTCCCCCCCAGTCCTATCACTCCCTGACAGCCTAAAAAGTCCCTCCCCAGCTTTCTTGTAGCCCCCTTCGGATACTGAAAGGCCACAAGAAGGTCACTTGGGAGCCTTCTCCTCTCCAGCCTGAACAAACTTCTCATGGAGCTCATCAAGTGCAACCTCCCTGCCAAGCACCATCAAGAAGAAAATCCAGTTCCAAGCCCCTGCCAAGGGCAGGGACACCTCCCAGTAGCCCAGGTTGCTCCAGGTCTCATCCAGCCTGGCTTTCTCTTGTCCAGGCTGAACAGCCCCAAGGTTCTGGCAAGTTGGCCAAGTGTGTTTGTGCACCCCAGTGTGCTGGGTGCCAGCCTGTGATGGGTGCTGGAGCAGCTCAGAACAGCTACGAGCTTGGAAACTTCTGGTGGGATTCAGCTGAGGCAACTTCCCTGCCTCAGAGGTGCAAACTTGCCTATGGTTATGTCCAGCTAACTGCTGTTCAACTGGCAGATAATGTAGCTAAAAATTTAATCAGCTCATTTTTTCCCTCCTGATGACTCCAGACCCTTTTATCCACATCTCTTGCATTTTTTATTGTGTTTCCTCAGTTCTTTTCAGGACACCATCAGTATTTACAGCCTGGCTCCTCCACAGTTGACTTCTTTGTTTTTCTCAGCCCTCACTCCAACTCCAGCCTCTTCTAAATCATCTGGGCAGCCCCACACTTGCCTCCCTCTCCGTCAGCAGCCAGAATGCTCAGCCCAAAGCAAAGCAGTTTCCACAGGACTTAAACATCTCGGGGTTACAGGACAAGGAAGCACACAACAAATTATCTTGAGTGTGCTCCTGCAGCTGCTGACACAATGGGACATTGGCAAAGCAAACACCTGGCAGCTCTGTGAGCAGAGTAGGAGACAGTTCCTTTGCCTCAAGCTGCAGTGGTCTATGTGGAAGAGGGAAGGAAGGGAAAAGCAACAGGTCTGAGCAGTGCTGCCTGCTCTTCCACAGAGCAAAAGGCCAGCAGCATGCACCCAGGAGATGACAGAATCAGAGAATGGTTTGGGTTGGAAAAGACCTCCAAGATCATCCAGTCCAGCCATCAACCTAACACCACCATGGCCTCTAAACCAGGTCCCAAAGTGCCAGAGCCACAGGTTTCTTCAACACCTCCAGGGATGGGCACTCCACCACCTCCTGGGCAGCGTGTGCCAATCCCTGACCACTCTTGGAGGGAAAAAATTCTTCCTAACATCCAACCTAAACCTCCCCTGGTGCAACTTGAAGCTGTTTCCCCTTGTTCTGTCACTTGTTCCATGGGAGCAGAGCCCAACCCCCAGCTCACTGCAGCCTGCTCAGACAGCTGCAGAGAGCAATGAGCTCTGCCCTCAGCCTCCTTCTCACCCCCCCCAGCTCCCTCAGCTGCTCCTTCCCAGCCCTGTTCTCCAGAGCTTTCATCAGCTTTGTTGCCCTTCTCTGGATCTGCTCCAGCACCGCAATGTCCTTCTTGGAGTGAGAGGCCCAAAACTGAATCCAGGATTCAGGGTGCAGTGCCCAGCACAATCCAGAGATGAGAAGCTCACAGCCAGGTCGATGCTGGTTACAGTGGTCAGTGCCCCGCAGCGATGATGTCTACAGCATTGCTCATGCTGGGGAAGAGACAAGCAGGGATAAAACAGCTACAGACACATAAACCAGCCCCTTCAGCCTCTTCAATCCAAGTAACCTTCAGCCTCCACAGCAGTGAGCACTGGTCCCCCCAGAGTGTCCAGGGACCATCGCTGACGGCGCTGGCTCAGCCCTCCCCGGCACTGTGCCCTTCGCACCACGCCGTGAGGGGAATTTTGAGGGCTGGCATTAATCTTCTGCCTCCCACCAAGCAGCAGGCAGGAGCAGAGCTCAGCTCCCACTGCTCTGCACAAGGGGCTCTGAACTGCAGCAAAAATGTCACAGCAGCCACCAAACGTGGCTCAGGGGTTCCAGTGAGCACCAGCTTCAAACCAGCACAAAGCCAGCCTGCAGCCTCCGCACCCTCCCCGCCTCCTCCCAGGGCAAGGTGACCCTGTGGTGGGCACGGAGGGGTTCAGCACCACGCATGGCTCAGGACCCTACACAGCATGGTTCAGCATCCTCCATGGCTGTCAAGCATGGTTCAGCATCCCCCATGGCTCAGCATCACCCAGGCTGGCAGACCGACCACAGAGTTTTCTGCTCACTGGAGGAGCAAAGGATGCCTCAGGACAGCTCAGGCTGCAGAGGTCCATGCCCCGCTGAGCTCTGCCACCTTCATTCCTGTGATTTGCATTTCACAGGGTGATTATCTGTGATAATTTCTCCCAGGGGAGGGGTGAGGCTCCCAGCCACGGTGCTGTGTTCCACGCTGCATAAAACCAGCCTGGAATCATCCCCCTGTGGCAGAATTAACCACCGGAGTAACCAGGGACTCCTGCGAGCAGTAGCGTCTGAGGCGGTGCGGGGCCGGCGGAGGTTGCTTAACGGCAGATGAATTTTGCATGTGCTGCATCCCGGCCGGGTACCTCATTAGGGAGGTGCTGCCTCCCCCACCAGGGAGCAGTTCCACATCCCCTGACCTCAGCACTTCATCAAACCCATTTACGTGATTAGCACAAACAAGCTGAGAGATCATTAGCTGCAGACAGGGGTGGCAAGCAGGGGAAGGGAAAGATCACAGAATCATGGGACGGGTTGGACTGGAGAAGACCTTAAAGATCAACCAGTTCCAACCCCTCTGCCATGCCCAGGGACACCTCCCACCAGCACAGGTTGCTCAGGGCCTCCTCGAACACCTCTGGGGAGGGAGCATCCACAGCCACCCTGGGCAACCTGTGCCAGTGTCTCTCCACCTTCTCTGTCAAGAATTTCTTCCTCCCCTCCAGTCCCAATCTCCCCTCTCCCAGCTCAGAGCCATTCCCTCTCATCCTGTCACTCCCAGCCCTTGTAAAATGTCCCTCCCCAGCTCTCCTGCAGCCCCTTCAGGTGCTGGAAGGCTGCTCCAAGGTCTCCCTGCAGCCTTCTCTTCTCCAGCCCCAACTCCCTCACCCTGTGTCTGTAAGGGAGGTTCTCCAGCCCTCTGATCATCTTCATGGCCTCCTCTGGACCCACTCCCACAGTTCCATGTCCTTGTTATGCTGGGGTCCCCATTGTGGATGTGGCACTTTGGGACATGCTTAATGGCCACAGTGGTGTTGGGTTGATGATCTTAGAGGACTCTTCTGAGCAAAATGATTCTGAGTCTGTGCTGCAGCCTCTGCACACTCCCAGATTCAAAAGACCAAAACTTGTTCTTCTATCAAGAGCTGCAAAAATCTTTGGCCTTGATTCTGCTGCTGCTTATATAAGCTGGGTGCTGAAGTGTGCCCACCACTTCTCACAGGGTGAGCTCCTGCCTTGCTGAAGGGGTAAATGTGGGAGCAGAGTGGCACCTGCCCTGGCAACTGCACCCAAACTCAGTGCTGTGCCAGCACTGGCAGCAGACAGAGCCAGCCAAGAGGGGCTGCAGCCTGGGAGCCACCAAAGTGCTCCCTGAGTCCTAGAGGGCTTTTTTAATTGAAATGTGCTGAGCTCTCACACATTAAAGCCCCTGATGCACAATTAATTCTCCAGGACTGAATTCTAAAACCACTTTTCCTTCACATCAGCAGCACTTTCCCTGCAAGCTGCCACCCTCCTCTGAAAGCAAGAAACCAGAGAGGATTTCCTGCCTGCACAGGAGCTGCTGGTGTGGGCTCTGTGACAGACCCACCATTAAATCACTGAGTCACAGAGCTGTTTGGGTTGGAAAAGACCTCTGGAGACCACCCAGCTCAACCCTCTGCCCGAGCAGGGACACCCACAGCAGCTTGCCCAGGATCACTGTGGACAGAGGGGTTTGGAACCTCTCCAGAGCAGATACTCCACACCCTCTCTGGGCAGCCTGCTCCAGGCCTCCAGCACCCTCACACCAAACAAGTTTCTGCTCCTGGTCAGATAGAACCTCCTGGGTTCCAGTTTGTGCCTGTTGCCCCTTGTCACTGAGCATCACTGGAAAGAGTCTGGCCCCATCTTCGTGCCCCCCACAGGCTCTTTAGCTCTTTCTGCGCATTGAACCCCTCTCTAGCTGCTCATTTCCAGGCTCAACAGCCTCATGGCTTTCAGCCCTTCCTCCTCACAGAGATGCTTCAGGCCCCTCAGCATCTTCATTTCCCACCCTGGCACCCCATGGCACTCTGCTAGCACAGCACATCCCCATACCAGCAGCACCCAGTCCTCTACCAGTCTTGCTCAGCTTATGCACAGAGCTGGTGTGCACTTGCTAGAGCAGCTCTGGGAAGTTAATTTCTGCTTGGTACAGGCAGGGTCAGAAGTGTTCCTCTCATGCCCTAAGAGCTGTTTGAAGCCAGGGGCAGCAGGAAGGTTCTGCTCCTAATAAGCACCTTTAAATCATTTGGTTAAAGAACTCAGAATAAGTGCCTGGAAGCAAAGTTTCTTTATCCTCCTCTCCCCCAGCCTGGGCTGTGCAACTGTTGCTTCTGTGCTTTGTGGGAGGGAAATCAAATGTCAAATATTCTGCTTTGGAAGAAGTTGGCAATGAAACGTGAAAGGCTCCTGGAGAGCTCCGAAGCAGTGTGGATAAATTGGAGCGAGGCACAGACAGGGCTGGGACAGGAGCCAGGGGAGGGGGGGAAGGATTGTGCCTGCAACGACTCCAGATTTTAGGATGGAGCAGCAGCTCCTTTCCCAGAAGCATTTAGCATAAAGCTGATCCTAGCTGCTGAGAGCACAGAAGGGAGAGAAGCTTCCCAGCAAGCCTCTTTGTTGGGCAGCATCCACACATCTCCGTTTGTGACAGCACAACGCAGGGTCCCCATCCCTGGAGGGGCTCAGCAAACCTGTGCCCATGGCACTTGGGGTTTAGTGCCCATGGTAGTGTTGGGTTGCTGGCTGGACTGAATGCTCTCAGAGGTCTTTTCCAGCCCAAACAATTCTATGATTCCATGTACCCAGCAGCCAAGCCAGGAGAGCTCAGGAGTGCTGCTGCTGGGGGCTGAGGCGCGCCTGTCTCCGAGCTGAATTTCACACGCACAGAGCCCAACCCTGCTTTCCAAAAGCTGTGTTTTGACAGAGGCATGAAGCCTGTCTCTGTCTCTGCAGACACTTCAAACCCCAGGCTCTGGACAGTCCTCCCCCAGCAGAGCCACGCTGGCAGCAGCTGCTCTCCATCCTGTTCCACATTTCAGGACTCCAGAAGACATTTTGGTTGTCTGTTCTCAGTCTTTCTGAGGCCACCTCCCACCCCTCAGTGCCTGAAGGGGCTGATCAGAAAGCTGGGGACAGACTTTTGAGCAGGGCCTGTTGTGGCAGGATAAGGACTGGTGGCCTGAAACTGAAAGAGGGAGATGCAGACTAAAGAGTAGGGGGAAATTCCTTTCACACCGAGGGAGGTGAGACCCTGCTCTGGGCTGCCCAGAGGGGTGGGAGATGCTTCAGCCCTGCAACCATTCCGGGTCAGGCTGCCTGGGGCTGCGAGCAACCTGCTCTAGATGCAGAAGTCCCTGCTGACTGCAGGGGAGAGAGCAGTAGACCATCTTTAAAGGTTCCTGCCAAACCACTTCTGTGATCCTGTGATTTACAACCTCAGCCCCCTAAGGTTGGTGGACCTTCCTCCTCCTCTTGGTGGTGACTCCTTTTCAAACACCAGGAAAAAAAAAACATCTTCTCCTTCCACTCTGCTGGCCACCAGATATTCTCCTTCCACTCTGCCAGGATTGGTGCAGTGGGGTCACAGGAGCTGACAAAATCTATACATAGAGCATGGCAGACTTCGGACCCACAGCACTCCTCACAAGGCCAGTCCAGCCCTGTAAGGAATGAGGGGTGGCATCCCCCTGGCCCCTGGAGTCTCCCTCACTGGGTGCTCTGCAGAGCCCTGGCTGGCAAGGGAATGAATGTTCCAGGAACCTTCTGTTGTTTGCTGATTCTCTCCACCTCTTTTTTGTTTCACGTTTCAGCAAATCAGCACTCTGATGAATATGAAGACACTCTCACTTCCTAAAAGATGACTTGGAGGCATTCCCTCTGGGTTTTCCTCCTAAGGAAGACAGTTTATGGATTCATAGGATGGTTTGGGTTGGAAAGGACCTTAAAGATCATCCCCATGGGCAGGGACACCTCCCACCAGCCCAGGTTGAACAAGACCTCATCCAACCTGGCCCTAAACACCTCCAGGGAGGGAGCATCCACAACCTCCCTGGGCAACCTGTGCCAGTGTCTCACACCCTTACTGCAGCCCTTACTGTTCCTCGATTGGTCGAGATCCATGGGGAGTCATTTCCTCCTGGTGGGAGCACTTGGAGCACACAGCTCCCGGAGACACTGACCACTGCTCACAGTGCAAGAGAATCCTTTCATCTCCGAGCTGGCCTAGATCCTCATTACCACCACCAAGTCCAAGCTCAAACTGGGATCCTCAGCTCCTGGCAGTTTCTAGAGTTGCTGTCACTCCTGTTTAATGCCTTCTCTAACCAAAGGATTCACAAAGTCACAGAAACATTTCGACTGCAACAGACCCCCAGGATCACCAAGTCCAACCATGAACCCTGCTCTGCAAAGTTCACCTTAAACCATAGCCCCAAGCACCACATCCAAATGATCTTTAAACATCTTCAGGGTGGGTGACTCCCCCACCTCCCTGGGCAGCTCATGCCAGTCCCTGACCACTCTTGCTGGGAAGAAGTGTGTCCTAATGTCCAGTCTAAACCTACCCAGTGGCAGCCTGAGGCCATTCCCTCTTGTTCTGTCTCTAATTACCTCTGAGCAGAGCCCAGCAGCAGCCTCTCCACAACCTCCTTTCAGGTAGCTGCAGACAGCAATGAGCTCTGCCCTCAGCCTCCTCTTCCTCACACTAACCATCCCCAGCTCTCTCAGTCACTCTTCATAAGATTTATCTTCCAGGCCCTGTTGAGCCTTTTAGCAGGAAGAAGACTTTGCACTCTTCCAGACTATTCATTCCCTGGCCTCCAGGAACTCGAGAACCAAGCAAAGTGTTTGGCAGTTTTCTTGTTTTGCTGCAGGCTTTGCTGGCCCCAGGAGGAAAGCTCTGAGCTGCTGAGAGCAAGGGGAGCTCAGAATAGATGCTCCCTGCCTCCACCAGCAGCCTCTGAGCACCTGACACTGACAGCTCTGCACAGCCTCTTGCAGGTATTTGTTCAGCAGCACCTGTGGACAGCTGTTTGTGACCAGAGGGTTAACTCAACACAGAACAGTGTAACAGCATCCAGGCAGGCGTGAGCAGGAGCCAGCAAAACGCTGGGCAGAGCAGTGAAGGCTGAAGCTGGGCTTAGCAGTGGGGGCTTGGTGCATTTCCTTGTCTCAAAGAAGAACAGAAGGTCTCAGACTATTTACACTGTGCTGGTTGCCCTAAGCAACAGCCTCCCGTGGACCTTCAGCCATAAATTCCCATCATAACCATTTTGCCGGTGCTCTTTTGGTCCAGGATGGGCACCACCTCCGTGGCAGCAGCAGAACTGGCACAGCAGTGGGCAACACAGCACAAACCTCAGTGTGAGCATTAAGGACACAAAGCACACCCACCCCCCTCGTGCTTGGTCCCACCCCTGTGCACCAGCATCACCCACTCACAACAGCTCAAAACAGAGCAGCAAACAAACAAAGCCAGCCCAAGGGATACTCAGATAGAGCTACACAAACCCACAGCCTGGCTACAGGGAATGAGACCTCGAGGCTTGTGGCTCAGGGTCTCATTCCCCAGGCAGGGATGGTTCAGAGCCTCAGAGCAGGCTCAGTTCAGCTCAGCTCCCACCATCTGCATACAAGAACCAGCAGGCACAGCTCTCTGTCCTGTGCACTCTGCCACAGGCAGGCAAAATTGGCCTTAGAATCATGGAATTACAGGATGCCCTGGGTTGGAAGGTTCCTCTAGAGGCCACCTAACCCAACCCCCCTCAGCGAGCACAGACATCTTTAACTGGATCAGGCTGCTCAGAGCACCACCGAGTCTGAGCAGGGATGGGGCCTCCACCACCTCCCTTGGCAGCCTGCTCCAGTGCTCCACCACCCTCACAGCAGAGAACTTCTTCCTAATGGCCAATCCAAATCCCCCCTGCTCTTGCCTCTTCTCCTATCACTACAAGCCCTTGGGATCAGTCTTTCCCCAGGTCCCCTGTAGCACCTTTGGCTACTGGAAGCTGCTTTAAGGTTTCCCTGGAGCCTTCTCTCTCCAGGCTGAACAACTTGTGCTGGTGCTCCATCTGCCCGCACCAATCCTGCCACCACAGGGCTCAACACACAACCTGATCTCCACGAGCTCCTCCACCACACTGCTCGTGGAAGGAAGCAGGCAGGGAGGGCTGCAGAGAAGCAGAGGATCCTTACCTGTCTCTCTGACATGACGTAGAGGTACTTGTGGTCAATGGAGAAGGCCATGTCTCGAAGGACTGGGCTCCCGTCCTTGAAAACTGTCACTGTCTCATACTGAATTCCACCATGGGGAGGACCATCTGCTCGGAGCTGGAAGAAGCACAAACAGGGCACAGGTGATTTCACAGCAGCCAAATTCTGATTTTGATTCTGCAGGTGGGAGGAGGAGGAGGAGGCAAGTGAAAAAAAAAAAGAAGAGAATCTCATTCAAAAGTTCAGCTTGCAAGCTGGAGACAGAGCAAGGAGAGAGCAAGCAAGGTGTGGGTGCTGGAGCTAAAGCTAAGGCTCCTTCTCCACTGTGCTGGGTGTGATTGCCCCAGCCCAGGAGAAAGGACAGGGGAGTTTGGCTGTGGCAAAGGCAGCACCCAGACTGCCAGGGTGCTTTGACCATGGGCAGCATGCAAGGGTATGACTGTGTGCATGTGTGCCCATGGGCCTGTGCAGAGAGCAAACACTGAGAACCTTCTGGATCCTCTCTAAAAGAATCACAGAACACACTGGGCTGAAAGGGACCTTCAAAGCTCATCTGGTCCAACCCCCACTGCAGTCAGCAGGGACACCCCCAGCTGGATCAAGTAGCTCAAAGCCCTATCAAGCCTGATCTAGAATGTCTCCAGGGATGGGTTCTCCACCACCTCTCTGGGCCACATGTTCCACCAACACTGAAAGAAGCAGCCTGAAAGACAACCACCAGACCCCACAAGCAGCACAACAAAGCTAAGATACAGCAGAGATTTATTTTTCCTCCTTCTCCAGATACATGAAGAACAAGACTCAGACAATCTCCATCACCTCTTGCTGCCACCCAAGCCTCCTGCAGAGTCATAGAATCACAGAATGGTTCAGGTTGGAAGGGACCTCAGAGATCATCCAGTTCCAACCCACTAGAACAGGTTGGTCAAGGACTCATCCAGCCTGGTGCTGAACACCTCCAGGGAGGTTGGGGAGCACAGAAGCCCTGAACGTGATCTTTGTGACCTGTGCCAGTGTCTCACCACCCGCTCTGCAGAGGACTTCTTCCTAGCATCCACTCTAAACCCATCCCTCCACTCCAGGCTGCAGAGCCCCAACTCTCTCAGCCTGTCCTCATGGCAGAGCTGCTGCAGCCCTCTGAGCACCTTGGTGGCCTCCTCTGGACTGGCTCCAACAGTTCCATGTCCTGCTTGTGCTGGGGGTTCCAGAGCTGCACACAGTCATCTCTGCCTGAAAATGTGGAGCTGCTCCTGCCATCCCATTGCTTTCAGACTGGCAGGATTCACAAGATGAAGCCCAGGCTGCTGAGCAAGCAGGGAAGGAGCACAGCAGCCACACAGCCTGCTTGGCTTTACAGGCTCCCAGCAGCCATCCTGCACCCCACCAATAGGCAGCTCCCTGCTCCTGCAGGGAAACCTGCCCAGGCTGTGACAAAGCCCATCCCTGCCAGGAAGAGATGTCATCCCTTCCCAAAGTTAATAATTCATGGCCCTGAGGGGCTGTGCAAGGGGAAGGGAGGAGGATAAACAAACAATTTACATTGCCTTTCCTACCAGGATTTGCATGTTTGGAGAAGTCATCTGATGGCAGCTTGGTGTTTACAGGGCTGGAGATGCTGGCAGCCATCAGGCAAGGAGACAGAGCAGCCAAGAGAGCCAAGGGCTGGGTGGTTAATGGAATCATAGAACTGTTTGGGTTGCAAAAGGCCTCTGAAAGCATCCAGTCCAACCAGCAACCCAGCACCACCATGGCCACTAAACCATGGCCCCGAGTGCCATGGCCACAGGTGTCTTGAACCCCTCCAGGGATGGGGACTCCAACACCTCCCTGGGCAGCCTGTGCCACTGCCTGACCACTCTTGCAGGGAAGAAATATTTCCTAATCTCCAACTTAACCCTCCCCTGGTATAATTTGAGGCCTTTTCCTCTCATTCTATTACTTGATAATAAAGAGAAGAGCCCAACCCCCACCTCACTGCGACCTCCTTCCAGGGAGCTGTAGAGAGCAATGAGGTCTCTCCTTTTTTATTTCCACTGCCTGTTTATAAGAGGGGAAAGGGGAGGGGGAAGGGGAAGGGGAGAGGGAGAGGGAGAGGGCGAGGGAGAGGGAGAGGGCGAGGGAGAGGGAGAGGGCGAGGGAGAGGGAGAGGGCGAGGGAGAGGGAGAGGGCGAGGGAGAGGGAGAGGGCGAGGGAGAGGGAGAGGGCGAGGGAGAGGGAGAGGGGGAGAGAGGGAGAGAGAGAGAGGGAGAGGGAGAGGAGGGACAAGCATCCGAGGAAGAGCCTGGCATCACAGAGCTGCCATCTGCTGCAGCCCCACACTGAGCTGCTTTGCCGCATCCCTTTTTGCTGCTGGGTCAGCAGGCTCCTGCCTGGCTGCGGGGTGGAGGGACAGGCACATAAAAACAAAGGTGGCTTTGAACAAGGTCTGAGCCTTCAGAAGAGGCAGGATGGAGCAGCAGAGAGGGATGAGTATTTCCCCCCTGGTTCCTGTGCCCAGGAGGTAAGCGAGCAGGTTGTTAAGCATCTTAAGCTCTATCTGAGAAATGTGCCACCCCAGCTGGCAATAGAAGGAGATGTGCACACTCAGGGAGGAGTGATGCTCCCCTGCACCCTCCTCCAGATAAATCCTCTTCTTGGAAAGAGCCCCAGGGCCTGCTGCCATGTACAGACATGCTGGGCACACAAACACAGAGAGTTTCTGCATTTCTTCTCTTTTGCCCTCACCTTTCTGAGATCTCAGGGATATGAAGGAGCACCAGGTGGGGATGAGAGTGCTCTGGTTTAGCCCTCCTGGCTGGAGGGATGCAGGGACCCTCCGGTAGGATCGTGACAGTAGGTCAAGGCTGGCCTTAAAAAGCAAGAAAAACCCAAAAAGGAGAATCCACAAAAAAGCAGGAGGTCAAATCCTGCTTTAGTTACACCTCAGCAAATCAGGATCCATCATGAGCCAGTTTGGATGGGCCTTGGAGTAACCTGGTCCAGCAGAAAGTGTCTCTGCCCAGGGCAGGGGGGTTGGAACTAGATGATCTTTAAGGTCCCTTCCAACCCAAACCACTCTGTGAATCTGTGACTCCATGAAATACTGAGAAGCAGAGGCAAGTCAAGACCAGTCTAAGGCCAGTGCCTTGCTGGGTGTTGCAAACCCATGCATGCACCAGCTGCCATCAAGCAGCCCATGCCATGGACAGAGGGCCAAGACTGCAAAATCACCTGAGGAGTAAATAGCAGGGACACTGGGCTGCCAGGCACACTGCTGCCAGGGACATCCTGCTGCTTGCATGCAGACTCCTGATTAATGGCCAAACTGGAATGGAAATGCTGGAGCTGAAGGATCAGTAGCTTTGTGAGCAAGAGCTGTTTTCCAGAGCTCCCTGGGGGCACCAGCAGCTCGTTAAATTGAGCTTCTCTCTGATAATGAGGGCAGACAGGGCTAATAAAGAGAGATACCACTGGACAAGCCTTGTGCAGGCCAGTTCCAACTGGGAATTGTGGCTCTGGGCTGGAGACAGCATCACCTGCCTCATGGCTCCTCCAGCTGTGACTGGAGTGGTCCCTGTCACGGGTGTCCTGGGACACAGCCAGAGCCCTGCACAGGGTACTGGGTGCTGCCTGCACCCTCCTGCCTTCACACAGCCAAGAGAGCAGGCCAGGGTCTCTCAGCAGCCTGTTGAGGTGAGGTGGCTGCAGGCTGTTCAGAGACCACAGGACAAGTGGGGAGCAGAGCCCACACCTCTCCTGTGCCTGATGCTTTGGGGTGTGTTATACTCAGCCAGGTACCCCACGGCCCCGTGCCCACGACGTGCCCACAAACAGCAGGATGCTCCACTGCATCTCTGCCTCAGGGTTTGGTTTCCATGACAACAAATGATGATGTCAGAGAAGAATGATGATTCCTTCGAATGTGGGAGAAGAGGAAAAAAAATCCTCTCCACAGCAGGAAGCTTCTTGTTGCTGTTTGGAGAGAGAAGGAGCTCCTCAGGGTAGTGTATGGGTGCCAGCCAAGCCCTGACCCACCACGGGAACACCAGCAGGGTACCAGCCCTGCATGAGCCCGGGCTCCAGGAGTGGTGATGCAGGAGAGAGGGAGCAGGCTGGGGTGGGTGGGCTGATGGGGTCATGGCTCTTTATGTCCCCCTAACTCTAACAGGATTTCTTCTCTCTTGCTGTGATGATGTAGCATGGGAGGGAGAGAGACACAGAAGGAAGCAGTGCAGGTTGGAGGGATTAGAAGGGCAGTGAAGAAGGGAGCAGGGGACCACGAGGAGAAGCACAGCAGTGCAATGGAAACCAAGTGTCAGGATCAGAGATGTGTTCAGCCACCTGAGAGACAGCAGAGACCAAAAGGACAGGTGACAGCCTCAGACACTTGGACACAGATTGGAGAAGTCATCTGGGACAGGTACAGCATTTTCCTGTCCCTTCTACAGATGGTTGTTTACAGACACAGCTCAAAAATTGCCTGGAAAGGTCATCTGCAAGCCCAGACATCATCCTGGCCTGGAGAGAAGCCCTGTGTGAGGGACCAGAATGCTGCTCAGCTGAGGAGCAACTCTACAGCTGCCTGAGGGGAGGTTGTGGCCAGCTGGGGTTCGGCTCTGCTGCCAGGCACCCAGGGACAGAACAAGAGGACACAGCCTCAAGTTGTGCCAGGGCAGCTTCAGGCTGGATGTTAGGAAGAAGTTCTCCACAGCAAGAGAGATTGGCATTGGAATGGGCTGCCCAAGGAGGTGGTGGAGTGCCCATCCCTGGAGGTGGTTAAGAGGAGGCTGCATGAGGCACTCAGTGCCAGGGGTTAGTTAATTGGAAGGGTTAGGTGAGAGGTTGGGCTGGGTGAGCTCAGAACTCTTCTCCAACCTGGTTCATTTTGTGACTCTGTGATTCTGTGAGGGACCTGCAGCCCTTCAGAGGCACTGCCAGGTGGACCTGTCTGCCACCCCAGAGCAGGAGCTGCAGGCACCAGCTCTGCTGCATCTCCACACTGTCACCTGCACACTGCAGTGCAGCTCCACTCCAGGACCTCCCACAGCATGGCCTGGATGATCTGCAGAGGTCCCTTCCAAGCCCTGTGGTTCTCTGAGGCTGCAGTACAAGTCCTGTTCTGGAGTTCTCCTCGAGTTCTGCCCAGGCTGCACCAGGGCTCCCTCCCAGTGCCTGCCAGCAAGCTCCCATTAGCAGACATGGAATCTCTTTGTAGGAACTTTCCATGATTAAATTACCTGTCTGCTTTCATTACCAGGGCTCCAGTGAGCCTGACTCATGATGAAATGCCTGCTGCCAGAAAAAACAGCTGAATAAGTCCATGCATGAAGGGACCAATTCCTCATCCCAGATCCTAGATGCAAGGCCACCCATTAGCTCCTCCAGAGCTGCAGCTTCTCCTCATCTATTAACAATGCTCATCAATATTTCAAGGGTGGGTGCCAGGAGGATGGGGCCAGGCTTTGATTTTTTCCCTTGGTGCCCAGCGACAGGGCAAGAGGTAATGGGCACAAACCTGAAGATCAGGAAGTTCTACCTGAACATGAGGAGGAGCTTCTCTACTTTGAGGGTGCTGGAGCCCTGGAGCAGGCTGCCCAGAGAGGTGGTAGTGTCCATGTCTGGAGTCATTTGAAACCCACCTGGATGACCCTGCTCTGGCAAAGGGCTTGGACTCAGTGATGTCTATAGGTCACCTCCAACCCCTATCATTCTGTGACCCTGTGTGTACTTGGCTCCTGGTGGGACAGGAGCCCTGAAGCACCCCACTCTTGCTCTCCCATCTGCACCAAATAGCCTGCAGAGGCATGGGATGAGCTCCTAAAAGGATGCTCTGGGCCAGGAGGCACAAGACACTGCCTGAGCATGTTCATCTTTCTCAGAGTGACAATGTGAAAAGCCCAGACAGGCCTGGAGCTCCAGGACTGCTCCTTTCCAGCTCAGCTCTCAGCCCTTCAGGGCCAATCCTCTCAAAGGAGGTGGCATTTGTCTAAGCTCGGGGGGTGCAGCAGGACTGTACCAGCTCTGGAGATGCTCACTGGAGTGCTGCTGCATCTCCTGTCTGAAACAGAAACCAGAGACAACAAGGAGCAGCCCTCACTGCCAGCCAGCAGCTCTGCAGAGTTGCCACTCTCTGTTCTGCCATTCACATCTGCAGGTCTCAGCTCTTGGGCATTTCCCACCAGAGCTCCCCCTTCAAAGCCCTGGGGTGGGTTTCTTGCTTCAGTGCTGGGAAATTGGCAGAAAGGCTGCAACTGGCAGCAGGTTTCTGAATGGGGCTGGAGCAGAGTGGAGGATCATAGAATGGTGTGGGTTGGAAGGGACCTCTGGAGCTCACCCAGTCCAACCCTCCTTGCTAAAGCAGGGTACCCACAGCAGCTTGCCCAGGAGCACCATGGCCAGGTGGGGTTGGAAGCTCTCCAGAGAAGGAGGCTCTGAAGCCAATCTGGGCAGCCTGCTCCAGGGCTCTGCATCCTCACAGCAAAGAAGTTTCTCCTCATGGTGAGATGGAACCTCCTGGGTTCCAGTTTGTGTCCACTGCCCCTTGCCCAGCCTGGCCTCTTCTTGGCATTCAGCCTTCAGCTGTTAGCAAACATTGATAGATCTCAGGGTTTTGTACTCCAGGCTCAACAGCCCCAGGGCTCTCAGCCTTTCCTCTTCACAGAGAGCTTCCAGCCCTGTAATTGTCCTCTTAGCCCCTGCTGGACTCTCTCCAGCATTTCTCTGTCCCTCTTGAACTGGGGAGCCCAGAACTGGACCCAGCACTCCAGATGCGATGCCACCAGGGCAGAGCAGAGGGCAGTTTAGAGAGACTTCCCTTTCTGCCCATGGTGCTGTGCTTGTCTACCTTGCTCTAGTACTAAAAGAAGCTTCCACAAGCAAGAGACTCAGTGCCAACACTCCCCCAAGACAGGACATCATCAGTAAGCATCAATTTGGCTTTTCTGTGTCTCCCTCCACCAAACAATCTTTGCAGAAAGGATTTGCTTTTGCTAATCCAGTTTAACTGAACCAGGCTACTCCAGATTCGCACCAGGCCGAGATGGAGGTGAGAAGCTGTGGACACTTCAACCCTGGGAGCGTTTAAGGCCAGGCTGGGTGAGGCTTTGAGCAACCTGGGCTAGTGGGCCCATGGTAAGGGGCCTGGAACTGGATGATCTCTAAGGTCCCTTCCAACTCAAGCCATTCCATGAATCTATTCTCTCTGCCTGCAAGAGGAGAAACCCAGCCCTGAAGAGCTGGCAGGTGCACAGGAGCATGATTTACCTCTCTGCTCTCCACATGGGAAGCCTCCCCCTTGAAATTAAAGTGAAATAGTAATCCCATTAAGTATCTTTCCTTTAAATCACAGCTATGTCTGTGAGTAACTTGGTGCCAACCCTTGCATGCAGGTTCAATTCAAATCAGCATATCCAATTAACTTCATTACCTGCAGGCTCCCTCATATCCCAGGCTCTCTCTCTCCTGTCACATTTCCTGCATGCTTTACCCTCCAGATTAGGACAGAAAACCTCTCTCACGACTGGCATCACCTTTATCTTTACCTCAAAGATGGTGTGGGGAGACCTCAGGAGATGGCTTCAGTCCTGCACTGCCAGGCTGAATGGCTCAGAGCAAAACAGCTCCTCAAGACCAAACGATTTGGTCTCCAAGGAAGCAGAAAAATCCATCCCTTCCAGAACTATCCTGACTAAAGCATTCAACACACTCACCCACCCTCACTGGGGCTGCCCTTCCAGGGGGCAGAAACATCAGGCTGGGGAAGGGCTCACTGCAGTGAGCAGGGCACCAAGGGCAGGTTCCCTCAAGTGCCCATTCCTGGAGTTTCTAAAGTCCTAGAGCAGGGAGGGACTATGGACAAGGTCTGGTCATGACAGGAGGAGGAGGAATGGGTTTAGACTGAATGCTAGGAAGTTCTCTGCAGGGAGGGTGGTGAGACACTGGCACAGGTTGCCCAGGGAGGTTGGGGAGCACAGAAGCACCAAATATGATCTTCGATCCCGTTTGGGGCTTCTGTGCTCCTCAACCTCCCTGGAGGTGTTCAGCAGCAGGCTGGATGAGTCCTTGAGCAACCTGTTCTAGTGGGTTGGAACTGGATGATCTACCAAAGACCTCAGCTGTGATAACAGCAACCAGCTGTGAAGCCAGCAGTCAAGGTGCCAGTTTGGGAGGTGCCACATTTGGACCTGATACACGAAGAAGAAGAAGAGTTGGACCTGATTGGACCTGATACATGAAGAAGATTTTCCATGACCACAGCCCTTCCCATTCACCAGTGGAAGGAGAACTTTGGGGAGAGGAATCTCTCCCTTCCTGCTGACTTATGGAGGTGAAGGAAGTCAATTTCTGCACTGAAGCTGCAGCTCAGACACCCCAACAGGCAGAAAACCTCGAGAGAAGATTGCCACTGAAGCTGCTCTCTCTCTCTCTCTCCTAAGCCTTCATTTCCTTCTTCCCTCCACCCTTCTGGAGAGCTGATCCTCCAAGATAAAAGAGGGAGGATGGGAAAGAGGCACCATGCAGAGACTAATCAGCAGCCCCCATGTCTTTAATTTATTACTGCATGAGAGGCTCGTTCAGAACAAAGCTGCCAGTTCGGGAGATCAGTCCTTTAAAAGACTTTTTATTTGAAAAGCTGTCAGCTCACACCTTGTCACAGCCCTCCTTGCAGCAGTAGAACTTTAATAATGTGCCACCTCATGCAAATGAGCTCCTAATTAATTAAGCAGTGTTCTTCCGGGGATGGGTTCATCAGAAGCAGATGTGGGCAGCCTGGCTGGCTGGGTCCCATCTCTTTGGATGGTGCTGCAAATCAGCAGCATTGCCTTGCTCTGGAGTTCCAGCACTTGGGTGGATGCCCAGCAGGAGGGCAGAGCTTTCCCATCCCTGTGCCCTAGGGAAAGCTTAACACATCCCAGAGAATCAGTGGGAAGCCACATCACAGCCCAACCTTGTGCATGACCCCAGGAGGCCAATGGCACTCTGAGCTGCATCAGAAGCAGTGTGGGCAGCAGATGGAGAAAGGGGATTCTGCCCCTCTGCTCTGGTGAGACCTCAGAGCTGTGTCCAGATCTGGGACCATCAATGCCAGCAGGACATGGACTTACTGGAATGGGTCCAGAGGAGGCTACGAAGATGATCAGAGGGCTGAAGAACCTCTGCTATGGGGACAGGCTGAGTTGGGGCTGTTCAGCCTGGAGAAAAGAAGGCTCCAGGGAGACCTTAGAGCTGCATTTCAACATCTGAAGAGGACCTACAGATAGGCTGGGGAGGGACTGTTTAGAAGGGCCTGTGGTGATGGCACAAGGGGCAATGGTTTGAAACTGGAGCAAGGGAGACTTAGTTTGGACATTAGGAGGAAGTTCTGCACCATGAGAGTGGGGGAACATTGGAACAGGCTGCCCAGAGAGGTGGTGGAGCCCCCACCCCTAAACAGCCTGCTGCACTTGGAAGTGTCCCTGCTGACTGCAGGGGGGTTGGACAAGATGACCTTTGAGGGTCCTTTCCAACCTGATGCAATCTGTGATTCGATGGCACAGACCAGACCTGGCTCAGCTAAGTAGAGAAGTGAGATTTAAAAAAAAAAAAAAAAAAAGGCTAAAAAAAGATTGAGTGAAGTGCTCAGAAGATTGCCTTGCTCTCCTCTGCAGCAGAGCCAGCACAGAAGAGGGGCAATTCAAAAGCAGGAGGTAGTGACTGTAACTGAGGGGGCTGCTGGGAAGGAAGGAGCAGGACTCCGGCTTTGCAAGGACATAATGGAAGGGCCTCAGGGTTATCAGCCCTGCACCTTCCACCAGCATCAAAGCACAGCCCATGAATGGTAGAAACACTCCAGAGCATCCTGTGGATTTACTCCCAGGAAGAGGACAGCTCAGGGCACGTCCGCAGCACGGCACAAAACCTCCTCACTCCTCATTTGCCTCTTAATAGAGAGCCGCGAAGTGCCAAGAGTTCCCTTGCCTTTTGTTCAGCAGGAGCACCCTTTTCCCTTTACATCCCATTTGATTTTCAAAAGGGTGGCTCAGTGCTGCTGTGGGAAATGGGAATCATTAAAATCAGCAGCACTCTGCTGCTTGCAGGCTTTCAGTTTTGGCACCGAGCAAGGAAATCATCAAAGGGACTAAGCACTGCCCTCCGAGAGCAGGCAATGAGGGAGGTGTTGCTGCATCACCAGGCACTGCAGGCTGACCCTCCTGCAGCCTGCTCCTTCAGCCTCTGCCATTCTCTCCTTGACTTCCCCCTGCTTCCCCTGCTTTGTGCTGCTTTAATCCTGCTCCATCCCTTACAACTGGGAAGTAAATGAAAGCACAGCTGAGCGAAGCAGAGAATAGCTGGGTAGGCTCCGGAACAGGCTGCCCAGGGAGGTGCTGGAGGGAGTCAAGAAATGTGTGGGCATGGCACCTGGGAACATGGTTTAAGGGCCTGGTGCTGGTGATTCCAACCCAAGCAGTTCTGTGATTCTGTAGGAACAGGAAGGTTTTCCCTCCTGAGGCATCCTCTTCTATATGGAAAAGGGTTTTTGGCCGGAGCAGGGATGCACAGCTGGGTGCAACAGGGGCCGGGCAGTGCACAGTGCAGGCTGATCCCACCCTGTGCCAGCAGCCAGGAGCAGCATCACAAACAGCTTGGTCATACTCCAGCTTTTCCTTTGCCCATGGCTGGGCTCAGTGCTAGCAGGCACCCAAAGGCAGGGTGAGCAAGGGCAGAAGGGAGGCAGCTTCCTTTGCTGCCTGCAGGCCAGTGAGGGGTGGAAGGAGCTGTGAGCAGCATTCTGGAGGGGGAGTGAGGCACAGTGAAGGGGAATCACAGAATCATTAAGGTTGGAAAAGACCTCTAAGGTCATCCACTCCAACCTTCTACCCGACAGCTCCACTGCAACTAAACCATGGCTCCAAGTGCCACTTCCATGCATATTTTGAACCCCTCCAAGGATGGTGACTCCCTGGGCAGCCTGTTCCTAATCTCCAACCTAAACCTCCCCTGGTGCAACCTGAACCCATTTCCTCTTGCCCTGTCCTTAGTTACTTGGGAGAAGAGGCCAACACCAGCCTCACTCCAGCCTCCTTTCAGGTAGCTCTAGAGAGCCAGGTCTCCCCTCAGCCTCTTCTCCAGACTAGAACCCCCCAGCTCCCTCAGCTGCTCCTCACCACCCCTGCTCTCCAGACCCTCCACCAGCTTTGTTGCCCTTCTCTGGACCCACTCCAGCACCTCAATGTCCTTTTTCACACTGCAGTGCCCAAAACTTGAGGTGTGGCTTCACCAGTGCTGAGTACAGGAGGACAATCACTTCCTCGCTCCTGCTGGCCACACCACTCCTGATCCAAGGCAGGATGCTGGTGCCCTTCCTGAGCCACCCGAGCACACCACTGGCCCACGAGCAGGTGGCTGCCCTAAGTCCTCTGTGACCAACAGGGAACACAAGATGACAGAGTTGGTAGAATTTAGGGTGAAGGAGGTGGCAGGCTCAGCATTGCCTCTCGTCTACCCTCTGCAGCTCTTCCCCACAGCCTCCCAGGTACCAGTGTCTGTGCTGCCTATCCACAGCTCACCTGTGCTCTCCAGCTGGATGCTCCTCCACGGCTCCATGTCAGGATCCCCCAGAGCAGGACCCTTCCCAGCTCAAGGGAGTGGCTCAGTTTGGTTTCTTGACCTCGAGTGGCCATGTCAAATGGAATAAGAAGGCCCTCAGACAGGAGTGCCTGATGCTGGGAAGGAGCAGCAGCGAGAAGTGATTCTCCCCAGGGAAGGGGAAAACCCAACCCTGACGGAGCTGTTGAGAGCTGCCAGAGGAAAGCCTGCTTGTCCTGAGCCACAGCCTCCAGCTGCTCAGGTGGGACCCAGAAAGCTCCTCAGCAAATATTGTTCCCTTTCTCCTTTCCAAACCCATCCTGCCGGGAATATGTTTCAAACGACTTCAGCTTTGTGCCCGACACTCTTGGGAAGGCTGCAAACTGTGAGCTACTAAAGGCCAAAGCCTGGAGGGGAATAAAAGGCTCAACAGTTTTTCAGCTCTTTGGTTCTTACGAGCTCCTGAAGCAACCCTGCTGCTCCAGGTGGTTCTGCGAGGCTTCAGGTCAGCCCAGAGGAGCAGCTGAAGGAGGAGAATTTTGGTTTCCCTGTTCATGCAGAGGCAGTTGTGTGCTGCTGATCAGAGCTGACCTTGCTCAGGCAGAGGATGTGAATGAAGAGCAGAGCAGAGAGCTCAGCTAGAATTCTGGGAAGCCAGGCTCTTCCTAAGCACCTGCCAGCTCTGGGGGGCACCACACACCCCTGGGACACTGCTGCAGCTGCCCCAAGGGCAGGCAGAGGGGTGGGGAGGGGAGGGGTATTGTCTGCTGAAAAAAATGGGCCGGGACACAAAGGAGCCAAAGGCTTTCACCAGCCTGTGCCTGGATTTCACTCAAGCGACAGCCTCAGAAGAGAGGTCGCCTAAGGACGGGCAGAGCCTCAGCCAAGCTGGCACTGCCCCACGGCTCCCAGGGAGCTCCCAGCTCTCTCCAGCTCCCCATGCACTGTGGCAGCTGGGCTCGGAGTGCTGAACCAGTGGACACAGGCTCTGAGTCTGGGTTTTGTTGGTCGCTGGGTCCCCAGGAGCTGGACCAAGGTGGTCTCGTCACAGGAGACCAAGAGGCAGGAGGAACAGCCAGGCTGGCATGCTGCTCAAGGACATTTGCTGTGCAGGACTCTCTATTGGAAGCACTAAAGCCTCCTGGTAGGCTTCTGATTCCTCCTGATGGGAGCTGAAGCTCTCCTTCTGCTTTGCTATCTGTTCATTCCCACTCAGATCTCCCAGACACCAGCAGATGGAGGCTTGAGGTAGCTCTCACCTTCTCTGTGTGCGTGGCACATGCCAAGGAAGACCACTTCAGCCTCTGTGACAGCTTCCCAAATGCTGTTCTGGGGCAGATCAAGGATTTAAAGCACTGAAATCTCTCCCACCCTTCCCTGTAGCTCGCTAAGCCTCCAGCATGTGCCCCTTCCAGCATCTCGGAATTAATCAGAGATAAGCAGATGAGCTGGCTCTGAATAATCTGTGTGTGTGCAACACATGTAATGCTGCTCAGCACTGCCCTGAGCACAACAAGGGCACTGCTGGGCTCAGCACACATCTGTCCCCATCTGTCCCCATCCCAGGAGTATTGGTGCAGCTACCAGGCATGTGCCATGGCCCTGGCACTGCGAAGGACATCACAGCAGAGAAAAGGAGGAAGGTGATGGGTGGATCAGTTGTCTCCTCCTCAAATGTCCAAACCCAACTGGGGAAGAAAGTTACACATAAATGTAAGGGGAAAAAAATCTTCACTTTGAGCGTGGCAGAGCCCTGGAACAGGCTGCCCAGAGAGGTTGTGGAGGCATTCAAAGCCCTTCTGGCTATGCTCCTGGGAGGTTTATTCTGGGTGTTTCCTGCTCTAGCAAAGGAGCTGGAACTCAATGATCTTCAGAGGTCCCTTCCAACTCCAACTGTTCTGTGGTCCTGTGAAACTGGAGGAGCTTGCTGCTCCAGCTGTCAGTCAGGATAGTGCTGCAGTGAGCACCAGGGAGCTGCCTTCAATGCTTGCAGCACTTTGCAGCTCCTGCTGGGAGCAGACAGTGACAGTGTCCTGCAGAGCAGCAGTGAGCTGCAGCCTCTGGAGCAGAGCTGCAGCCCAGCTCTGGCAGCACCACCCAGAGACAGGTAGGTGAGGAGCTCTGAGTTCCCTCTTCACCTGAAGAACCCCAGAACAGGGACTGGATGCTGCTTCATGCACACAATGCCTCGGTGGCAAACCATGAGGTCACTTCAGCTGATGCCACAGCTCTTCCTTGGAGGGCACAGATGCCACTGGCACATGAGCACAGGAGCAGCTACAACAGCATGGTAACATGAGGTGACCCAGACAAAGCACACAGCAACATCAGACACCCCCAAACTGGGAGGGAGGGAAAGAGGGAACACAGCTAAAGAGGGGTTTGGTGCAGCAACATCTTGCTCGGGCAAGAGTGACCCTGGACAAGTTCAGCAAGACCCAACCAGCCTGTGTCTGGTCTCACAGATCCATAAAATCATGGAAGGGTTCAGGCTGGAAGGGACTATAAAGCTCATCCAGTTCCAAACCCCCTGCCATGGGCAGGGACATCTCCTTACCAGCTCAGGTTGCTCGAGTTCCCATCCAGCCTGGCCTCAAACAGCTCCAGGGAGGGGGCACCCACACCTCCCTAGGCAACCTGTTTCAGGACCTCTCCATCCTCACTGGCAAGACTTTCTTCCTGATCTCCAGTCTCACTCTCCTCTCTTCCAGTTCAAAGCCATTTTCCTCCATCCCAGCACTCCAAGGGCTTGTCAAAAGCCCTTTCCCAGCTGTCTTACAGGCCCCTTTCAGAAAGCTTTTGCTGGTAGCTTGCTCTGCACAGCAAGGTGCAGCAGCTCTGCCCTGGAGCTGTGGAACAAACACACCAGAAGGGCCCAGGCAGCTCTTCCCCCGTCCCAGGCCCCTGCTTGTGTTCACACAGCAGACAGCACAGCTAATCCCTTACCGTGCCCATGGCCCAGAGTCAACACCAGCAGATAGGTCCAGGCTGGGCTCTGTGGACAGGAGAGGCAAAGCTCCAGCACAGCTCTGCCTTCAGCAATCGACCTGCAGGCAGGCACAGGGCTCCTGCCCTAATCCCCTGCAGCCTCACCAACAGCAGCTAAACTTCTCTGGTCATTAAGAGAAAAGCCCTAATCCAGTGTAATTAGCTCCCTGATTGCCGGCGCAGGCAGAGCAGCAGTGCTTGAACAGCAGCCCAGGGCTGGGCAAACACTGTCTGTGTGGTGCAGCAACTCAGCACTGAGACATCTCCCCCTCTGCTGTCCTCACACCTCTGCTTTCCTGCACACCAACAGGTGGGTTGGTGGCTGCAAGGGGCCTGGAAGCCCTCACACTGCTCTTCCATCTAGCTCTGGGTACAGCCCTGAAGGGGCTGGGCACGAAACAAGTCAACCATTTCCCAACAACCACACCAGCTGCTGCTTTTGGAATGGTCCAGCCACAGCATCAACATCCTTAAGGGACTGCCACCAGCTCAGCCAGCACAGCAACCAGCACAAGGACACTGAGCTGCTGGAGAAGGGCCAGAGGAGGCCACGAGGGTGACCAGAGGGCTGGGAGAGCTGGGGCTGTTCAGCCTGGAGAAGAGAAGGCTCAAAGGAGACCTTAGAGCAGCTTTCCAATACCTGAAGGGGGCTACAGGAGAGCTGGGGAGGGACTCGTGACAAGGGCTGGGAGTGACAGGACGAGGGGGGATGGCTTTGAGCTGGGAGAGGGGAGGTTGAGACTGGAGATGAGGAAGAAACTTTATTTCTCCTGCACTGTACCTTTCACTTCCCTCTCGTCCCTGCTCCTCCCCCATGTCACCCATGTCCCTCTGCAGGGCACTTTGCTCCCCACTGAAGATGTAATTGAAAAAGTCAGAGAGGTGTAAATAATTTGAGAGTGGTTGTGGTGCAGTGGGAGGTCCTCCCAGGTGTGCTGTCAGAGGGGGTTAGTGCTGGCTGATGGGTGGGCAGCTGCCTTGATCAGTGTCCCTAACTAGGGACACTCAGGTCGAAGTGACAAAGCTGCTGCCAGAGGGTCACAACCAGCCCCCAGACAAAGGCTGCAGGTTGCTGTCTGTGGTGAAACTGTGAAGCTGGAAATAGTCTCCTGCAGGCATTAAAGGCTTTGGGGTCCATGCTGCGGAAGCAGGAGGTGGCTTTGCTGCCTTCCCCACCCGGCTGTGGGATGTCTCCTGTCTCCACTGCCTGCTTCTCACTGTTGCTATGCAGCTCTAAGCCTCCTGGTGCACTTGGAGAGGTTTGCAGCTGATGATGTCTGGGATAGGGAAAGCAAAATGGAGCAGGCTGTGGTATCTGGGTGGCTTTTGAACAGGCAATGGAAATGAAGAAGATCTTTTCTGGGGTGGTTTAGCCTGGAGAAGACTGAGGAGAGACCTCATTGCTCTCTACCACTCACTGAAAGGAGATTGGAGCCAGGTGGGGGTTGGGGTCTTCTGCCATGGAACAAGTGATAGAATGAGAGAAAATGGCCTCAAGTTGCACCAGGGGAGGTTTAGGTTGGAGATTAGGAAAAATGTCTTCCCTACAGGAGTGGTCAGGGATTGGCACAGGCTGCCCAGGGAGGTGGTGGAGTCCCCATCCCTGGAGAGGTTCAACACACCTGTGGCCATGGCACCTGGGGACATGGTTTAGAGGCCATGGTGGCGTTGGGTTGACAGCTGGACTGGATGCCCTCACAGGGCTTTTCCAACCCAAATAATTCTATGATTCTATGAGAGCTGCCAAGGCTGCACTAGATCTGGGCTGGCAGCAGGTCCTGCTCCACTGCCCCTGGTGCTGCCACCTCAGAATGGCCTCCCATATTGCTCCTCTCTCACAGGCACAGAGACCATGAGTTCCTGAGCCAGAGCTGGAGCTGAACCCACGCCATGCCCACAAAGCATCTGCCTGCCCTGGCACGTGTGCAGCATGGAGCTTATGGATCCATCGTGGAGGCTTTGCCCCTTCCCTCTGCAGAACATCCAGAGCAAATGCAGAGCGACAGAAGAGGGGTCACTGGTTTGGGTCACAACTGAGGTGATGGAGGAGATAATCAGACCCTTTTCCTTCCAGTTCAGCAGCTGCCCAAAATGCCAGAGTGTCTTACAGGAGTGCAGAGCCCAGCCAAGCAGAAGCACTCAACAGCCACACCAAGGCATGTGGAAGTGATGGAGGATCCCAGCCCCTGGAATGCTGCTGGGGAGCTCAGCTTGCTTGCTCAGCCCTGTGCTGCAGAAGGATGATGACCAGGCTCTGCATGTCAGAGCATGTAACATGCCTGTGGCCCCGTGGCACCCTGGAGGTGGCAAAGTTTCCCCTGCCGGATGCTCCTGTGAAATGTTTTGTGACCCCTGGGGGGCTCGGGGCAGAGCGGAGCAGGCAGCTCCTGTTAGTGGTGCTGGTAGCAGAAATGCACAGTGCCTGTGCTCCACCTGGGCCTCAGCAAAGCCAGAAGACAGCTCAAGCTGAGGCTGGGGAGGGTTAGATTGGACATTAGGAAAAGGTTTTTCATGGACAGAGTGGTCAGGGACTGTCATGAGCTACCCAGGGAGAGGCTGGAGTCCCCCACCCTGGCTGTGTTTAAGGATGTTTGGATGTGGTGCTTGGGGCTGTGGTTTAAGGTGAATCTTGCAGAGCAGGGTTCTAGGTTGGACTTGGTGCTCTTGAGGGGCTGTGCCAGCCTGCATGGTTCTGTGTTTCTGTGAAGTTCATGACCACGAAGACTGCTCTGAGGAGCTTCTCTCCAGCAGGCTCACGAGGAGCAGTTTGGTAGTTTCACAGGATCACAGAATGGTAGGGGTTGGAAGGACCTCTGGAGATCATCCACTACAATCACCCTGCCAAAGACACATCACCCAGAGCAGGTGACACAGGAATGCAGCCATGTGGGTTTTGGAAATGTCCAGAGAAGGAGACTCCCAACCCCTCTGGGCAGCCTTACAGGCTCCCTCACACTCACACCACAGAAATCTCTCCTTATGCTCTCCATGGGAAACCTTCTGTGTCCCAGCTGCCCCTTGCAGCACTGCAAAGAGCCTCACCCCAGCCTCTTGCCCCCACCCTTTAGCTCCTGCTGAGCACTGCTCGGGCCCCCTCTGGGGCTGCTCCTCTCCAGACTCAGCACCCCCAGGGCTCTCAGCCTCTGCTCACCACAGAGATGTTCCAGTCCCTTCAGCATCCTTGCAGCCCTCTGAGGGACCCTCTAGGATTTTGCTGTCCCTCTGGAAATGGGAAGACCAGAACAGGACCAGATGTGGTCTTGCCAGGGCAGATTAGAGGGGGAGAAGAATCTTCCTTGGCATGCTGGCCACAGTTGGCTCTCCTGGCTCCACGGGCAGGCTGCTGTCCCACGGTGACTCACTGTCCACCAGGGCTTCAGCATTCCTCTCAACGGAGCTGCTCTCCAGCAGGCCAGCTCCTAACCTGTACTGCTGCAAGCAGTTTGCTGCTGCTTAGTCCCAATCTTCCTCCTCAGATAAGACTTTGGGTGTGATAGCAGCTTCCAGAAGGCTCCCTGCAGGGGCTATTCTGACAGGAAGTGTGATAAAATCTCCGACAGGAGATATTGTCCCATTTGCCATTTATGGGGAATTTTGCAACCTCAGGGGATGAATTCTGCATCGTGTTAGGCACAGAGGAGAGATCCTCTCCTCCTGCTGCTGCTTTGCATGCAGAATGAGCAAACCTCTTCCCCAGCTAGCCTGCATCTGAGAAATTCCCTGCCTGCTTTTGAGTTAATCAAGTCCCCATCTCCAGTATCATCTCCTCACTTTGTCCCCAGATGATCCCAGGGAGCTGCAGTTATCCCAACTAGCCCAAAATAAAACACTCCCTGTGAAAGCTACAACTGCTTCTGACAGCCCAGTGGGTCTCTGAGCTTGGGGAAGCCACAGAGAGGCTCCTGCTCTCCCACTATAGCTCCAGATCTCTGCATCTCCGTGTCTTGCACTGTCATTTATAGCCCTGGGAAGTGAGGGACTGGTAAATGCAAGATGTTGGTTTAGGAGCTTGGAGATGTGGGGTTTAGAGCCTCTCAGACAACCCAGTGGTGAAAATGGGTGGAGCCCACCTGGCTCTCTGCCTCTCCCTGGAAGGAGGCTGGAGCCAGGTGGGTGGTGGTCTCCTCTCCCCTAGTGACAAGTGACAGGTCAAGAGGAAATGGCCTCAACTTGCACCAGGGGAGGTTTAGATTGGACATTAGAAGAAACTTCTTCCCTGAAAGGGTCCTCAAACACTGGAGGCCATGAGATGCTCATCCCCGGAGGCGTTTAAAGGCTGCAGAGCTGCGGTGCTGAGGGGCATGGTTTAGCAGCAGGCTTGGCAGAGTTGGAGTGGTTGGACTCAATGATCCTAAAGGGCTTTGCCAACCAGGAGGGCTCTGTGGTTCTGTGAGGGCGTTTGTGTGTTTTGGGAGCCTCTCCTTGTGAGCGCAGGTGCAGATGATCAACAGCTTGAGACAGGAGATTTGCTCCTGGCCTCCTCTTTCTGCCAGCTCTCCTCGGCCCCCTCTTGCCCTCCTGCATGCCCTGGAAGCCCTCCCCTTTCGCCCCAGTGTCTCAATTTGCATTTCCAGCAGATCCACTGACATTTGGCTGGACTCTGGGTGAAACACTCCTTGAAATTAGTCTGCACACCGAGTTTGTTCTGGGAAGATAAGAAGGAAAGTGGCAGGGGAGCCTGGGGGATGGGGTGGGGGGGGTGTTGGAAATTATGCATGTGAAACCGCACTGTGAAATTAGCACCAAGAGCCAGACTGGAGGCCAGCAGTGTTTTCTCTGGGATTTGTTTTGGAAGGAAGAAAATGTCTTTTACCATGGGCAATAGACAAGTCTCCCTCACCCCACTGGCTCCCAATCCCAGCACAACCCCACCCGAGGAAGCCAAAGGATAAATTGTCTGAGCCTGCTCCCAGGTTGCTTCGTCGCGTTGGCAATCGACACCGAGGAGGAATTTTAATTTCATGCTGTGTAAGAAGAGTGCAGGCAACAGTAGCAGCAGTATGGATTTTCATATGAATAGCTGCACAGTATTCATAACAGGGCAGCAGCAGTGTGGTCCTGCAGGCTTTCATTCTTCTGCCTCCTTCACTGTTTGCACAGTTCCCTTCTCGCCTGCCGCCCGCTCTCGCACTTGCTGAAACAGAAAGTATGTCCCTGCCAGATGGGGCTGCAAAGTGCCCATCCCCTGGGCCTGCTCCCCAGCCACACTGAGCTGCCTTCGGGCACCTTTTGCTGCCTGCAGTTCTCTGCAACCCAAGTGGCACAGCCTGGTTTGCTTCAGAGGGAATGGCAGTGGTGGTGGTTGTTTGGTTCTGTTCTTTAAGCCTTGTGTCTCTCTTACTCAGCTTTGCCATGTCCCTAGTGGTGTCCAAGAACCACAGACACACCCAGGCTGGCACAGCCCATCAGGGTCACCAAGTCCAACCTAGAACCCTGCTTTACAAGGTTCACCTCCGAATCAGAGCTGCTGCCCAGATCTCGAGTGGGGGGGCAGGCTGGGGATGGCCAATTTGTCAGCATCCACATGAAGGCAATGAGCAGGGCTGGGCTGGGAATGGTTGATGCATTTCAGCCCTTTCTGCTTCTGAGCACTGCTGACCTCTTTGGTTTTCACTCAGGGGATGAAGCCATCACTGCATGGAGAGCTTGGTGAGCTGGTCTGGGGGGGTGTTTTATTTTATTTGTCAGGGGTTTATGCATTTGTTAGAGAAGAAGCCTGAAGTGATTTTTTTTTTTCCCTTGAGGTTGCTGCTCTGACACATTCCACACAGCCTTTGCCTTCTATATACTGCTCCTGATAACCCCTGCGAGGGGCATTGCTTTGCTGTTTCCATGCTAAACCTGCACATTAATGCACCTGCACACCCCTGTGCGTCCCTCAAACCCCACCAGTTCTGCCAGTCAGGACAGGGGGATAAAGCTGCCTGCCTGCCCATGCTGCTCCTGCTGCTCTCCCCAGGGACAGGCAGAGCCTCCGCTGGGGAAATCCTTTTTTGTTTCCGGCCGCTCAAGAGCTTCTTGCACGCAACAGGAGATGAACAGAGAACTACAAGGGACTCATCAGAGCAGAGCCAGCCCAGACACTGGGGTTAGCAAATGAAGCTGGAGGAAGAGTTAGCAGCAATGCAAATGATTCTCTCTCCTATCCTCCTCTTCTCCCTTTGACAGCTGCTGGTAGCAGGCTGAGCCGGAGCCCAGCAGTGCTGGAGCTGCCTCCTTTCCTCCCTGCCAGCCGGCGTGAAAGATGCAGAGACCCAACAGTGTCACCAGATGGACCTGGCTTTGCCGTCAGGTACAGGTCTGAAGGCTGTGTCAGGGCACATCCTCAGCTCCCACCCCACACTGTCCCTTGCTTTGCCCCCACTTCTACCCTGGCATTCTGTGATTCTGCCCAGGCATTGCAACAGGCTGCCCAGGGAGGTGGTGGAGTCCCCATCCCTGGAGGTGTTCAAGACATGTGTGGACCTGGGGGTCTGGGGTGATGCAAAGCTCAACCTGAGCCTGCAGTGTGAGTGCAGCCCAGACAGCAACTGTGTGCTGGGCTGCAGCAAGAGCAGTGTGGGGGAGGGCAAGGGAGGGGATCCTGCCCCTTTACTCTGCTCTCCTCAGACCCCACCTGCAGTCCTGTGTGCAGGTCTGGAGCCCCCAGCACAAGCAGGACATGGAACTGTTAGAGCCAGTCCAGAGGAGGCCACCAAGATGCTGAGAGGGCTGCAGCAGCTCTGCTCTGAGGACAGGCTGAGTTGGGGCTCTGCAGCCTGGAGAGGAGAAGGCTTCCAGGAGAGCTTGGAGTGGCCTTCCAGGATCTGAAGTGGGTTACAGGAGGGCTGGGGAGGGACTATTGACAAGGATGAGGAGGAATGGGTTTGGACTGGCAGAGGGGAGATTGAAACTGGATGTTAGGGTGCAGGGAAGGGGATGAGAGCCTGGCACAGGTTGCCCAGGGAGGTGTTCAGCACCAGGCTGGATGAGTCCTTAAGTGACCTGTTCTAGTGGGTTGGAACTGGATGAGCTTTGAGGTCCCTTCCAACTCAACCCATCCTATGATCTATCAAAGGAGGTGGCAGCTTTAGCCAGGTCCCCACACCTCCAGGCTGACCCTGGTGACAGATGTGTCCCAGCAGAAATGCTGCCTGCTGAAGGCATTTGGATTTAATGGCTTCCTTCTTGGCTGGAGATGGATACAGCAGGGAAGGACATTAAAGAGCTCAGCAGCAAGGCAGAGGAAGAATTAATAAACCCCAGATTCTGATCTGCAATCAGTACCTGAAATAGCTCAGAGATGGAGGGGGAGCTGAGCTCAGGTGCTGGGTCTGCCATGATGCTGGCATGGGTGCTGTGGGTCTGAGGGATGAGCTCTGCCACTGCCCCCAGCACCCCCACAGCTACCCGGTGAGAGGTGAATAGAGGCAGCACCACTGAGCTCTGAAGCCACCAGAGCCTGACTAGGTCCAGTAAAGTCCAAGCAGCATCAATCCTTTCTCAGTGGTGCCTGTTGACAGGACAGGGAGCAGCAGCACAAACTGAACCCAGGAGGTTCCTTCTGAACAGTAGGAGACACTTCTTTGGTGTGAGGCTGCTGGAGCCCTGGGGCAGGCTGACCAGAGAGGCTGAGGAGTCTCCTGCTCTGGAGACTTTCCAAACCCACCTGGACCTGTTCCTACGTGGCCTGGCCTAGGTGAACCTGCTCTGAACTTGATGATCTTCAGAGGTCCCTTCCACCCCTCAGCATGCTGGGACTCTGTGACTCTGTGATCTCTCACCAAAAGGAGCTAAAAGCAGTCTGCAGGCAGCGAGTTCACAGTCAGGTTAAGACAGATAATCTCATGAGCTGCTCTTCTTCCTCAGCTGAAGGTGGTGAGGTCCACTGAGGGCTGTGGGTTCTTCCCCAGGAAATGTCTGAGGGATGCTCTCATGGCCTGAGAAGAGACAGCCTCAGCCTCACACCTGTGCCAGGAGCTGGCACTGCTGCTTCTCCACTAGCCTAGCTTAGAGAGGCTATGAAGAAGCTGCTTCAAGTGCAGATTAAGCTAAAGTGACCAAGAAAATATCCTTTTATCTCTTGTAGAGGCAGTGGGACCCTCTTGTACATCAAAGCCTGCAGGTAGCCTCCAGGTGTGGGAGCAGAGAGCCACAAATCAGTGTTAATGAGTCATGAAGCATCTTCCCAGCTCTGCTGTGGTGCTAAGCACAGGTGAGTGTGTTTCATCTTGCCACTAATGATGGTGCAAGCTCTTCAGGATGAAAAAGGGACAGTCTGGGGAAAAGAACCTTCTGGGCTGGCTTGCTCCCAAAGACAGGGAAGCTCCTGATGCTGCTCCTGTTGCCTGCTAATTGGGGCTGGCTGCAACTGCTTTAGAAAGTGATGGCCTCAGGGAGTCGAGATCACTGTTTGTGTTTGTCTGGGATTAAACACAGATGGAATTAGAGAGAAAAAAACACCACAAAACCTAAACAACCCAGCTTGGTTGAAGGAGGAAGCTTTGATGGGCATAAATTGATCCTGGTGAGAAGAGAGAGGGTAGGTGCTGGAGTGGCCTGGTTTGGGTTTCGGTGGCATTCCCCCAGAAGCTCTTGGGGAAACAATAAAAGGGTAGAGAGAGAAAAAGAAAGCAGAAGGATAAGTGGACTCTGATGAAAGGAGCCATATTAATAATGAAAAGTGGAGCTTTTTGAAGCTGCTTTAGAATAAATTTTCAAGGCACAAAACGTCTCAGGAGCAGTTCTGTGGAGGTTGGCTCAGCTGTGTGGTTTAGTTGCAAATCGCAGGATTCCAGATGCAGGAGCAGGACTCAGCTCCCAGCCAAGCTCCCTGCTCTGCTCCTGCAAACGCTGACAGCCCTGGAGCAGCTCTCTGAGGAGCAAGGGCTGAGAGCTCTGGGGGTGTTGAGACTGGGGAGGAGCAGCCCCAGAGGGCATCTGAGCAGTGCTCAGCAAGGGATAAAGAGGCTGGGGCTGGGCTCTGCTCAGTGGTTCCCAGGGACAGCACAAAGGGCCACAGGCACAAACTGCAACCCAGGAGGTCTCAGTTGAACTTAAGGAGAAGCTTGTTTGGTGTGAGGGTGCTGGAGCCTCAGAGTAGGCTGCCCAGGGAAGTTTTGGAGTCTCCTTCTCTGGGGAGTTTCCAAACCCACCTGAACACTGTGATGCTGGGCAAGCTGCTGTGGGTTCCTCTGCTTTAGCAGATCTCCAGAGGTCCCTTGCAACCCCAACTATGCTGGGATGCTGTGAAACACAGACTGCAGGAGCAGACAGTGAGGTCCTGGCATGTTGACATCACCAGACCCTGGGTCTCCAGCAGAGGCTCTTGGTTTTAGGTCACCAAAAGATTTCTTTGCACCACTCTTAAATCCTGCCACTGACAACCCGAGCCCTGCAATGATCAGCAGGCTACATTATGTATGGATGTGGAGAGGAATTGTGTTAGTGCTGTGGTGCAGGAGGAAGAGAAAGGCAAGAAGTGGCTCAGCTCCTCTGACACTCAACAGCAGCCTCCTGCTGTAGCTGCAAAGAAGCTGCTGCTGTTGCCAGCTCTGTCACTGGGAAAATCAGCCCTGGGAGGTAGCTTTCCACATCCTTGCTGTCTCTTGGGGGGATTGGCTCAGTTTATAGTTAACAGCTTTAGCAGTGTTTGATGCTGGGTCTCCTTTCAGTGGGAGCAATTCAAACAGCTCACCTTGTTAGAAACTTCAGCTGCTGGGTGAAGTGGAAGCTGCGACCTCATGACCAGTGCTGCCCTCCAGGCCATTGGCAAGTGTCTGTGGGTGAAGCTGAGCAGCTCCCTTTCCTTCCAACACCTCTTCCTGACCCCTTCACCACCCCAGACACTTCTTACTGCCTGCCTGCAAATAAGCCAGTGCTCATTAACACAATGCAAGGGCTGCTGGGTCTGTGTGGGAACACTTCCACCATCCTCTGGTGACAGTGCCTGAGCAAATCCACACCTCATGGGGATGCAGCTTCGGTGGAGCTTTATTGCCTATGGGCTGGCAGCAGAAGGTGCTGGGGGGGGAGGTTCATCTACCCAGTTGGTGCCTCAGTCCCAGCTTCCTGCCAGGCCATCCTGGGACTGTGCTCCCAGTGGAACGCTGCTGGATGTGGAATGGGGAAAACAAGCTAAAAGAGGAGCCAGTCCCCAAGGTCCAGCTCTGCTCAGCCAGCAGCTGCCCACACACCTGTAAGGTGCTCCATTTGGGAGGGCATTGGCTATGCAGAGAAGGATCTGTGCTGGATCCAAGGCAAGGAGACCACAGAGCAGTCAGCACAGGGCTTTGTGTGTGGCTGGCATGTGGCACTGGGGGTCTGGGCAGGAGGAATTTCCCCACAGCTAAAAACTGGAATGATTCCTGTGAGAAATGAAGTCCACCCACAGCACTGCAACCACAGTCTGCAGGTCTGGTGGCCCAGCTGGAATCAGTGAGCCAAAGTGTCCCCATGGTGTGTCTGGATGCAAAGTGTGGTCAGACAGAGAAGAGCTGAGAACATCACTGCTTGGGGTGCCTGCAAATCACAGAGTGTCAGGGGCTGGAAGGGACCTCCACAGCTCAGCCAGTCCAACCCCCCTGCAGAACAGGATTTCCTATGCCAGATCACACAGGAACACATCCAGGCAGGTCTTGAATACCTGCAGAGAGGGAGACTCCACAACTCTCCCTGGGCAGCCTGTGCCAGGGCTCTGTCACCCTCACAGGGAAAAAAAATTCCTCCTCATATTTACATGAAACTTCCTCTGCCTCAGGAATGTGCCTGCAGGTTCCTGCCTCCTAAGCCAGAGCAAAGAGGGGGGGAGATGTGTGAGAGAATGAGAGGAAACAGCCTCAAGATGCACCAAGGGAGGTTTAGGTTGGATACTGGGAAAAAAAAGTATTTGCTGCACGAGTGATCAGGCATTGGCACAGGCTGCCCAGGCAGGAGGTGCAGTCACCACCCCTGCAGGGGCTGAAGAAATCTGTGGCCATGGCTCCTGGGGACTTGGTTTGGTGGCCATGGTGGTGCTGGCTTGGTGGTTGGACTCCATCATCCTTTCCAACCACAATGGTTCTGTGATTCCAGATTGCTTTTTGGAAGATGGGCAGCAAGCACCTGGAGCTAAGGCCCTGCTGGCTGGAGATGCCCTGGGAGACACTACACAGAAAGTCACTTCTTGGCTTGAAGTGCTGCCCCCCTGGCAGGTGAGTGATGGCCAAGCACCAGGAGATGCCACCAGACAGCTCCCTTCAATCCACCTCCTTGTGCTGCCATCCAACCAGGGCTCTATCTGCAGCCCATAGCTCACCCACAGAGCCTTCCACGGAGCACAATGGGGGTGCTTGGGGGGAGGGATTGGCTCACCACTGCCATGCAAGCCAGCATCTGGGCTTGCTCTCCTCAGGGGCTTCTCTTTAAAAGGAGCTTTGAGCTGATAAATTTTCACTCATTTTTGCACAAAGCAATCTCCCTGGCTTTGCTACAAAGAGCAGCTTGCTCTGCTCGCTGCTGGGTTGTTTACAGAGCATCAGTGTGGTGAGGAAGAGAGAGCAGAGCAGTGCTGGGCAGCCCAGAGCCTGGAGCCCAAACATGGGCAAGGCAGGCACAGCTCCTGCCCCCTGAGCCTTCCTCAGCCCCTGGCTGCTGCTGGTGTGAGGAGTTAGAGCTACAGAACCAGAGAAGGTTGTTCCTGCCTGCCACAGACCACAAACACCAGGGCTGGGGGATTCAGTCTGCAGAGCTGAAGCTGTGAAGTGCTTTTCAGCCTCCTCCTTACAGAAAAACAAGCTGCTTGCTTTGCAGCCTCCCAGGCACACAGGTTTGGCTTCCACCGAGAGGTTAACTGAAAGGAGAGAACAGAGACTAAAGGCTCCTGCTAAAAACCACCACCCAGGGCCACAGAATGGATTCAGACTGCATTGGGTCAGAAGGGACCCCCAGAGGGCATCTCATCCAAGCCCCTGCACTCACATCTCCAACTGGATCAGATCAAATCTGACCTTGACTCTCTCCAGGGATGTGGCCTCCACCACCTCTCTGGGCAGCCTCTCCCAGTGTCTCACCACTCTCACTGTGCAGAACTTCCTCCTGATGCCCAACCTACATCTCCCCTGTTCCAATTTCCATTGCCTCTCACCCTACCACTGCAGGCTCTTTAATCCCTCCCCAGCCTTCCTTTAGGCCCCCTTCAGATACTGAAATGCTGCTCCAGGGCATCCCCAGAGCCTTTCCCTTCTCCAGGCTGCACAAACCCAACTCTTCAGCCTGTCCTGGTGGAAGAGGTGCTCCAGCCCTTTCCAGAACCTTTGTGAAAGACCCTGGGATTAAAATCCTCCTTGGAGAGACCCCAGCAAACAGCTCCTAGAATAATATCACTTGCAAATGGTGTGGTAAGGCTGAAGATGAAAGATGTAACTAGTAGAGAACTGGAGTGGTTTGGAATTGCTCTCAAGCCACTTTTTAAAAGACAAAACAAATATTTGGCCATGGCTTAGGCAGCCCAGCCCCTTCCCTCTCTGCTGGGGAGGGATTAAATGGTGCAGCACAGGTCTCATCTAGCTCTGCTTCCTTGGTTTCCCAAGAAACTGGCACCTCCACCACATCCTCTGTTCCTCTCCCATCTGTTTCCACTTCCCAAATTTCTAAGGTTCTCCTCCTAAAATGTTGCTTTCATGTACATGAATGCTAAGAAAAACATCCCTGCTGAGAACAAAACATCCCTGGAAAGCACCAAGGCTCAAGGGCTGGGAGGGATTGTGATTCACACCACCGAGCCCCTTGCAACTGCTGGGTTGTGGTGCTGAGCACTCCTCATGGGCAGGATGTTTCCCCATCAGGGTCTTAATTATGCTGCTTAGATCCTAGGCAGGCACAGGGGAGGGGTAGTTTGAATAATTTGCAGGGGCAGTTTTAGTAACTTGGTGGAACAGCTTTAGTGACCTCTTGGGATGCTTTTAGTTTGTACACAGAATCACAGAATGGTTTGGGGGCATGGGGGTTTAGAAGGGACCATAAAGATCAACCATGGGCAAGGACACCTCCCACTAGAACAGGTCACTCAAGGACTCATCCAGCCTGGTCCTGAGCACCTCCAGGGAAGTTGTGAGGCACAGAAGCACCAAATGTGATCAAAGATCATGTTCAGTGCTTCTGTGCTCCACAACCTCCCTGGGTGACCTGTGCCAGCCTCTCACCACCCTCCCTGCAAAGAACTTCTTCCTCATCTCCAGCCCCAACCTCCCCTCTCATCCTGTCACTTCCAGCCCTTGTCCAAAGTCTCTCTCCAGCTCTCGTGCAGCTCCTTCCAGGCTGCTCTACGGTCTCCCTGTAGCCCTCTTTTCTCCAGGCTGAACATCCCCAACTCTCCCAGACTGTCCCCATAGGGCAGGGTTCTCCAGCCTCTGATCTGACCTCCTCTGGATCTGCTCCAGCAATTCCATGTCCTTCTCCAGCTGGGGGCTATGACCTTGTAACCCAGCTCCAGCCACCTTCTGTGTACCCTTCTGTAACTGGAGACAGACCAAGGGGGAATGGCCTCAAGCTGAACAGTTCCTGTTAGCCCTGCCCCAGCCTGCTGTAGATTTCCCCCTAAACAGATCCCAAATGGCTTCTTGGGAGGAGAGACTGAGGGGGCTGGGCATGGTTAGTGTGAGGAAGAGGAGGCTGAGGGCAGAGCTCATTGCTGTCTGCAGCTACCTGAAGGGACATTGTGGAGAGGCTGCTGCTGGGCTCTGCTCACAGGGAGCTGGAGACAGACCAAGGGGGAATGGCCTCAGGCTGAGGCTGGGCAGGTTTAGATTGGACATTAGGAGAGAGTGGTCAGGGCCTGGCATGAGCTGCCCAGGGAGGTGCTGGAGTCCCCCAGCCTGGCTGTGTTTAAGGTGGTTTGGATGCGGTGCTTGGGGCTGTGGTTTAAGGTGGATCTTGTAGAGTAGGGTTCTAGGTTGGGCTTGGTGCTCCTGAGGGCTGTGTCAGCCTGGGGGTGTCTGTGGCTCTGTGTACCCCTTGGGCACATCACTGTGTTCCTCTTCCCCAGCACTTCCATCCCAGCCAATGCTCAAGGAAAAGGCAGCTCCATGGTGGTGAAGGATTTGCTCAGGATCACTGCAGCATAAATATGTCATGCACAGGTCTCTGCTGAGCTCTGAGCAAAAAGCCTGAGCAGAAGGAGGCAGAAGGAGGCGTGAAGGAGGAGTTGGCATGGGAGCTCTTCATGCTCTGGTAAAACTGCAGTCCCCTGGACTCCAACACATCTTAAAACTTAAGCACTGCTGGCCTGGCCCTGATCTCTTTGATCTCTCTTCCCAGAAGCTGGTGAGCAGGGATGCAGGGATGCAAAAATGCAGGCAGAAACCTGCTGGGGTGGCCAAGAAAAGCAACTCTAGCAGGAAAGCTGCAGGAATCCAAGGGCAGTGCAGCTCCCAGATTATCACCCAGCTGCTGCCCCAGCAGCTCCTGCTCCCAGCCCAAAGAGCTGCAGTGTTATCATCTCCTCATCCTGTGGTTGATGCTGCTGGGAGAGTTGGGATCAGGATACAGGAGGCTGGAAAGAGCCAGGTAGGTCAGGAAAAGGGGCAGGGGATCAGAGTGGCCACAGCTAAAGCCTATCCTCTCCCAGCTGTTAGGTGTCACCACAAAGGGACACAGCACAGAATCACTATGGCTGGAAAAGACCTTCGAGATCATCAGGTTCAAACCATTAGCAGCCTGGAGAGGAGAAGGCTCCCAGGTGACCTCATTGTAGCCTTGCAGTATCTGAAGGGGCTACAGGAAAGCTGGGGAGGGACTTTTGAGGCTGTCAGGCAGGGATAGGACTGGGGGGAATGGAACAAAGCTGGAATTGGGGAGAGTCAGCCTGGAGGTTAGGAAGAAGTCGTTGAGCATGAGGGTGGTGAGAGCCTGGCAGGGGTTGCCCAGGGAGGTGGTGGAAGCCTCATCCCTGGAGGTGTTTAAGGCCAGGCTGGATGAGGCTGTGGACAGCCATGGCCTCTTGGCAGGGACACCTCCCACTAGAGCAGGTTGCTCAAGGACTCATCCAGCCTGGTGCTGAACACCTCCCTGCGCAACCTGTGCCAGTGTCTCACCGCCCTCCCTGTCAAGACCCTCCAGTCTAAATCTGCCCTCCTCAAGCTCCCTTCTCATCCTGGGTGTATCTTCTCTGCAGGCCCCCCCTCTCCACATCTCTCCCTCACACCCACTTGCTCCAAGCCCGGGGGTGAGGAGCAGAGTGCAGCAGGCACACCGCAGACATCCACATACAGCCCTGCCTGGGATGAGAGCTGCAATTTGCAGCAATTTCCCTGCCAGTCTCTCTGCAATCTCGATAATCTCCCCCCTCCCCCCCACAAAAAAGGGGGATCAGAGATCCCATGGTGCCTTTGCTTGGCCATAAAGAATGCAAATCACATCTCCTGGTGGGTTTGAATAATGCAGAGGAGAGCAGGCAGCAGGATCTGGGGAGGCTGCTGGCTGCTGCCTCGCTCACATTTGTGGTTCCTGCAGCTCCATGTTAAGACCAGAGATGCACAAAGAGCTTCAGCAGCAGCTGGGCAAAGGAAATCATTTGTTTAGACCATCCAAAACTGCCAGCTTCCTGCAGGTCCCATATTTAAAGCTGCTGGAAACATGTCAAAAGGTGCCCCGTGGGGGTCTGTGTTCCGATGGTCTCAGCAGAGCTGCGGATGAGGACTCCTTGTGCTGGCTGTGCTAGAAAACAACCCTCAGAGGCCAGGGCTGGGGCTTAGCCCTCGCAGCTGTTTGCCATTGAGGCTCAGAGGGGTGCAATAAGGATGGCAACACAGAATGAGGGTTCCCTGAGCTGTATCTCACCTAGAGGACACTTCACTGCTCCCACCAGCATCATAGACTCATAGAGCAGTTTGGCTTGGAAGGGACCTTGAAGATCATCCAGTTCCAAGCCCCTGCCATGGACAGGGACATCTCCCACCAGGCGAGGCTGCCCAAGGCCTGATCCAGCTTCTCCAGGCAGGGGACATCCACAGTGTCCCTGGGCAGCCTGTACCAGTGTCTCCACACCCTCACTCTAAAGGATTTCTTCCCCATTTCCAGTCCCAGTCTCCCCTCTTCCAGCTCAAAGCCATCACCCTCGTCCTGTCACTCCCAGCCCTTGCCAAAAGTCCCCATCCCAGCTTTCTGGTAGGTCTCATCAGATACAAGGGCTCCTTGATTCTCCAGGCTGAGGAGTCCCAGTGCCCATCGGGCCACCTTGGCTCCTCACACTCCATTTCTCTGCACGTGCCTGAGCTGGCAGCTTAATGCTCGTGGTGGTGGTGGGGGTAGAGGTACAGGAGAGTAAAACACAAACAGCTTTTGTCCTGGTGCTGTCAAACAGCAGCTCAGAGCCAGCACAGCAAGTCCATGCATTAAAACTCTCTCCTCTTGGTAACACAAACCACAGCTATTTAACATCCAGGTGGCAATTGCACAGAAGCTTCAAAGCTCAAAATGCTGCTCAGACCTCCACCCAGGGTGGAGCTGAAATTCAAGGCTACCTCAGATGCACCTGAAAGCTCCTGTCCCTCCCAACACAGAATCATAGAGTGGTTGGGCTTGGAAGGGACCTTAAAGATCATCTAGTGCCACCCTCCCTGCAAGGACACTTCCCACTGGACCAGGCTGCTCAGGGCCCCATCCAACCTGCCCACTCCCATCCTGGATCTGCCAGGTGGGAACATGGAGCTGAACCCATCACTGAGCTTCCTTTCAAACCCTGTCCCTAGGGAGCAGTGCCAAGTCCCCAGCACTGAGCAGCACAGCCAGGGAAAGCAAGCAGTGGAGAAGGCAAAGAGAAGGAGGCAGAGGAGCTGAGGAGGGAACAGCCTCAGGAGTGGTTTACTTTATTAGTACAAACAGGACCTAAACTGAGAGAAAGTTCCCTGAGGGCACAAAAACCCTTCTGCAATTATTATTATTTTTTTTTCCCTTTCAGACATCAGTCTGGGGCTGACAGAAGACTCCAGCTTGAAGAGAGATTTGCTCATTCTGGGATCCTGCTGTAATCCAAACCACAATTCCCTGATAAGCTGTTACCACATTTGTGAACTGATGCATCCCAGCTGCTTGGGCTGCCACAAGAACCTACGAAAAGTTTCCTCCTGGGACTGGTGGCCAGTTCCCAGTGCTGTCAATCTCTCTTTCATGGACCAAGCCAGCAGAAACAGCACATCCAGGTAAGAATATGACAGCCCTGGGGTACCTGTCACCTACAACAGCAAACATGCAGCATCTCTCTGCCTGGGCACACAGGGAAGGTATTTGCCTGCACAGCTGTGAGCAGAGGAGTCCTGCACACAGAGGGAGAGGAGGTAGGTTGGAGACAGCAACCCTCCAGCAGCTCAGGAGCTGCAGGGCTGAGATGCTTCTCCTAATTAAACCAAGAAGCTCTTCCTTCCTGAAGGCTCCTTCCTGAAGGCAAAACTTCCTGCAGTCCATCTCATGTGAGCTCCTCCTTCGAATCACAGAACGGTAGAAAGGTTGAGGTTGGAAGGGAGCTCAAAGCTCAGCCAGTTCCTGCCTCCCCTGTGCCATAGGCAGGGACACCTCCCACTAGAGCAGAGTGTCCAAAGGCTGCTGCAGGGCAGTTTGTACCTCTCTTTTGCTGTGTGCTTTCCCCCTGCAGCTCTGCTCCGGTTGCCCTCCATGCCAGCGTGGCACGGCGCGGGCTCGCCGCTGGCACCGCCTGGCTCCCGGCAGCTTTGCGTGCCCATGGGCCCAGCTGGAGTGGTGAGGATTATAGCAGAGCCCGTCTGGGCTGGCAGATGCTGTGTTAGTTGATCTTCTGGCTCTGGTGCTCTGCTGTGAACCTTCACAGCCATTCCTTCAGATTTTTCCAGGGGTCAGGTTGATAATGAAGGGATTAATTTAATTCCCCTGCCCTCACCCCAAGCTCTCCCTGCAGCTGGTGTGTGCCTGCTCATCTGTTAGTGTTTTTATTGGCATCAGTTGGTCTCTGGCTAGTCCTGAGCTCATCAAATCCTTGGGTTGAGGTTCTCCCAGTGGACTGGCTGCTGTGGGATGCAGCCACACTGAGCCCCCCAGCAGTTGCTGCTGCCCATCTCCAGCAGCCAGGAGGGGCTGAGGAGGGATTCTTGGATTTACATATTTGTCAATATTTGGATATTTGTGAATCCTAACAATAACTGAAAAAATGTTGATCTGATGGAGCTGGACGAGTTCAGAAGTTGTCCCTCACCCCCCAGCACTGCCTGGCAGGGTTTGTTTTGCTTTCTGCTTTTCCAGCAGTGTGGATTTTGTCAGACTGGTCTGCTCTGCTATCACTGCCATGCCAATCAAAGGGACTTGGCACGGGAGAGAGCTGCCAACCTCTGTCACAGCCCTGGCACAGGGTAATGTGACCCCCTGAGAACAAGCTGTGGGTTGTTAGTCCCTGTCACTGTTGGCATTGGCTGAGGCCTCTCTGAGTGCATCTAAAAATAGGGAAACCTGAGTGTGGCACCAGGGCTGGGCAGCTGGGCCAGAGCTGCAGGATAGGCTGGACTGCAGTGGCAGCCTGGAATGGATCACAGCAGAAGGGGGCAGGATGTCCACAGTCCCCTGCTTGGTCCCAGCAATGCACAGGAGGGTCTGGTACAGAGCAGAATCATGGAACTGTCTGGGTTGGAAAAGGCCTCTGAGAGCATCCAGTCCAAACACCAACCCAGCACCACCATGGCCACTGAGCCATGCCCCCAAGTGCCATCTCCACAGGTTTCTTGAAGCCCTCCAGGGATGGGCACTCCAACACCTCCCTGGGCAGCCTGTGCCAGTGCCATCATCCAGGTGCTCTTCTAAGCTGAAGGTGGCTCAGAGCTAAGGGCAGCTGCCTTAAGTCATCCTTCAACAGATCTTTAATAAAGATCTTCAGACTTTAAAATAAAACAAACAATAAAATAATCCCCAAACCACCCTAAATAAACCATGCAGGACTGCTGCAGCTCTCATGCCTCAGGAGCAGAGCATGGGTGCAGTGGGCATTGTCCCTGGAGGGGCAGGGACCAGGCTGTGCCCTAAGGCCAGATGCCACATGGCAGAATAAAACCAAGCTCACAGTGTGGAGGGATTTCTGCTCCTGCAACCCAATCCCCTCTGCTGAACCACTGCCAAGAGCCCTTCTGGCCCTGCTGCTGCCAGCAGCAGCTTGGGTAAAGTTTGAGGAGGAGGAAAAGGGGAGAGGAGGGAGAAAAATAAAAGGGGGAGAGGAGAATTTAAAAAAGGAGAAGAGAATTTTAAAAAGGGAGAGAGGAGGCAGAAAAATAAAAGGGAGAGAGGAGGCAGAAAAATAAAAGGGGGAGAGGGAAATGAAAACAGGGGGAGAGGGCAGAAAGGAAAAACCAACCTGTACCTTCCTAGGATTAGTATCTCAAAGGAGCTTTAATCTGCAACAGCAGAAGTGAGGAGCTAGCAGCAGAGAACAGCATCCCTGGCTCCTCTCTCAGCCCTCCAGCAGGCCATGCTGTGTGGTGGGAGAGCTCCAGCCCTTGGCAGGGGATTACCACAGGGATCTGCTGTGCCTCCTTCCCATCCCAGCAGAGAAAGGCAGCTGAAAGCTGATTTATCTGCTGGGGAATGAGGGCAGGAGGTTCTCAAAAGGGCCATGTTTCAAGCCCAGTGTCCAGGCTCCTCCACTTGGCTTTTAATCCCTCTCAAAACTGTGTTATGGGGGGAGGGAAGGGGAGGGTGGGAGATCCTCACCCAAAAAGCAAAGGAGCAGAAGTGGCTGGAACATGCCAGCCAGGCTCTGCAGAGGTGTCTGGGAGGCACAAAGAGGAGATTAAGGCTGAAAAGCTCCAGCTCTGAGCCAGGCAAGGATTCTGCTGGGAAGGATGGGAAGAGCACATGGGAAATATTTTGGATGCCTGACAAGGAGACACAGAGACCATCTGGGTGAGGGGAGAAAGGGCAGGGTGCCAAGGAGAGACATGGGAAGGATCAGACCAGGCAGGTTTTCCCAGCTGCTTGTGTGGGACCTGCTCCCACCCTCCTCTACCTCTCCTAAAGGAAGTGAAGCAACAGGTGGGAGCTCGGAGCCAGACTGGCATGTTGGCTGGGCATGGCAGAGCTGGCAGGCTGCACAGCCATTCCCACTGCAGCTCTCTGATGGAAAAGCTTCCTCCCAAAGGGAGAGGCTCATGCAACTGTCAAGGCTGGAAGCGACCTTTGAGATCAAGTCCAAGTGCTCACCTGGAGCCTGTGATCCCACCACTGCTGCTCAGCTGCCACTAAATGAGGTCCTCAGCACTGTGTCCACACAGGTTCTGAACACCTCCAGGGATGGGGACTCCACCACCTCCCCAAGCAGCCTGTGCCAGTGCTGGAGAGCCCTGTGAGGAAATTGCTGCTTAATATCCAGCCTGAACCTCCCATGGCAGGAAGCAAAGGTTCCTTAGGAGGCTGTGGCCAGCTGGGGT
>WBNM01016593.1:63384-139200 GCA_013399055.1 Ramphastos sulfuratus | reverse complement strand
GGGAGAGGGGGAGGGGGAGGGGGAGGGAGTAAGAGAGTAAGAGATGGGATTCATACAGCACAAACACTGATAGGAAGGTTAAAACTAGCAGCTTCTGTGTAAACCTCTGAATTGCTCTGGCTTGGCAAAATTCATAACAAGGGTGTATGAAGAGTCATGAAGTGCCTTGTTCTCACCTTGATGAGCACTTAAAATGTAATTTACTGTTTCTCTCAATTATTGTAGATTCCACAAGTGTTTACTATTTTTGGCACCTGGGAACCTCACAGCCAAATGATGATGAATGAATGAATGTAATGATTTGTACTGTTTTAATAGAAATCTAGTGGTAAAGCATATTAAGATATTTAGGATAATCTGCATAACTACTGCTTGAAACTTTAATAAACTATTGAAAAGATGTGCTAACATTATCTTGAAAATGTTTCAGAATGGCAGACCTTTTATTCCATAATAAGTTATTGCTTTAAAAAAAAAAAAAAGAAAAAAAAAAAAGAAAAAAAAAAAAGGATAAGCTGGCATATTTTGCAAATGTATTATTTGCATTAATTATGTAGAAGGTCACAGACTCACAAAATCAGAGAATGCCAGGGGTTGTCAGAGCAGGTTCATCTAGGTTGCACAGGATGGTGTCCAGGTGAGTTTTGAATGACTTCAGAGAAGGAAATTCCTCCACCTCTCTGGGCAGCCTGTTCCAGTACTCTACCACCCTCAAAGTAAAAAAAGTTCCTTCTCATGTTTAGATGGAACTTCCTATGTTCATGTTTGCATCCATTACCTCTTCTCCTCTGGCCAGATACCATTGCAAAAAAGACTGGCCCCATCCTCCTGACACCCACCCTGTAAGTATTTATAAACATTGATAAGATTTTCCCTTAGTCTTTTCTCTAGGCTAAGAAGCTCCAAGTCCTTCAGACTTTCTTCCTGAGAGAGATGTTCTTGTCCCCTAATCATCTTCACANGTCCTGTAACATTGCCTCATGGTTTCTTTTTTTTTTTTTTTTTCTGTAAGTTTTCAGTCCTATCATTATTGCCATCAGTTAAGACAACAGGAAGAATGAGGGAAGGTTGCATGGTGAAAGAAGTCCAAATTTTCTTTCCCCAAAATACATTGTGGTAACATTTCTTCCCTGGCATTTCTAGTTTCAACAGCTTCAGAACTCAGCCAACTTAATAATTGGAGAAACCATACTGACTGCAGAAAGCAGAAACAAGATATGTGGGAGGCCTTGGATTTTTATCTGTATAGGACAAAACCTTTAAAAGAATATTTTTTTCCCTGAAAGCTGTTTGTCTCCTTTGCTGAGAGAATGAAAGGCAAAACAATTTCCACTCAAAGTATCTCGTAGTGGATCTCTGTGTCTATTATGCTTTCTCAAGATTTATATAAGTCACCTGATAATACATGACCACATTCAACAAGGACCTGAGTAGCTTAGGAATGCAATTTACAATCAATGTAACACAGAATTCCATGCAGATTTTTATGAATTATTGTGTTCTAATGCATGTGCTTTCGCTGGATGCCTCCTGTATAAACTCTTTTAGTAATTATTACCATCTGCTTCTTAGCCCAAATCAACTGCACAGCCTTGGAGCCACCTGCAGCAGAATACACAGTAAGATGAGCAATCAAAAGACGAAACAAATCAGTATTTCTTTCTATAAGAACAAATTTTTATATAAACAGGATATCTCCCTATCCATGGACACTAAAGAAGGAACAGGAGAGTAAACATGAGTAATTAAGTCCTTCCCATACTGGTTACTATACAAATGGGCAGGTAGGATTCAAATTTGCCTCCTTGGAACTTCACTGGCCAAAATTGTCTGGTTCCAAACATAGTGGAATAATCACGGTGGACTGCACAAAGGAGTAGCACATGATTCACTTACTGTGTGAATAATCTGGTATCTTTGTTATGGTAAGAGGAGATCAGGCAGGTTTTATGAATAGAATGGTAACTGACTTTTGAAAGACCAAAGGCTGGTGTTCCAGCTAAAGGCAAATCCAAAAATTACACCTTGCTAATGTGTCTTGTTAGTGCCAAAGGCAAACTTTTTCAGCTCCTTGAATTGCAACGTATAAGGACAGAACTGGGAAGAAAGTGAAACTTCAAAAGCAGACAATTGTTTTATGATGTTGTTTCTACCAGCTATACAGCATATGCTTATGTTGACAAACTAAGCAACAGCTGCTTTATTGGCAATATTCAATGTTGAGACACTGATGCTGTGCCTTATAGAGGGAACTTTTCTTATATCAAACTACAGCTAAATGCAACATCTCATCCTGCATGAACCATCCTGCATGAACCCTAAAGGAAATGAAGCAGGTATATACACTGCATTTAAAATTATCAGACTGAAGTAGAGCAGCATATACTGGAGGCTTTAGCATAATTATTCATACAAAGCAATACACTTTTTAAAAATTATTTTTTAATAGGTTACGTATTTCGACNAAAAAAAAAAAAAAGAAAAAAAAAAAAGGATAAGCTGGCATATTTTGCAAATGTATTATTTGCATTAATTATGTAGAAGGTCACAGACTCACAAAATCAGAGAATGCCAGGGGTTGTCAGAGCAGGTTCATCTAGGTTGCACAGGATGGTGTCCAGGTGAGTTTTGAATGACTTCAGAGAAGGAAATTCCTCCACCTCTCTGGGCAGCCTGTTCCAGTACTCTACCACCCTCAAAGTAAAAAAAGTTCCTTCTCATGTTTAGATGGAACTTCCTATGTTCATGTTTGCATCCATTACCTCTTCTCCTCTGGCCAGATACCATTGCAAAAAAGACTGGCCCCATCCTCCTGACACCCACCCTGTAAGTATTTATAAACATTGATAAGATTTTCCCTTAGTCTTTTCTCTAGGCTAAGAAGCTCCAAGTCCTTCAGACTTTCTTCCTGAGAGAGATGTTCTTGTCCCCTAATCATCTTCACAGCCCTATGGTGTATCCTTTCAAGCAGTTCTCTGTCCTTCTTGAACCAGGGAGCCCAGAAATGGACACAGTACTCCAGATGAGGCCTCAGCAGGGCAGAGTAGAGAGGAAGGAAAACCTCCCTCAACTTCCTTGCCACACTCTTCTCGAGGCACTCCAGGATGCCATTGGGCTTCTTGGCTGCAAGGGCACATTTTTGGCTCATTTTTATTCCTTCCTAGGTGTAGTACCCTACACTTGCCCTTGTTGGATTTCATAAGGTTACTTTCTGTTCAACTCTCCAGCCTCTGCAGGTCATGCTGGATAGCAGCACAGCCTTTTGGTATGTCAGCCATCCCTCTCAGTTTTGTGTCTTCAGAAAACTTACTGAGGGTACCCCCAGCAGGACATACACTCTATCCCTTCATTCAGGTTGGTGAATATATCGGGATGATGAGTATATTGAACAGAACTGGACCCAGTACTGACCCCTGGAGAATACCACTTGTTACGGGCCTCCAACTAGACTCTGTGCCACTAACCACAACCCTCTGAGCTCCACCTTTTAGCCAGTTTTCAATCCCCACTGTCCATTCATCTAACCCACAACTCCTAACCTTGTCTATGAGCATGCCATGGAAGCCAGTGTCAAAAGCTTTGCCAAATTCAAGGTAGACAATATCTACTGCCTTTTCTTCATCTATCCACCCAGTCATGCTCTCATAGAAGTCTATCAGATTAGTCTGATCTCTAACTTTATCCTCATCAACCAAGGGAAAGTCTTCATTCCCTTAAACTTTCTCTGTTGCTTCCAAGGATTGAGGGCCAGGCTTAACAGTAAAGTGCGAAGTGAAGGTCCTCTTTAGTTTTGCAACTACATTCCCATCTAGCACCCAAGAAAGAGGTTCAAGTACTTAGGAATTTAACAACTTCTCAGTACCTTACTCATTAGCATTAGATTTCTTTCTTCTGCAGAAAAAAAGCGATGAAAAACTTTCATTAACTTTTTGTCAGGGTTTCAAATGTTTTAGCTGCTTTTTCCTTCTTCCATCTTCCTTTTGTGTTTTGCTCTTTGCCCATCAAGGGAAGCAGCTACTATGAAATAAAGTGTTAATTTCTTCCTTTCTGTAGTGACATTCTTGTGCATTAAATAATTTCCAGACTAGTTCTAGATGCAGAATGTGACTACATAAGGACTTCATAGTTTTTTACAGGGTAGTATTTAATCCTGATGCAAATCCCTAGAAAAAAAGAGTCATACTCATTCCTTTGTATCTCATTGTATAGGATCTAATATGCCACACGGGATGAACTAAACCCTTACTTCCTTTAACATTTTAGTACAGATAGAAATGGGCTGTGAACAAAATAAATGTAATATCCAACAACACGATGTGCATTTTCATTTTGTCTAATGCTTTTGAAGTATATTCTGTCAGCAAACAAACAGTTTTTCAGTACAGGCTTTATCAAAAGCAGACTTTGCCTTTTAGCCCTTTCTTTCAGACTTCTGACTCAAGTCTTAGACTCATATGGGATGTTTTCACCTTTCAGGAAGGAATCTTCCATTCTGATGGATGATACTGCACAATGTGGAAATACTGCATTTTATAAACAATTTTAGGGAGATGAATTAACTTTTGAAAATTTTCTGTTCAGACATGGTACAGATTTTCCTAAATAAGTACTTTCTAGGTTTGCAAAAACAATTATTCACTTTTGAAAAATGGTGTTCATAACGTGCATTAAGTGGAAACATGCAGCGCATTAAGCAGACAATATTAAAAATATAATTAAAAATACTAATGATTACAGGATTATTCAGCTATACCAATCACTGTCCTCTTATAATAAATTAAAAAAGCAAACTCTATAGTAACCTGCAATAAAACAATTAATTCATTTATGTAGACAAAGAAATTTTTCCTTTACTGCTAAATATAATCTAAATGCAAAACCTGATAATTTGGTTATGCTATTTATTCAGCTGATAAAGAAATCAGAAAAATTCTCTGCAGTATGCATATGGTCAAACTAGATCATTTGCAATAATGCTTTAGAGCCTCAGAATGGATGGAACTATGAAATACTCATAACTCAGAAGATACTGTGATTTCCAAGTGTTACTCTTTAATAAGCACCTTATTTCATATCTTTTCACTCTAGAGAACTATTGCCACTTCCAGTGAAATATTTGACACTGAACATGTCAGAATGGAATGTCATGTTGAAGAGTTTCCTGCTTCGATCCAAAACGTCAGTAGATTCACAGATTCATACCATCAGAGTGCTGCATAGATAGCTTCTGGATGTTGTTTTGTTTTAACAAAGATTCTGGATGGGCTCATTTTCTCCATTCATAAATATTTGACAACTGTATTTTCTTATGAAACAAATGCATCATTATTTAAACTAATCCTTAGGGATTAGGGATGCAGTTGCTATGCTTTTTATAGTACTAGGCTCTTCATATAATTTTGGTTTTGAACGTCTGTTATCAACAAGAGTTTAGGGCTGTACAAAGAATATATAAACATGCAGATGTCAAAGAGAATGTTTAAGCGTTTCATAGGATTTTTGGTGTTTGGGGTTTTGTTTGTTTATTTCTTTGTTCTTCATTCTGGTGATTTAAAAGTTACCTTAAAATGCAACATTCTGTCATCAAGTGCTAAGGGATAGCATAATACAGTGGCTAGAGGATGCCATTCAAGTCTATTACTATCTAATACTACAGAAAATTTTCTGTCTATAAATGCACTTATATATATTTTTTTTCCTATAAGCAGATCATGCAGGCTGTGTCTATACTACTAAATGAAATATGATGGAGGCCAGTTCTGCACCCTATGGGACGGACTGGCTTGCATTCACATTTTTCAGAGCTAGCTATCTTCTGGAGTAGACTAGTTTCATGAGACACAAACCACTCAGCATCCACTAGGATACATAGTAGTCCTTTGGATCCTACAACATAATTAATTAGTGTGTGTTTATGAATGGGAGGTGTTAATTTAAAATGCCTGAAGTAATATATAGGGGATACGCTATGAGAGAAGTTCAAGAACAACATATTTTTTAATCTAGGCACATAAGAAGTGAGAGGATAGTGAGGGCAAGATACTTCACAGAAACCACAAGACACATGATTTGCAGAACAACTAATTTCAGAATCTGAAAGGCACATTTTTTAAGGCCTATTATATTCTTTCAAGTTATGCTCTATCTCACCATGTGAATAATTAGTCTTATGTTTAGTGCTACCTGCAGTAGTCATGCTGTCAGTTAAGTTACTTTTTTTCAACAACACTGACAGCAGGTGTTTCTCCTTGCCTTGACCAACTACCACAATACACATCAAAGGGGTTCTATTCTGGAAATTTGAGAGAATGCATTCTTCATCCAGACCTCATGGAATTCTTTGATCTGTCTGACAAAAATGCTCATTAGTGAGAATGGACACGAGTTCAGAAGAAATTCAACCATTATTGCTTTTCTTTGATGATGTAGAAGATATAGATGACTATTTTTGTTTTAAAAAAATAATTTCTGTGAAACATTTTTCTCTTTCTTTGACAGCTAAAAGTCCTCAAATAGGTAAACTGTATTCCAGGATGCTCACAAGAATCTGGGAAGAACTCTGAAACTGAAGAACTGTGGGAGCTGCAAGATCTAGCACAGCTGCATTACTGAATCTCAGAATAAAGTCTTGAAAAGAGAATAGCAGTTCTGAGTTTACGTATGGGAATCTGGATAGAACACTAGTGCACTAACTTCTTAGGGTCAGAAAAGTGATGGGAAACTGATCCTCTGAGTTTCTCTGATTGTAGTGGATTGTTACATTATGCTATTTCAAGACAGCAACCATCAGTCTTGAGAGATGTGGCTCAAATCAGATAAAATTTCAGCCTCTTGAGATATCTTTTATAGCATATCTCGCTCAGATTTTGAAAGCCGGGTTTTATAAATGCCCCTCAAAAGAACATGGGAAAAATATCATCCAAAGTAATTGTAAACTGATGGGTGTCCAGAAAAGCTGATTTAGAAAATTAAGATATTCAGTTAAAAAATCAGCTTCCGACCGTTGAAAAATATTTTTTTAAAAGGAAGAATATATGCTGAAATCATTAAAAAATATAGAGGAAATGAATAGGAAACTCTTTTTTTCATAACTCAAGCTCTAAAGAGCACCTCAGGAGATGAGTATGCAGTAGCTTTATAATGATCAAAAAGAAGTACCTTTTCCACACAGTGTAATTAAGAAGTGAATTTTATTTTCATAGGAAGTTGATAAATCTGCAAAAGTTTAAAAAAATTAAAAAGCAAGAGTCTTTCTGTGGTTGCTGAAGACAGTAGCCTAGACGAAACTTCCAGTTCAAGAAGCCTTAATTGTCCACTTTCCCTAATGATTTGTTGCAACCTCCAGGACACTGAGCTTTAGCTGTTGTTTTCTGCTATGGACAGCCTAATGTTCTTGGGAGACCTCTAGTATTCTCACAAATACATCTTGCAAACTGCATTCTGTACTGAACTTAATCATCTCCCACTGGGTCCAGATTTATTCTGAACCTTTGAATGTCTTTAAAGAAATATAATCTAATAAACCATGTACTCTCACACAGTATTCATGTAAATTGCTTGAATGAAAACTGCCTCAATCCGATGTTTTGTATATTTGCTTTGTTTAAATAAAGAATACATCTGTCTACATAAAACTCAAGCATGCTCCATCTTAAGTGAAACACAATGAACGTGTTTTTTTCTTTTTTAACTTATCATAATGCACTAAATTGAACTTCAGATAATTTCTTTTAGCTTAATACAGATAGTTTTAAGAGATAGCAATAGTTGGTCTCCTTCCCTCCAGGACCAAATACAGTGACTTGTGTCCAAATTGTTCAGAGCTACACTAATTTGCCAAATCCTTAACAGCATAGCATTTGACTCACTGTCTCCTTTGAGCTCCATGTCAAGATATAAACCCTGGTTGCCTTTTGGAGATATATATATATATATATATATAAAATATATCTTTTAAAGTTGGAATTCTGTGAAATAATATGAAAGTTGTATGTCAGCCTGCTAGACTGGTGTTCCTATGGTCTGGATTTGAGGGCATGCCTAACTCTGTGTTAGGAAGGTTCATTTTGAGATGTTTGGGCTGTGATTTTGAAGGATGTGGATAGGAACTTAAACTGGTTCAGTATTATCTACACTGCATTTTGAGAGTGGTCTTTCCCAAAACCACATTCGTGTTTTTGGATAAATTAAACTAATTCACCCACTTGGAAAGAAATGAAAATAAACTAAATGTCTTCCCAAGAATGAGAAAGAAAATAGTCAAATCTTTCTCTACAAATTAAAACGTAAGCTTAAGACATCACTTTTTATGAAGAAGATTCTGTTTTGCTATAGCTGCGCCATTTATAATGTCTTGTTGCTGTTTTTTCCAACTAATTTCAGTCAAAAAGTGAATGAATTGTAGTCAGTGTATTAAAGCCAAGGTGACTAGTTTAATTCTACTACTCTGGTGATGACTAGAGCAATACCCAACAAGAATCATTCCCCACCCTGTACAGTGATGAGTACTCAAATATAAAGCTTTGAACAGAAGCAACTTAACCTTAAAATCTTTAATTAAGAGTATGGTTTCCTCAAAGACAGCTCTGAAAGATGCAGTAGAGTTACTAAATAAATTGTAGAGTGTCAGTCACATATAGTAGCCTCAAAGAGAGGAGCAAACAAGGTATGAATTGCATTCTGCAGTGTAACTCTTCACATGGCCTTACTGTTTTGCTATAAATGTAAACAGTTCAGAAAAAAGCAACCATGGAGTATTATGTTTACAATAAGTGCTACATTTCATTAAGAGATAAGCATATGAAGCTATAAAAGAACAAAAAAACCCAACCAAATCTAATGCATTATATGATGGATATTAACAATGTCTGTACAATAGTAGTAAGAATAAATCTCTTTCAGTTTTTAGAATAGAATGGTTCAGAATATCAACAGAATATCATTTGCATGTAGAATATTTTGTAGGAAAAAAGTATTTGAAAGATAGATCATTAAGAATGCAAAAATCAAACAATACAGAGTTAGAAAATGCTAATAATGAGGTTGCTTTAATTCAGTTTTATATTTAGATACATAAACATAAGTGGAAAGAATTTTCCCCTGGATGTTCTCAAGGACACTCAATTTATCCATTTATAAAACAGTCATTTCAGGAGAATTGAATCTCTAAATACTAAAAGCTAAGGCACAAGTTGTACCTGTCACTTACAGCAAGTGGAACTCATCCTGTGGCACTGTTTGCATTGACATAATCAACTCTGTTGCTCATCTAGTAACTAGTTGGACTGTATGTTCATTTACAATTCTTACTATTGAAAATATGTGATGTAAAGCCTTGTTTAGTGTACATGTTTCAGATCCTGCTCTGTACACTGAGTTACTGATTTTTTTCAGTGACTCTAGAGCCTCAAACAACAATCAGTCTTTGCCCCTGTGAGGCCATGTTAATGGCATACTATTTCACAGGTGAAGTCCAGCAGAAGAAGAGTGTTACAGCCAAATGTCCAGTCTGAGACAGCTAATAGCTGATTATTCAAAGTACTTGGCATTAAATTTCTGGTTTATATGTTCAGAGCATACTTACAGAACTTCTGCAAATCAGGCACACAGATCTTGAATTGGACACACAGAAAAGATGCAAGAGATGCTGCAGCCTAGGAAGACTGAATTTTCACAGGATAATTTTAGGGCTTTATTCAGTGACTGTAATGTAAAATGCAGAATCAGGCTCATGTCACAGTCTAGATGTCTTACTCACAATGTTGCTTAAATGACAAGAAGGTAAATTTCTGCTTTCCAGTCATTGAGTGCCACAGAGTCTACCTGCAACAAAATTAAAAAAAAAAACTTTTCTCTTTCCTAAACTGTAGGAATTTTTCAAATTCTCCCCAACTTGAGACTGAGACGAAAATCTCAGTATTTTGTATAGCCATCACTTTTAAAGTGTATTTTGTAAAGCTGTCATTTCTGTGGGTCTATGTTAGGTGTTCTCAGGACCTAGCTATACTTACTCAATGGTTATGCATCCCAAATGGTTGTAGGTGAGAAATACCTAGATACTCAGGTCAGCCAACATAGCGGCAGTTCCAGATGTTTTCTATAGCAGGACTAAGGTGAACAAGGGTGTTTTGTAGAACTCCCAAAGGAGAGTTCTTAAGAGACTGGAGCATGTGCCCTATGAGGAGAGGCTGAGGAACCTGAGGCTTTTTGGTCTGGTGAGGAGAAGACTTGAAGGGGATCTAATCAATGTTCATAAATATATGAGGGCAGGGTGTCAAGAGGGAGAGGACAAACTCTTCTCAGTTGCACCCTGTGACAGGACAAGGGATAATGGTTATAAAGTACAGCATGGGAAATTCCACCTCAATGAGGAACTTCTTTACTGGAACAGGCTGCCCAGAGAGGTTGTGGAGCCTCCTTCTCTGTAGACTTTCAAGGATCGTCTGGATTCATTCCTGCGTGCCCTGTGCTAGATTCTATTGCCCTGCTCTGGCAGGGAGGATTGGACTTGATGATCTTGAGGTCCCTTCCAACCCCTGACATCCTCTGATCCTGTGAACTCAAGCTAGTTTTGCTTTTAAAGTTTGATGCCAGATGCCCACCAAAGCTGCTCTATCATTCCTCCTCAGCTAGAAAGGAGAAAGAAAATGTGGTCCCCTATAAAGTCACAAGTCCTACCAAGAAGGGTATTCCAGTGTGAACTCCTCTCCAGTGCAGGCTTTCCATGGAGCCACAGCTTCCTTTGGGCACATTCATCCACTCTAGTATGAGATCCTCTACAGACGTCAAGTTCTGCCTCACCTTTAAGCTCCATGGGGTGCAGAGAAGCAGTCTGCCTCCCCATGGTTTTCACTACAGGCTACAGAGGAATCTCTGCTCCAACACCTGGAGCACGCACTTCCATGGCCTCTTCACTGACCTTGGTGTCTGCAGAGCTGTTCTTTCCATATATACTCATTCCTCTCTCTGTTGCATTTGTTATGATGGTTCTTTTTCTCCCTTCTTAAATATGTTGTCACAGAATCACTACCACCATTGGTGATGGGTTTGGCCTTGGCCAGTGGTGAGTTCATATTAGGGCTGGCTAGTCTTGACACAGGGGTAGCTTCTAGCAGCTTCTCACAGAAGCCATACATGTAACACACCCCACCCTCCCCAGCTGCAGAAATCTTAGTGTGCAAACCTAATACACAGCTGAACATGGAAATGCAGCAGCAGACTGTTCCCTGAGGGGATAATGGGAGGGAACCAGGGCTGACCCTAGGGCAGGCAATACTTTCACTGTTGTGATGCAGTCCTACAGGGTCCAAACAGAGTGGGCAGAGCTTGAGGCTTGTAGCAAGATCCATCAACAGTCCCCAATGTGGCAAAAAAATACATCAGGTCCAGAGTACACCCACAGGATCCTATTAGGAGTGGCAAGACAATGACAGAAACAGGGCCTGAGGCAAACTTTAGAGCATGTCCGAGAGATCCCTCTACAAGGCGAGTGGCTCACAGTTTAGGGAAAAAGTCCATCCAGAAGGCAGGGCTGGAGAGAGATATCTCTATAATGTAGCCCAGGCATTGTCTTAAGTCCCAAGACTGAGATGGAATTTGGGTCCTGGGTCTGTGGGTAAAGTGCCAGTGGAGCAGCCAGATAGGGTTGCTCCAGGCCATTAACTAGTGGATCCATGATACACATTTAGTATTCAAGCTAATTCTGTGTCTATTTTGGGTCTTGTCCTCTCTGTAGCAAACTTAATTTTTTTCCACTATGCTTTATGCAAAGTTTTTTTTCTGAGTTCTGCGTATTACTGCCTGTCTTCTACACACTTCCTTTCTGGAATATCCTTCTGGGGTGTGGTAACTTGCACAGTATCCACTATGCTCAGGTAAGGCTGATTTATGGAAAGGCTTCATAACTTTTATCCCATGTATTATGTCTTACACTATTTTTCCAAACATATTGGTAAACTTTTTGATCCAAGTATTTTATTGACTTATTTTCAGAAGTGCCCAGGTCTCAGGAGTTCCTAAGTTCCAGTTGAGACACAAACCAGAGACACAAAACCTAATCCAGAGAGAACATGCTGCAGTACATTTTTCCTATTTCCACCAATATGACCTCTGTTTTCACCACACTGTCCATGATACCTGAGCCCTCTAGGAGTGCATCAGCTTCAAAATAACTTCACTTAATTGGTGTAGGTAGCTTTGAAGACATTATCAGCTGTGCATCCAGAAACTGTAAAACTTGGTAGCAGGTGGTTTTCCCTATGCTAATGTCTGTCATTGTACCTTCTGATCTTGATCGATGACTTTGTGTCATCTTTCCACCTTGTTGTAAAATCCTCTCTTCCAGGTCTTTAATGAAATTTATTAAAAAGCATGGAGTTTAATGTGAAACCTTGGAGCACCTCTCTCTTAATGCGCTGATGTTTTTTCAAATCCTCTCATTTTCTGTTTCTTAGCCAATTCTGTCATTTTTATCTCTCAGCCTATATTTAATAATAAATATAATTTGTTCTACATCTATCATATTATTTTCCAAGTTTTCCTTTTTTCACTCTTTAAAACATCTTTCACCTGATTTAACAGAGACAGCTACAAAAGTCTTTATGCTGATATTGATCTAATCAATGAAAAGATGCTAAGTAGCCTCATATTACTGCTGTCTGGTGTTGGAGAAAATTACATGAAAAGAGGTGGTGTAAGTGACATGTAATAAATATTGTCTGTGCCAATGAGTCTTGAATACTGTACTAATATTTCAGACAGGTTATATCCCATTAGTAAAGGACTTTGGAGTGGGTTATGACAGAATTGTGTTAGAGAGCTACCAGACATGAAAGATTTTAGGCCCACATGTCGTCTTTGTTGGGAAAGGAGCTGTACTACTATTTAGCCTGTTTCAGAGTTTGTTAGAGAGAAACCTGAAAGTGACATGCTGATACCTGTGGGACAATCACAAAATCACGGAATGTTAGAGGTTGGAAGGGACCTCCGGAGATCATTGAGTCAAATGCCCCTGCCAAAAGCAGGATCACCTAGGGTAATCCACACAGGAATGCATCCAGGCAGTTTTGAAAGTCTCCGGAGAAGGAGACTCCACAACCTATCTGGGCCTCCTGTTCCTGTGCTACATCATCCTCACTGTAAAGAAGCTTTTCCTCATGTTGAGGTGAAACCTCTATTTGAGTTTGTGTCCATCATTCCTTGTCTTATTACTGCACACCACTGAAAAGACATTGGTCCCATCCCTTACAACAACCCCTCAGATATTTATAGACATTGATCAGATCCCCTCTCAGTCTTCTCCAGACTAAACAGCCCCAGGTCTCTCAGTCTCTCTTTATAGGGCAGATCCTCAATTCCCGTAATCATCCTTGTGGCTTTCTATTGGACTCTTTCCAGCAGATCCCTGTCTCTCTTGAACCAGGGAGCCCAAAACTGGACACAGTGTTCCATATGTGGTCTCACCAGGGCAACAGAGCAGAGGGGGAGGAGAATGTCCCGAGACCCGCTGGACACACTTTTCTTGATGCACCCCAGGATACCGCTGGCCCTCCGGGCCACAAGGGCATATTGCTGTCTCACAGAGAATTTGCTGTCCACTAGGACTCTAAGGTCTTTCTCCGTGGAGCTGTTTTCCAGCAGGGCAACCCCTAACTTGTACTGGTGGCTCCTGTTATTCCTTCCAAGATGCAGAATCTTGCACTTGTCCTTATTGAACTTCATGAGGTTTGCTTTCATCCAGCTTTCCAGCCTGTCCAGATCTCATTGGATGGCAGCTCAGTCTAACGGAGTGTCGAGGTGTGCCTAGTGAGGTTTGGGAGTCAGTCAGCCACCTTGGTGTAGGTAGGGAATAATGATCCATGTGTCACCACAGACACAGAAGTTGATAGATTGGTCACTATGGAAGGATCTGTGAACAGTCTAGTTGGACCTAGGCTCACTCTCCCTAAAAAGATGACAGGGCCATTAGATAGCTAAAGTGCATTTATAGTAATGCACACAACATGGGCAGAGGACCTAGAAGCCATTGTGCTGCAAGGCAGCTATGACAGTAGCCATCACAGAAATGCAATGGGACAACTTGCATGACTGGAGTGCTGCCACGGATAGACACAGCTCTTCAGAAGGGACAAGCAAGCAAGGAAAGGTGGTAGTGTGGCACTATCAGTCAGGGAGGGATATGACTGTCTAATGCTTAGTGACAGTGGTAATAGAGTTGAATGTCTATGCACAAAACCAAGGGGAAGGCAAGTAAGGCAGACACTCTGATGGGAGTCTGTTACAGATCACCTAGTCAGGATGAAGAGGTTGATGAAGCACTCTGCAAGTAGTTGAGAGAGTTTCACAGTCTCTACCTCTTGTTCTGATGGGGAATTTCAACTTCACAGATGTCTGCCGGGAATACAATCCCGCAGAGAAAGACCCAGAGGTTCTTCGTGTGTGGGTGCTAACTCCCTAACACAGCTAGTGAAGGAGTCAATTAGGGAAGGAGCCCTCCTGGACCTGTTTGTTAACAGAGAAGGACTTGTGGGGGATGTAGGTTGGAGGATGCCTTGGGAATAGTGACCAAAAGTGACAGTTTTCAATTCTCAGGGGAGTAAGGAGGGGAGTTAGCAGAATGCTCACCTTGGACTTACTCAGGGCCTATTTCAGCCTGTACAGACGACTGATTGACAGAATGCCTTGGAAGGCTACCCTGCAGGGCAAAGGAGTTGAGGGATGCTGGGAACTTTTTAAGAAGGAAATCTTAAGGACACAGGAGCAGGCCACCTCCATGTCCCAAAAGACAAATCAGAAAGGAAGGAGACCTGCATGGTTGAATAGAGAGCTTTGGCTGGAAGAGGGGACAGGCCACTCAAGTGGACTGTAAAGACGTAGTAAGGCACTGTAAGGAGAAAATTAGAAGGGCCAAAGCCCAACTCGATCTGGCTACTGTTATGAAGAAGAATAAAAAATGTTTCTATAAATGCATCAACAACAGGAGATCTGAGGAGAATCTCCATCCTGTAATGGATATGTGAGGAAAGATAGTGACAAAGGCTGAGGAAATAGCTGAGATACTCAATGCCTTCTTTGACTCAGTCCTTAGAAGCAAGAATAGTTGTTCTCTGGGTATCCAGCTCCCTTAGCTGGGAGACAGAGAAGGGGAAGGAAATGAGGTTCCTGTGCTCCAATGAGAAATGGTTTGAGACTTGCTACACCATTTAGGTGTGCGCAAGTCTATGGGACCTGGATGAGATGCACCCAAGGGTGCTAAAGGATTTGGCAGAAGAGCTTGCCAAGCCAGTTTCCATCATTTTTCAGCAGTCCTGGCTAACTGGTGAGATCCTGGTGGGCTGGAGGTTAGCAAATGTGATGCCTATCTATACAAGAAGGGCTGGAAGGATGCTATAGGTTTAGGACTAACATACTATTGTAAATAAAAGTTTTCCAGAATATTCCAGAATACTGGGGGAGGCTGGACAGTCCTCAGGGTGCTGGACAGGACATTACAAAATATCTTTATCTCATCCCACTCCCCTGCAAATCTCTAGAAAATCTGAATTTACAGATTGTTCTTTCTCTCTTTATTCTCTGCTCCCCTGTGCTTCACTCTTACTTCTCCCACTCCTTCCTTGCTTATCTGTCTTTCTGTTTGGGAGGTAAGATCTGGTGTGGTGGGCACAGAGAGTAATTATTTCAACTGTGCAACGTGGCCTCCAGGCCTTGTCCAGGGGGGTCTGGGCTATGTGTTGGGTTATATATGTATATATTTATATATATTCTATATATATTTATTATCTTTTGCATTTAGTCTACTTTCGTAAATAATAATTTCCTTTAACTTCCAAACTCTGTGCAAGTATTGCTATTTACTCCTTCTAGGGTAAATTCCACATTCTGTCTGGTGCAAAACCACCCCAAAGGAGGATCTGGGCAACTATACGCCAGTCAGTTTGACCTTGGCGCCAGGGAAAGTCATGGAAGAGATGATCGCAAGAGACATCATGTATCACGCACAGGACAGCAGGATGATTTGGCCCAGTCAACATGAGTCTATCAAGGACAAGTCTTGGTCAATCAGTCTGATCTCCTTCTATGATAAGGTGACCTACCTGGTCCTGTCACTGGGCATCACCGAGAAGAGGCTAGCTCCATCCTCCTGCCACTCACTCCTTACATACTTATAAACATGAATGTGGTCACCCCTTGGCTGTCTCTTCTCCAAGCTAAGAAGCCCCAGCTCCCTCAGTGTCTCCTCATAAGGAAGATGTTCACCTTCCTTATTCGTTTTTGTGGCTCTGCACTGGACTCTCTCAAGCAGCTCCCTGTCTTTCTTGAGCTGGGGGCCCCAGAACTGGACACAATACTCCAGATGAGGCCTCACCAGGGCAAAGTAGAGGGGCAGGAGAACCTCCCTCGACCTACTAACCACACCCCTTCTAATACACCCCAGAATGGCATTGGCCTTCCTGGCCACAAGATCACACTGCTGGCTCATGGCCATCCTTCCATCCACCAGGACTCCCAAGTCCTTCTCCCCTTCACTGCTCTCCACCAGGTCAGTCCCCAACCTATACTGATACATGGGATTGTTCTTTTCCAGGTGTACAACTCTACACTCACTCCAAGGAAAGGCTGTTGATGTCATCTACCTCGACTTTAGTAAGGCCTTTGACACAGCTTCCCATACTGGAGAAACTGACTGCTCATGGCTTGAATAAGCACATGGCATATTTGGTAAATGGCTGGGACCAGTGAGTTGNCTACTTTCGTAAATAATAATTTCCTTTAACTTCCAAACTCTGTGCAAGTATTGCTATTTACTCCTTCTAGGGTAAATTCCACATTCTGTCTGGTGCAAAACCACCCCAAAGGAGGATCTGGGCAACTATACGCCAGTCAGTTTGACCTTGGCGCCAGGGAAAGTCATGGAAGAGATGATCGCAAGAGACATCATGTATCACGCACAGGACAGCAGGATGATTTGGCCCAGTCAACATGAGTCTATCAAGGACAAGTCTTGGTCAATCAGTCTGATCTCCTTCTATGATAAGGTGACCTACCTGGTCCTGTCACTGGGCATCACCGAGAAGAGGCTAGCTCCATCCTCCTGCCACTCACTCCTTACATACTTATAAACATGAATGTGGTCACCCCTTGGCTGTCTCTTCTCCAAGCTAAGAAGCCCCAGCTCCCTCAGTGTCTCCTCATAAGGAAGATGTTCACCTTCCTTATTCGTTTTTGTGGCTCTGCACTGGACTCTCTCAAGCAGCTCCCTGTCTTTCTTGAGCTGGGGGCCCCAGAACTGGACACAATACTCCAGATGAGGCCTCACCAGGGCAAAGTAGAGGGGCAGGAGAACCTCCCTCGACCTACTAACCACACCCCTTCTAATACACCCCAGAATGGCATTGGCCTTCCTGGCCACAAGATCACACTGCTGGCTCATGGCCATCCTTCCATCCACCAGGACTCCCAAGTCCTTCTCCCCTTCACTGCTCTCCACCAGGTCAGTCCCCAACCTATACTGATACATGGGATTGTTCTTTTCCAGGTGTACAACTCTACACTCACTCCAAGGAAAGGCTGTTGATGTCATCTACCTCGACTTTAGTAAGGCCTTTGACACAGCTTCCCATACTGGAGAAACTGACTGCTCATGGCTTGAATAAGCACATGGCATATTTGGTAAATGGCTGGGACCAGTGAGTTGGGGTTGGACTTGATGATTTTAGAGGTCTTTTTCAACCAAAACAATTCTATGATTCTGCATACCTATAAACTAAAACTGGGGCTCTGACATTATCTTTTGGGATGAAACTTATCCTGGTGAGATGTGTTACATGTGCTCTGTGGGAAGTTTCTGAATTGAACATTTTTGGGAACATAATAGGAAAGATATCCAACATCTGAATCTCGACTCTGAAGTGTGATATTTTCTTCAGGCACATTCAAACTGCTTGTTCTAATGCAAACACATCTAAAACTTAGGGGTCTGAATTGTTTTCAGTGGATATCTATATATCCCTGACTTATAAACAGTATATGTAGGACAAGTAGGTGGTTAATTTTGGTGTTGACGTAGGCAGGATAAAAACGAGTTTATCATCTGACAGTGGAGCATCTACGGATGTAAGGGTACCTCTGAAATCAGATGCAATTGCAGTTCAGCAATTTTCATCAATGTTCCTCTTCAGACACTTAGGTTCTTGTTGGCGTATGGCCAGTTGACAGTACAGGACAAAACCTATAAAGTCAGCTGGTGGATCTGTACGACATAATGGACATAATGCCAGTTCTTCTACCAACTAAAACCTCAGTCTATTCCTTTCACAAGTGTGATGGTTTGGGAGTTACCTGCCCTCCCGCACAATGAAATCACCCAGACTAGAGTCAGCTGGCTGGAAGTTAAGGAATGAAGCTATATTTGCAGCTTAGCACAATTTACAAGCATATATATGTACACAATACGCAGTTATATACAAGTTAAAAGTAAAACAGAAATGTGAAATTCTCTTTAGAACAATCAGATTGTCAGGAGGCTCCTGACCCAAACCTCCTCCCCCCCCCCGCCGCCTCTTTCCCTCCCTTCAGAAATAACCAGATCAGTGCCCATATATCTCACGTGGTAAATCTGGAAAGATCTGAGGTGAGATGTCAAAAAGACAACAAGGCGGTTAGAGGAAATAAAGGGTTAGGTCGGATCAGAGTTAAGGCAGAAAGCATCTACAGACCATCACAGAGTGAAGGAGCAGAACGACAACTACTGAGAATTAACTCAGAAGTGTGTGAGAAGTGAAGTGTCTTATCTATATTTTGACTAGCTGTGCTTTTCAGAAGAATGAGTGATATAGGTTAATGTTATTGGTTTTCTTTCTTCTCACAGCTAAGGATTTAATTTCTCTCAGTAAAAAAATAGCCTCAAATCAGCACAACAAGGAGCAGTGGACCAAAAGCACTCTGAATGTAGACAGACATATCTAGTTCTGATGTTGATCTCTGTGCTGTGAGGGAGGTTTACAGTGGGTCTCACTGTTCTGCTTCCTTTCCCTTCAATTTCTTCGATTATCCTATAGGCTCTCCCTCTGATATTACTTCGCATATGAACTTCCTTTCTGACATGGGAATTGTACATGTCAAAACATAACTGAATGCATTTCTAACAGGTCATAAAAGGCATTTTTAGGCAAGATTCAGGCCTAGGAATCCTTTGTCCATGTCTGTGATATGCCTTTTTTGATGTGACCTATGAGAGATCCTGAGACTTCCTGATACCCTTAAGGCTATATTTTTTCCCCTTGATTGCATCATTCCTCATTAATAAAGCATAAAAATTTCATTGGCATATCAGTTCATTTGATATTTTGCAAAAGATCCTAATCAGCTTACTACAGTAAAACCGGGAGAGGCATCAACAAAACCTTCACAATGGACTTCCAAAGGACATACTTCTGCTTATTGCACTGGTTTGAGACTAATTGGAATATTTTACTGAGAGAAATTAAATCCTTAGCTGGCCAATGTAATGCCCATCCACAAGAAAAGGCAGAGGAAAAGGCAGGAACACTTAACACCTTCTTTGTCTCAATCTTCAATAGTGGAACAGGTTGTCTCCAGGACAACTGGCCTCCTGAACAGGCAGATGGAGCCAGGGACCAGTATAGTCCTCCTGTAATTCAGGAGGAAACAGTAAGGGACCTGCTGAGCCACTTGGACCCTCACAAGTCAGGGGCCCAGATGGGGTCCATCCTAGGGTGCTGAGAGAGCTGGCAGATGAGCTGGCCAAGCTGCTCTCCATCATTTATCAACTGTCCTGGCTCACTGGAGAGGTCCCTGAAGACTGGAAGCTGGCCAGTCTGATGGAAGGGCTGGAATGAGGAACTAGGAAATTACAGACCTGTCAGCCTGACCTCAGTGCCAGGCAAAGTTATGGAACAGATCATCTTGAGTGCCATCACAAAGCACCTACAGGACGGCCAAGGCATTAGGCCCAACCAGCATGGACATAGGAAGGGCAGGTACTGATGACCAATCTGATCTCCTGTTATGATCAGGTTACCCTCCTGGTTAATGCAAAGACGGCTGCAGATGTAGTCTACCTGGACTTCAGTAAAGCCTTTGACACTGTTTACCATAAAAAGCTCCTGGCAAAGCTGGCAGCTTGTGGCTTGGACAGATTCAATCTGATATGGGTCAAGAACTGGCTGGAGGGCCAGGCCCAGAGAGTGGTGGTGAATGGTGCCACATCCAGTTGGCAACTGTCACTAGTGCCGTCCCCCAGGGATCAGTGCTGGGCTCAGTCCTGTTCAGTATCTTTATTGATGATCTGGATGAGGGAATTGAGTCCATCATCAGTAAGTTTTTAGAAGACACCAAGTTAGGAGCAGGTTTCCATCTGTTGAAGGATAGGAGGGCCCTGCAGAGGGACCTGGACAAGCTGGATGGGTGGGCAGAGGCCAATGGGTTGAGATTTAACAAGGATAAGTGCAGGGTTCTACACTTTGGCCACAACAACCCAATGCAGCACTACAGGCTGGGGACAGAGTGGCTGGAGAGCAGCCAGGCAGAAAGGGACATGGGAGTGCTGGTAGATAGTAGCTGAGCATGAGCCAGCAGTGTGCCCAGGTGGGCAGGAAAGCCAATGGTATCCTGGCCTGCATCAGGAATGGCATGGCCACTAGGACAAGGGAGGTTATTCTTCCCTTGTACTCAGCACTGGCCAGGCCACACCTTGAGTCCTGTGTCCAGTTCTAGGACCCTCAATTCAAAAGAGATGTTGAAGTGCTGGAACTTGTCCAAAGAAGGGTGACAAAGCTGGTGAAGGGCCTGGAGCACAAGCACTATAAGGAGAGGCTGAGGGTGCCGGGATTGTTTAGCCTGGAAAAGAGGAGGCTCAGGGGTGACCTCATTGCTGTCTACAACTGCCTGAAAGGAAATCATAGCCAGGTAGGGGTTGGTCTCTTCTCCAGGCAACCAGCGACAGAACGAGGGAGCACAGTCTCAAGTTGTGCCAGAGGAGGTAGGAAGGAGGAAGAAGTTCTTCACAGAGAGAGTGATTTGCCATTGGAATGGGCTGCTCAGGGAGGTGGTGGAGTCACTGTCCCTGGAGGTGTTCAAGAAAAGAGGGGATGAGGCACTTAGTGCCATGGTCTAGTTGATTGGCTAGAGCTGGGTTATAGGTTGGACTGGATGCCCTTGGAGGTCTCTTCCAACCTGGTTGATTCTATGATTCTATGATTCTATACTAAAAAGCACTGTATATAAATTATTATGAGGGTTATCTATATTACAAATTTATATAATTTCTTTAAATGTTACTATCTACCAAATTCAAACCTTCATTCTATATCAATAATTCTGTGTGAATGTAATGTTCATATTTGCCTTTCTCACCTCTGACTTAAGCACTGCCTTTTAAAATGGGGTTTATTTCAATCTTAGAGTCACATAATGTGTTAAGTGTATCTGCCTCAAACTCTGAAGATTGGTTGGGTCGTCTTCTCCAGCTCTTACTAGCTGCAGATCTGGTCAAATGCATCTAGGAAAGAAAAAAAGATAAAAAGAGCAACATAGCTTAATACTATCTTGTTTATTATTTAGTAAATTAGTCTCAAGAAAAAAAATGTAACTGCAACCAAAGAACCAAAGATGCAATTAATTTTATTGTTCTCTCAGAACATTTGCTTTTTACCTTGATTGTACAGATTGTACAGACAATCTGTACAGATTACAGACAATCTGTAAGTCTTCCAAATCAGTTTTACATGAGTTTAAGAAGCATCTAACCTAACACTCCTTCTAACACTTCTTTTAGCTTTGTTACAACAACAGCAAAAAAATCATAAATATTATTTCTTTACGTCCCTATGTTCATACATATTTCTGTTTTACCACTTAAGAGCTGCCAGCTCTGTCTAGGCTCATGATTCCTACTTACAGAACTCTTTTGAACTTGTATAGCAGCATGCTCAAAAGCTGTTAGGAGTTTGTCAATGTAATAGCTTAAGATAAAAATGCTCTAGGTAAAAATAATATGTAAGGACATTATCAGACACCAACATATTTGTCTACATATTATAGCATATTGAATGCCCTATGGATGAGTCTTATAAATATTTCAGCACTGATATCTGTTTTTCTTCTCCTTTGTAGAACCAATTTCATATTGATTGAATGTATAGCAGAGCTCTAATTTCCCATCTTTCCATCTCACAAATAAAGATAGATCAAATCTGAATTATTTTTTAAGCTACATGGCTTATGAACAGATGTCCTGGGATGGGATATGATAAGGTTAGATTTTTGGGTTTGGTGGCAGTGGGGTTTTTTGGGTTGGTTGTTTTTTGGTTTTTTGGGGATTTTTGTGTGTGTGTATTGGGTTTAGCTGGCTGGCCTTACAAAGAGGGATGGGGGAATGGGGGTGAGAGTCATTTAGGGACTACCTCAACACACCCTGTGCCCCATATTAGATACCATGATGATGTCAAGCCAAGGAAAGGACTGGTTGGGGGTGGAATGGATTTATGAGACTTGGAGTTCATCCTATAACTTGTAAAGTTTCCTGTTCCAGATTTATGTGGTTTTTTGGTTGTTTTTTGTTCCCTCTCCCCACATACACATACACACATACACACTTCTGGGCTGGGGTGCTTCCCTTTTGTCCTTGCTCTGCTCATGTGTGCAGTTTGTGTTTTCTCTGTTCCCCTGCCAGCTACATACACTGTTAATTTTCTTTGTATCATTTCCTATTACTTCTGCAAATTTGTTGTTTTTTCCCTTCTCTCAACTCCTGAAGGTTTTCTGTTTTCTTATCTGCAACCGGATCCTCTTTTCCTCCTGGTCACACCCAGAGAAGGAAGTGAGGAGTGGGGGATTGCTTGTTAGAGCAGACAGTGTCAAAACAGGACACAATCTTCACAGGAAGCGGGAGCGGCCACAGCCAACGCAGGCAACTGAATCATAGAATCATAGAAATATAGAATCATAGAATGAGAGGGGCTGGAAGGGACTTTGAAAGATCATCTAGTCCAATCCCCCTGTCAGAGCGGAATCACCTATACCAGATCACATAGGAACATGTCCAGGTGGATTTTGAATATCTCCAGAGAGGGAGACTACACAACTCCCCTGGGCAGCCTGTTCCAGTGTCCTGTCACCCTCACAGGGAAAAAATTCCTCCTCATGTTTAAATGAAACTTCCTACACCTTAGAACTAGCCAATGGGTATTCAATGCCATACTGACATTGTGCCCACCATATAAAAGTGGTTGCAGCAACTACGGGTGTTTTGAACAGTTGTCTATGACCGATGTTGGTGCTGGTATTGGAGCAGGATCAGGTGGCTGGGCCAGGCTGGGCCATCGCAGTCAGTGTTGCATTTTGTATAACTCACCATATATACCATTTAGTTAGTATTATTGTCTTCCCCGACTGTTGTTACTGCTTTGTGCTGTTCTGTTGAACTCTATCTCAAACCATGGGATTTCACCTTTTTTTTCCTTATTCTACTTCACACCAGGAGGTGTGGGGAGAGTCAGTTGTGCAAGTGGCTTGTGGGGCTTAACTGCCATGGACCTAAACCATGACAACAGAAAAAAACAGAATGTTTTCACTAATACCATAATTCACATGTCTTGTTGTAGCCCAGGTTATTTAAATCAGAAAACTGAGAAATTTTCTAAAGAAAAACTAATCACTGTGAAAATACATGCTCAAATCTAACCTCATAGTTGCTATCTTCTCACATATAGAGTGGAGAGACTTAGTTTATATTGGTAAAAGAGAGGGCTTTGTCTCATCAAGAAATGTCTATAATTACACTTAGAAGAAGGGAAATCAGATTACATGAGTTGTAAAAGCAATCTTGGTACTATGTTATATAAATTGAGATTGTTTGGGGTTGATTTTTATGGTAGACGTATTCATTCCTTTAACTGTCTCAGTTCAGTAGTATGATTTACCCTGACAGCTGTTTTACTGATATGATAACTTTGCAAGATTCTTTTTTTTTTTTATTATTTTAATCATTCAGCTTGCTGAAGATCTATGTCAGTTGTTTGGCCAAAGTCTTAACTCTACAAAAAAAATTTCTGCTGTCAATTAATGACACATTATGGCAAAAAAATTGGTTGCGTATTTCCACTGAGTTAAATCTAGATTTCAAAGCAAGCAAAGAGATCAAACCAACTCTTAATACTTGTAAAGACAGCTCTTTGTTATGTGGGGATTTGAGGTTGTGGCTTTGAAATATGAAATTTGGGAAAAAAAAAAAAAAAAAAAGATGTTAAATGCTTGAAAGGCATAAACTGTAAAGACAGAAGCTCATATCTAATTTAGGAGGTTTGGCAAGTGTTGTATGCATTGATTTTTATGGTTATTTTCTTTCTTTCTTTTATTTTTTTTTTTAAAGTTAAAATGTCACATGGAGTGCTGTAAAGCATAATACAAGTTCTTTCCATTCTTCGATGTGGACATATTCTGCTTTTTGTGCATCCTTTCACTGTCAATATTTACATCTGCTGCTTAAAATGCTATTCCTGGTGCAATTGTTTTTTAAATGCAAATCCATATGTGTGATCTCAAGAGAAAATGGTAAATTTTACCAAATAGGCATCCCTAAATTACATACCATCTGCAGCTAGTGATGGGAGGACTAAACCCAGTCAGCTGTAATCTTCCACCACTGAATCTATCATTTTGATTTGCTCTAGGGAAATCAACAGCTTTTGGCTTTAGCTTTTCTCACCCCAACAGGTTATTATGGACTAGTTGAGATGTACTGGCCAAAGAATGATCTCTTTTATCTGGCACTAGACCTCAAACTCTCTTCCTGTGGAAATCAGCATCAGAACTGCAAAATTCAGCAAAGCCAAATTTGGCTCATACTCTAGCACTGATTCAGCTTTTATGAGGTATAAGTGTGCAGCTTTATTAACACAGGAAGACCGATGAAGTATGTAAAATATGGAAGAAAAAAAATTAAGAAACCTTATTATTGCCTATGTAATTGTAAATTAATAGTACTGGGGGGTGGGGGGGGGGGAATGACCTTTTTAGAACAGCATGTTCACATTCTGAAGGGATAATTGCCAAAGGGGAAATTGCTGTATCATAGCATGTGAGTCTTTAGGATTCTGTTAGAGAGAGAGAAAACAAACAAACAAACAATGTAAGAAAATAATACATGGATACTACCTCACTGAGGAAAAAGTCCTCTGTAACACCATTTATAACACTAATCTTCCCTTCACTCCTACCTTATGGTATAATCCTTTAAAGTAGTAAAAGTATTGTGAGCTAATTAAAGCTGCAGTTAAAAAATGTAACTGAAAATACACCAAAATGCACCTTGTCTTGGTAACGAAATGTTTGGCAAATGTAAGGGCTTAAACCTAATAAGCCTAATTGAATACTTGTTAATTCATTTTTATTTACTCCCTAAGTAGATGAAGTAATAAAGTCAGAAAATAAGATCTGAGAGCCAGCTCTGGAAAACCCCACAAACTCCATCCCAAAACCAGCTATATCTTTCTCATCTGCAGAACTCCAAATACTAAGTATAGCAAGAATTCATTTTCATCCATAAACTTGATGTAACAGTTAAATGATTTGGCTTGTAGGAATGAAAGGCATTACATCAGCATCCTAGGGAGCAGGATGAATGAGGCATACCCTGGGACATACTGAATGAAGGAAATGTATGAATTCCTCATCTCTCTTGATCTGAGAGATGTGTGTGTCGCTGGGATTCAAAATTCAAAACTCTTTGAAAGATGGTTGAAGGCATCTGTGTGCAGAACAGCACACCTGAGATGAGCATCCTCACTACAGACAGATACTTCCTCAGAGTTGTGCAAATGATCAAGTCTTTCTGCAAGATGGATGGCAAGTTGTCTTGTTTATCTGTTGGCTAGTTTGGACCATATTGGACAAATAAGATGCTAGAAGGATTGCACTTCATGTGACTTGATTTGGTGATGTTTTGATGCCTCTTTATGAATCAACAATTAAACAACAACATTAATATAACATAACATAAACATCAACAATTTAAGACATCTGAATTCCCAGTATTTAAATTAATCTTTTGGTCTTTCAGCTATGCTTGTTTTTGAAGTTCTGTCTTTTATGCTAGAATTTTAATATGCACATTTGGTATGCTTTGAGTGTGTCTGTAAGATCAAATCCCCGAGGGATTTTAAGCAAAGGAATGACTGGTTCCTCTAAATAGCTTTAGTTAATGGCTAGGTGCTGCATTGCTCAAAACTGTTAGAATCTAGACCCCTAAATATGTGCAACAATTCAATTGCAGTTACCTAAGGAATTCTTTTTTTTTAAAGTCACAAAGTAGAGGATCATTGGAATTTTGGAAATTCTGAGGTAAGATGAATGGAAATATTAGGGATAATAATTTGGGAATTTTGATGTGTAAATTATGTGTGTATTCAAAGTTTGATGCTAGCATTATATTTTTTGGTCTATTCCATCATTAATTTCTCAGTTCTTTAGTTTCCTATGTGCAAAATGTTAAATATGTCTTTCTTCCATAAGAAAGTACTGTGAAATAAAAGTCTTTAAAGATTTTATACTCTCTTCACTTGCAGAAACCTAGTTGGTATCTCTGAAAAATACTCTGAGATCATTTTAAAGATCATAGAATCATAGAATCAACCAGGTTGGAAGAGATCTCCAAGATCATCCAGTCCAACCTATCACCCAGCCTCATCCAATCAACTAGGCCATGGCACTAAGTGCCACATCCAGTCTTTTTTTAAAAACATCTCTAGGGACAGCAACTCCACCATCTCCCTGGGCAGCCCATTCCAATGGCAAATCACTCTCTCTGTGAAGAACTTACTCCTAATATCCAGCTTACACCTCCCCTGGCACAACTTGATACTGCGTCTCCTTGGGTTTGGGTTTTGGTTTTTTTTAATGAAAGAAAAGGGAAGAAAACTAGGAGATAGAAATAACAAGATAAATTAACTGGGAGATAAGGCACCAGGAAAATATTTTTCCTTCCTGTCTTTTTATAGTCCTCTTGTTAACTGATTTTCCTAAAAGGTTCCACACAAAGATTTATAGGTAGTTCAGCACTAATCATCTTTCCATTCCAATTGATGTCTTAGGAAATTAGATGCCTAAGTAACTTTTAAGATTTTTCTTTTTTTTTTTTTTTTCTCTTTTTTTTTTTTCCCCATAAGTGGTTAAACATTCAAAGTTGAGAGGTTCTAAATTTACTTGACATTTCCCCACTGAAGCCAGTACCCTATATGAGTTCTTTCACTTCAGCTGATTGCTTAGTGATGTAACATCAGTCACAGTATTTTTACAGGCATTAATGTTTTAACAAATGTGTAATTAAAAAAAAATAATTAGAAGCAAAATTGTAAAAGCATCAAATAAAAGTGGTTATTATGGTAGGTTAACTTGCTGTATAAACTCTTTACATTATTGTAACAAAGTCAAAATGAATATGAATCAAGAGAAAACAGCCACTAACAGAGATCAACAAACTCATTTGTAGTAGTTTATGCACAGTCTACTATCACCAGTGTACTTTACTAAAAATATATGAACTGATGGCTGACTACAAAATTCATCAAGCATTTTGCTCTAGGTGTTTAAACATGACTCTGCAAGTAGCAGAAAACTAGAAAAGGCTTTTGTATGTTGAAAAATCTGTTACAAAATAAGGTATAATATTTTATTGCCCCACTTGAAAGAGTAACATGACTGTCACAGTGACTTTTCCAAATTATGTACTTTCTCTCCGAAGTATTACTCACTTAGATGTCTGAAGAAAGGGGAGACCTTTCTATTAACTTTTTCCCAAGTGTTTGTTGCTGGTGTGCATTCCTCAAGACTAATGTTAGGACCCTCTCATAGCTTTGCAATGTTACCTTTTTTACTACATTTTCCAGAAATGTTTTCTTTTTCTATATCCAGTACTCAAAATTCTAAATAGTGACAACAGCTAGAAAAAGATCAACACTCTAGTGCTACAGCTAAAGCCTGCAATGGGTGGTATGAAATAATTATCTAAGTCAATGCTAAGAAAAGTTTATTAGCGTCTAATTTTGTATAAAGAAAAGAGGTGAATGGTAGAAATGTCAAGTGATTTTAAGATTTAATATTGCCAAAAGACAAAAATGGCCCCTCTGCGATGTTAAAAAGGACTTTAATTTTCTAGTGAAAACAGGATTCCACTCAGAATATGCTTTCTTCATAAGGAAAGGTGGGGGAAAAGGAATGAGTGAAGCTTTCAATTATATGTTTTTTTAATACTTTGAAGTTTTAGAATTCTAGACATGATAAGGATGAAGGTTTTCTCCTAACTAAACAGGAAATGACATCCAGTCTATCAGAGATGAGCAGGATGCTAAATGACAATTTTCTGCTTATGAAAAATCCCATTGTGTCCCTGGTGTTCATGGTGAGAAGCCAGGAGCTGTATGGGTTTCACATCATAGTTTCATAGACCCCTACTACAGGAAATTCAGTTGTACTTGAGAGGAATGATGGATGAATTGACACTGCAAACACTTGAACAATGATCTCAAAGTGATCCAAGTATTTTAAATTCTCATTTTTCTGCCTTACAAGCATGACTGGGGACAGAGTGGCTGGACAGCAGCCAGGTAGAAAGGGACATGGGGGGGCTGGTAGATAGTAGGCTGAACATGAGCCAGCAGTGTGCCCAGGTGGCCAGGAGAGCCAATGGCATCCTGGCCGGGATCAGGAGCAGTATGGCCAGTAGGACAAGAGAGGTTATTCTTCCCCTGTACTCAGCACTGGTCAGGCCACATCTGGAGTGATAGGGATGGGAATGGGCTGCCCAGGGAGGCGATGGTGTTGTCATCTCTGGAGGTGTTCAAGACAAGACTGGATGAGGCACTTAGGTCTAGTTAATTGGCTAGGGCTGAGTGATAGGTTGGACTAGATGATCTTGGAGGTCTCTTCCAGCCTGGTTGATTCTATGATTCTATGACAATACTTAGGATAAGTATTTACCTTTCAGTTTCTATTTGAAGACAATTCAACAAACCTAGGGTTTTTTTTGCTGGAAAATGCTAGCAACTACAGGGAAATGGTGCCTTCAAGACTATATGGAGATGCACCTCTTAGTCCTAATACCTTTACTATCAATATGAAGATCCTGAGCTTTTCTAGTATTTTGTTGTGACGAGATAGAACAAAATCTTTCCTTTATCTGTATTTTTGAAAAAAGGATTTAAGAGTGAACAACAGCTTTCTCTATGTACCTGCTGTCTTTCTCTTATAATTGTCTGTCAGAGAAAATCATTAAATTATGGAAAAGGGAACAACTTTCACAAAACTAAAAATTATAGTTTTTATTTAATATAATTTTTAAAACTACAGGTTATGGGAGTGTACAATTTTATGAAAACTATGACTGATTTTTTTTTTCTCTGAATATTTTTCTCTTTCATTTGGTGGCACATCAGTAAAATCTAATTTGCATAGTTTACACACAGAATGTGTACAGAAAAAAACCCCAAACATATCCAACTTATATTTTTTTTCCATACTTGCTAATGTACTGCACCTGGGCTGTTTCTCTGAGACAGGAAAACTTGTCTTCCTAACTGATCATCAAAGAAGATATGGTTATGTAGATTCTATGGTACACTGATCTTTCTTTGGGGATCACACAGAAGGGATTCAGTGTGAGCTATGGAGCATGGAAATCCTTTTCCATTCACTTCCATACATAATATGGACAATGGAGAGCCTTTTATAGAGTGGCTGAAGTGAAGAGCCAGCAGAGTGAGTAGATAGCACAGAAGACAGAAAAACTGCAGGGACAGAGGAAAGGAGAGGCACTGGCTGACCACTCCCACTGTTTTGTCTTCATTATCTCAACTTTGTCCACTATAATCTAGATTTTGCCTTTATTCTCATCATTGAATATGTCCTTTGGAGTGACCCAATAATAGTGATCTTTTTGGAATTTGCAAGCAGAGCAGATGCCATCTTATGCTGCATAATAGAAAGGTATATTCTTATTGTACTCCAAAGAGATTGCAGGTTGTGAGAGTCTAAATTGTCTTTCCCTTGTTCAAATCAACAAAGATAAAGATTGCTTTTGTTACCTTCCCGGGCTCAGCAGAGGTACTTGGCCAAGCGCTCAGGCATGCAAATCAACAGAGATACAGCACCTTTGTGGATTTCCCAGACTCAGCCTAGGTTCCTGGAGGAAAGCTCAGGGATACACAGTGCCTTTGTGGCCTTCCCACACTTCAGCCTGGCTTGAATGCCCAGGACCTGTATGCCTTACATGAGTTACCCGTCAGAGAAAAGGCACATGTGTATTTGGGGTATGGAAGCGGTGCAGGGAGGGGGCAGAGGCCTCCTCGGTGGCGTTGCCAGACCCGTACAAATACATGAGAATACACAGGAAGATGTCCTGGGGAGCTGCACCTAGACACCGATCTAAAAAACTGTATAAAAAGACATGAGCAATGACTGCCAAGATGAGCACCTCCACCAGAGCACCTCCACTAGAAGAATTCGAGGAACAACTCCTGCAGAATGGCTCCAGAAAAAGAACTCCTGATGAACTCCAGAGAAGAACACCCCTGAGCCAGGCACACCTCTCTCTCTCCCCCACCCTACCCACTCTTCGGCTGATGGTAATATCCCTGTTCTTTTCCTTCCCTGCTCTTCTCTTCTTCTCCATTGTTCCCTCTCCCTCTCTCCCTCCCACATTCTGTTTTGTTCAACTTTATCCTTTAATAAATAGTTTTGTGGTGATATATGGTCTCACTTGCACCTTAATTTCACAACAGGGAAATCTAGAAGAACGAATCTTGCTCCTCTGGGCAGAGCTATTGTTAATCTCTGTTATTCGGACCTTGACTCTGGTTCAGATAGAAGGAGAACCAAATATAATCTTCATTTATATCTACATCTAAATGAAATAATATTATCCTTGTTTAAGTGTTATTTTCCATAATGTATCTCCAGCTCTGGTTTTTCGGGCTATCTGTATTCATAAACTGAGTTCAGGTGCATTCATGGACATTGCAGGCAAATAAATTGTGATCTGTTCAGAAACAGTGCTAAAGAGTGAAGACCAAATTCATGCTATAGAATGCCCTAAAATTCAGTAGCATATATGATACTGACAAGCACCCAGACATATTACCACATACGTACAAATGACTGGGATAAACATAGTAATTGGTTTTCCTTCTAGCAGGTCTCATCTGTAATGAGAAACTGTTTTTTTAGAAAAATCTTTTCTTACATCTTAGTATCACTACTAAGCATGAAATTCGTGATATATTTCTGAGTCCAGATAGAATAGAGTGAGGCATCACATCAGCAAGATCTAAGAATAAAGAAATAGCTTTTGGCTGAGTTAGCTTTTGGTCTTGAAGTACTTTATGGCTTCAGAATATTTGCAGTAGAAATCACCTTATCCACCTTAAAATATCTACAATATGAATAGGTACATGTGAGCTGCTATCTGCAAATTTCTTCAGTGACAACGTGACAATAGACATGATCTTTAGGTGTGCTATAACTCATAATCTTTAGCTGTCGGCTTCAGGCTTATTGGACTTAAGGTTTAAAAATGCCTGTGTGTTTTTGGGTTTTTTGGTTTTTCTTTTTATTTGTTTGTTTTTTAACTGACTACAAGAGTAGACCATTTCAGACATAGCAGCGAGGTAGGATGCAATTTACTGACTGAAGAGACAGGCAGAACAAATGCAGTCTGATTAACTCTGCCTTTGCATTTGAACAAAAGGCTTACTGAGAAGTAAGAAACTAACCCAGGTGAACAAATCTACCTTTGGTCAGATGAATCATACACAGGATGACTGACTTTCTTAAAAAGAAAGAAACAAAAATCACTACAAAAATTCAGATGTTTCTGGTACTCTGAGTAGGCAAATTCCCTTTCACAGTGGTTTCACAGCGTTTATGCTGTGGGATTGCCATGCTGATTCAGCTGTGATTACACTTTCCACAGTCAGTGGAGCAGAATGAAGCAGATTTTGTCCTTATTTCATCCAAACTGTAGTTGTTCATATAGTATAGTCATGTTGTTGTTTTCAAAACGGTTTCACCTCCATCTGGAAGTGTTTGTCCCATCCTTTTTTGCAACTCTTTTTAGAAATCTCAAGGGGATGCTTCCAGGTCTTGGAGTTCTGTTAAGCTTCAGGTGTTCTAATTCCTTGATCACCTGTTCTGGCTGAATCTTACCTCCTTCTATATTTTTTCTTGCTCTCCTGGGAAATTTGTATCTGTTTCTGACATCTGTCCCCAACCTTCTGTGTGAACACAGAGGCAAAAAATTAATTTGATTGTGCTTTAGTTATGTCTGTCTCTTCATTCAGTGAATTACTGAGGCCAGCTCTGAGAATTACCACCTTCTCTTCCAATCACCTCTTGTTCAGTATGTCTTGAAAAAACAATTCCAACTTCATTATTTATCTTAACCTCTAATGCATTTTCCCTTTCATTTCACATCTATCTTTCCTAGCAGTTTATGGTGGTTTCTATTACTTTATGTCATCTCTTCAGTTATCCTCATTCTTTTAATACCTTGGATCAGCCTATCATTGTCGTTCAATATTTATTTTTTTTGCTGAGTTTTTCAAGTTTTTCTTCCAGGATCTGCTTTATTGTTTGGATAATTTGGGTAATGACAGAGCACACAATGTGAGCATTGTTCTGGGCTCCACAATTTAAGGATGTTAAAGTATTGGAATGTATCCAGAGGAGGGCAGCAAAGCTGGTGAACTGGCTGGAAGGAATGTCCTGTGAGGAACAGCTAAGAACTTCTGACTTGTCTAGTTTGGAGAAAAGGAGGACAAGGCACAACCTCATTGGACTCTACAGCTTTCTGAGGAAGGGCAATGAAGAGGGAAGAGCTGAGCTCTTCTCCTTGCTGTCCAGTGACATGTCAGAGAAATGTACCAGAGGAGGTTTAGACTGGACATTAAGAACCATTTATTTACTAAGAGGGTGGGGTGGTCAAATACTGAAATGGACTTTCTTTAACCTCAAGCCTGTCAGTGTTTAAGAGGCATTTGTACAATGGCCTTAATAACCTGATTTAACTCTTTATGCGCCCTGAATTGGTCAATCAGTTCGAGTAGGTGATCATAGTTCTCTTTCAGTTGAAATGGTTCTCCTCTCCTCTCCTCTCCTCTCCTCTCCTCTCCTCTCCTCTCCTCTCCTCTCCTCTCCTCGCCTCTCCTCTCCTCTCCTCGACTCTCCTCTCCTCTCCTCGAATCTCCTCTCCTCGAATCTCCTCTCCTCGAATCTCCTCTCCTCGAATCTCCTCTCCTCGAATCTCCTCCCCTCGAATCTCCTCGAATCTCCTCTCCTCGAATCTCCTCTCCTCGAATCTCCTCTCCTCGAATCTCCTCTCCTCTCCTCGAATCTCCTCTCCTCAAATCTCCTCTCCTCTCCTGATCTCTTTTCATCTCTTTCTTTCCCAACTTATTCTTTGTTTCTGTACTGTTATTTTTTTTATATTGTTTTATTTAACTTGGTTACACAAAGTACACTACCAATCTTAAAATGTACATGGTGGAATTAGCAAGATGTGTGTATCCAATGCTTAAGCATGTGATCTTGGAAAGAAGTCCTGTGGGCTATACATAAACCAGACTGTACGTCCGTGAGTGACAAAATGGAGCGTGGGTTGGTAGACCTTGGACACATAAAATGATAATTCGTGACAGTCACAGAATCACAGAATGGTAAGAGTTGGAAGGGACCTCTGAATATCATCTAGTCCACCCCACACTCCCTTCTATAGCACTGTATCGTGTTTGGCTAAGATGAAGTTAATTCTCCTCAGAGCATCTTTCTAGTGCTGTGTTTTGCAGTGCTGTAGCTGGGTGTTGATAACACACCAGTGTTTTGGCTACTGCTGAACAAGTGTCCAAGCTGTGCTTTCCCAAGAGTGCACTGAGAGGCGGGCAAGATCTTGGGAGGGTATGCAGCCAGGTCAACTGACCTAAACTGGCCAAAAAAAAGTATTCCATAAAATATGACATCCGCTCAGATGTAAGAACTAAATGAAAGAAGGAAGTGAGGGTATATTCATCCATTCCAGAGAGACCACTACATGTAGAGCCCTGCTTCCTATGGATTGACCAAAACATCATAGGCTTGATGGGAAGCGGAGAATAACATCTCTTTGTTTTACCTTCCATGCACGGGCTTTCACTTCTGCTTATCATTATTATTAAATTGCTTCTTATTACTGGCTATTGTTATATTTTCACCTCTCCCTAGTTCATCCAAGAAGAGGAGTGATACAGTGGCTTTGGTGGGCATTTAGCCCTCAGCCAGGGCTAAACCACCACAAGCAGGAACCCAGAGTAAATGACCCAAGAACACATCTAGGTGGGATTTGAATGCCTCTAGAGATGGAGACTCCACAACCTCTCTGGGCAGCCTGTTCCAGTGCTCTAACATCCTGAAAGTGAAGAATTTTTTTCCTTATATTTAAGTGGAATGTTTAAGTGATTCCCTTTATGTCCATTGCCCCTTGTTCTGCCACTGGATACCACTGAGAAGAGTCTGGCTTCGTTCTCCTGGACGCTTGCTTGCCCTTTAGATACTTATAAACACTAGTGAGATCAGTTCTCAGTCTCCTCTTCCCCAAGCTAAACATACCCACCTTTCAGCCTTTCCTTGTAAGGTAAATATTCCAGACCCCTAATCATCTTAATGACTCCTCACTGGACTATCTCTAGTAGCTCTTTGCCCTTCTTGAACTGTCATTGTACCTCATTTTCTCAGAGCCATGGGATGAAGTACTGTAATCCTCAACAAAGAACCATGCATAGTGTGTTTCACAGAAGTGTATTACTTTTCTGTGGGGTGGTTCACAAACACTCTGGAGGTATTTAGCCTGAGTCACTATAACCCTGTTGACCACTATCACTGGTCTCATACTATAAAACTCTGAGGAATTTTTCTAATAACTTAAGTAAGTATCTGGAAGTTGTTCTGAGAATTAAATAGTGGTTCCACATCTGGTATATCACTTCTGTTCTCGTGCAGCACAGTCAGAGACACCCAAAAGCCTCCTAGAGCTTTACTCTGAAGACAGGGGAAACTTGCAGCACAGCAGGAAATACAGTTTGAACACCAAGTAGGGTTCACAGGAGAGAATTGGAGAATGAGGATTACAGATATGATGCCCACAAAGACCTACGGCAGCATTTTTGAATGGAGAGTTTTTGTTTCAAGTCAAAAGTTTTCAGTCAGGAATTTTTTTCAGTTTGTAATTTTTTCAGAGAGAAGTCAACGTTTTCCACAGGGAAAGTAGCAAAATAACATAATCTTTTGACTTATTTTAGTTGTAACAAATGTGTGTTTTTGTAAAGTGCTTTTAGACCATCAGATAAAGGTCACTGGGGAAGTGGAAAATGTCATTAAGAAATTCACTGACTTGATTTTCCACAGGTTTAGGCTTCATTTGCCAGCTAAATACTACATTTCTTTGTCTACAGTGAAGTCTGTACAAGATTCAAAATGAAATTAGATTGCATATTCTAGTTCTCTGTTAGTATTAAGGTCATACCAAACTACATCTATAAATTACACAGGCACAGTTAGTTCTTAACGCAGTCCCTAAGGACACTTCAGTGCAGTGGCGTGAAGAGAGGATTTCTCTGGCTTAGCATTAGGCATAATCGTTCCAGGCCGTGCTTTCCCCCGAGCAGTCTTACAATAGCCCCAAAACTGAGGACAAGCCATCTGACATGATCCTTTCAATACCCTGACTTGCAACTGTTGCTAAAACTCTTGACAAACCCAGCCTCCATCTCTGCCCTCCCTGTGACAGATGTCAGGCTTTCTGTAACTCCTTGACCCTCTGAAGCTCCTCTGAAACAAGTCCCTTATGTCAGTTCTTCTCTTTCCTGTGTTGAGGATAAACTCTTCTGGTAAGTATGGGAGGTATAGATCACTACTACTCACTAAGAATTGAATGAGTTTAAAACATTTATTACTACATAATTTCTTGAGGTCTGGAAAGTATGGTCAACTCCTGTTAAATGCAGAGGGATTTGATTATAGGGGACATACTCTCAGGGCTAGCAGTTAAGTGACACCTTGCACAGGGAATTGGCTTAAACCAAGCTGGAGAGCGTTCTGGCACTGATGGTGAGAACGTGAGGTTATTTTGATCTTGGAGCTTTTCTGAGACTCTCTGAATAATATAGTAAAGATTGGATTTTAGGAGTAAGACATATAGATGCTCCTTAAGAGTTTTTCTGAGAAATTCACTGCTGATAATGTATGAAGCAGAGTAGGAAGCTGAAAAATCAAGCTAGTGCTGCAAATGCTGAGGTATTCTACAACCAACCAATGTATCCTTTATCAATAGTCCTTGATGCGAATTCCATGTTCTTGTTTTATGCTATGTAGAAAATTATACTAGGAGTTTCAGAGTGAAAAAAATATTAATTATGAAATGTTAATTCATTAAACTCTTCTTATGCAGGTTGGATATATATTCAGTAATCAAAGTATCTGCATATTTATCTAAAATACGAGAAATTCAAGCTAAAATAATTTTTTCTTATTTTTTCCCCACAACCTAGACAACACCTCAGCCAGATTTTTATTAACTATTTTAGGGGTCACTACTTTCTGTTCACTTACACTAGTTTGTTCATTTCTGTATGGATAACTACATAATCATTGGAAGAGAACTACAGCTTTGGCAATACAGAGCTTTATGAAAATTCATTGACAAATTCCACCCAGCTCTAATAAACAGTCCTAGTGTATTAAATTGACCAACTCTTACAGCTCAAGTGCAAATATAGACCAGGATGGAGCCTCTTTTGTACTAGTCCCAGTGAATATTGGAGTAGATTGCGATACATTTTTTATATGCTATCATCTTTTTTTTCAGCCCTGGAATATTCCTTTTTGTTTGGCTTATTTTGAAGTATAGGAATTCTTCTTATTTTTGTGCTGCTTGCTTAATTCATCACTGGAATAATCAATATTAAATTTCTAACACCAGTTTTCTTGTTCATTATCTTCAAAGTACTTCATTGCAGGCAGATCAGATTTAACCCAGCTTCATCTTTGTTAAAGTGCTTTGTGTCTTTTTCTTTCTAGCTACACTTGAGAAAACGCCAAGCACTCTTAAGTGCTATGTTCAGTTGGAAATTACTTCACTGGCACTTGTATGGGAACACAGAAGAGGCACAACCTAATTGATCCATAAAGGTGAAAATAAGAACTGTGTAATGCAAAATAGATTTTTATGGTACAAAGAATTGGAAATGCAAAAGGCACTAAAAAACAGAAGAAGGAAGAATATGTTTCTGCAAAGCTAGGGATGATATTTAAGGTCTAGAAAATTAGGAAAATCAAAATGATAGGTGGCAGCTATTTTCCTGCTGCCCATTAGATAAAGTTTTCAACTTACCCCTGGAGCTTAATAATGGAAAGAAGTTAAATGTATACTACTGTAAATAATTAATATGCAACTTGTCTTACAAACACCAGAGTAGCTGTCAGGATCCTTACTCCTCCAGCCTCATGATGAAATAACAGTGTCTGTTGCAATGAAGAGGCGGTGTTTACTTGCAAATTAATTAATCTTGCTGGTAAGTTACTGATAACTGTTAGAGCACATACCATGCAATGGCTCTCTGGCACTCACAACCACCAGCTAACATACGTCAGAATTACATAGGACAGGCACTACATTTGTGTATAAAGCCCATTTAAGCTTGAAATGAGGAAAGGAATCATTTTTATGAGGAATCAATGGTCTATTAGCACTGCAGAATAGACAAAATGGGTGGTATTACTGACAAGATGGAGGGAAAAATTATGTGAAGCAAATCCAGACCTCTGTATTGTCTGATCTTTACTCTTAGTTCACTATTTTAAGTATTTTTGACTATGTAAGTATCAATTTGCAGCAGCAATGAAAATCGTCCCCAAGTCAATTAACCATTTTTTTTTTGTCTGCTTTTCCTTCACACACACACACACACACACACACACAACTAACTTATGGATAGCTCTATTCCATGTTGGTGGCACAGTGTTGGCAGTGGAGGGGCCGCAGGAATGGCATCTTTGAGGAAAGGCCAGGACAACCTTGTACTGGACACAGCTGGTTCCAGCCAGCTCAAAGGGACCCACCACAGGGCATAGATGAGCCTCTCAGATAAGGTGGCAGCACCTAAAGAAAAGCATATTTTAAAATGGACATAATGAGAAACAGACCTGCAGACATCGAGATGAGAGATGAAGGGAAAGAGGTACTCCAGTCAACAGATTCCCCTGTAGCCCTTTGAGGAGACCGTAGTGATCCTAACTGTCTCTCTTGTAGCCCAGGAAGATAGCCAAGCTGGAGCAGATATCCATAATGCAGCTTGTAATAGGGGTTCCAGAACTGGACACAGTACTCCAGGTTGGGTTTTGTGAGAGTGGTGTGGAGGGGAAGAATCTCTCAACCTGCTGGGCACGCTCCTCTTGATGAAACTCAGAGTACAGTTGGCTTTTTGGGATGCAAGTGTACACAGGATCAATTTTCCCCAAATTGAGTCTGTTCCGCCTGTGATAGTAATTGATGAGTGATCTCCCCATCTTCATCTTGACCCACAAGCTTTTAAATCTTATTCTCTCTCCTTGAAGAAGGGAAGTGAGAGCAGCTGGGTGGGCATCTGGCAACCAGCCCATGTCAACCCACCAAAGTAGTATATTATACAATCTGTAATAATTTATTTTGTTCTTTTTGCGCTTTCATTGCTAAATATGTCTCAGAGAAGAGTCTGAAGTGTTCAGGTGACAATGTGACCCTGTAATTTTCAGTACCACTAGAACACAAGTCTACATCTTTGGGTGTTACCCACTATAATATTACTTTAACAATTTGACTCAGGTTAAGAGATCTGCCTTCTTCCAATTACTGATTTTATATCTATTCCAAACTCTTTTTAACCAAGGTTATTAAATCCATTCCAACTGTATTTTAGTACCAGGAAAAGTGGTACTGACATGACTGAAATAATTGTAAATAGCAGTGAGAAAGCTGGAAGTGGGGAAATCTTAAGCCCAACTTGTCTTCAGCAGCAAATGTATGTGGTACAGAACCTGGATCTCTGTGGCAACCTCAAGCTCCCTTATCTAATTACTGTAGGTTGACTCTGTAAAAAGATTCTGTGCAATTTAAATTGCAAATGACTATGAAATCTGCCCTCAGCCCTTCAACCTGGAAGATCATCCTGGGTGTGAAATATATGTATTACCACTTGAAAGCATCCTTTGTTATAAGTAGACAATATAAAGGGTCAAAAAGTTCTTTAAACTAGGGAAGAAATTCTTAACAGGATCTTAATTTGTGGGGAAAAAAAACCCCAAATGTAAATATTCCAACAGTTCCACTAGATACTGTTTAGCACTAAAAAGCCTGCTTCTAGGAGTATATTTTAGAAGAACTTCAATGATAATAGCCACAGTCCTCTCCATGAAAAGTATGAAAAGAGAGTAGCATGTTTTGTGTTTTTTTTCTTGTTTGGATTTTTTTTCAAAAGCAAAACTATTTCTTTATCCATAAGAAATGACAATCCTACATTCAAAAAAATCAAACTTTTCTTGGAAGAAAAGGCATAGAGTAAATAAAAAACAAATTTTGAAAAGATTAATAGAAATCAACAATACGCATGGATATCACCTATGGTCTATCTCAACTACAGTTCTTTCCTCCTGGTGAGATCTCTTCATCTCTTGAGATTTTAGCCCATGAGAATATTCAGCTATTGAGTGGGCTCACCTACCGTCTCTACGAGATCATGTACCAGAGGTTTGGCTCGCTCTCCTATGTAAGGAAATTTCTATAGGCAGATGAAGTAACCTGATGCTTTATAATGGATTCTATTGATGTAGGGCTTTGTTTTCTCTCAAGTTTTCATTGTCATAAATACCTTCATGCTAATCAAATCACATTTTTTTCTTGCAACTGCTGTGCTATAAGAAAAAGTTCTTCTATCCCTGTATTTATCTGAAAGAAATTTCTGTAGTGCACCTGGGAGAAGACTTATGATATATCTTCTTTCTTGTAAGGGAGCACTGAAACAGACTGCCCACAGACGTTGCGGAGTCTCTTTCCCAGGAGACTTTCAGAATCCTCCTAGACACCTTCCATGCAACCTGATGTAGGCAAAGTTGCTTTAGCAAGGGGATTGCGCCAGATAATCTCCAGAAGTCCCTTCTGACTCCTACCATTCTGTGAATCTATTCTATGGGACCAGAATTGAGTCCTCACTGCTAAAGCTTTACTACTCTACCAGTTCTGCAGATTGACATCTCTGTTGAACGCAGTTGAAATACATCTAGCAGTTTCAGAGCTAGCTCAGAAATATATTTGTGTCTGATATCACACAAAGTATCCGTCCTTTGATCATATCCTCGTTCTTACTGAATTTCCTATGGGTATAGATGAACAATTTCTTGTTCTCTGGCTACTTGCACACAGTTACACTAGAGAGAAAATGGTAGCATTTTAAATTGAAATATAATATTTGAATAGAGGTTTGTTGTTATGAACATATCTGTAGTCATAAGTACAGCATTTCTAACTGTTCAATACAAGGATTCTGTGGATATTGATCTATACATAATAGCAACCTTAACTTTTTTTTTTTTTTCTTTAATTGTCCATAAGGTATGTTTGATATCTTCTTTACCAATTTTTAAATCTCTGTGTTTCTAAGAGATGTGCTGCTTGAGGCTTGAGCTCACAGGGACAGGCCCTGAGGCTAGAATTTGAAGAGCCGGCATGAAGAAGGTGCAATGGTGAAAATGCATCAGGCCTACTCTGTGTGCATCACGCAGCTGAGCTGAGCATGCATCAAAAAATTCTTCACCATTCTCACTGCAGTTGCTTCAGTGTTCTGTCTGTAATTAAGTAATCCCCTGAAATGGGCTTACATTACATTATTTTCTGCTTAAACTTCTTTTCCCATGATCAACCTCTGACAAATCCATAGTGAAATCATGGGGGAGTTTTCCTGAAACATAGTTCTGTACTGCTTTACAAAATCCTTTGTGCTCACCTCATTTTAATAGTCTGTGACTTTAAATGATAGCCCCTGCCTTAGGATGGAATGACATGTCATGTGTCCTTCTGCTTTCATGCTTCTGCTGTCATACAGCTACCTCTAGCTCCAGGCCTGATCCCATGAGCTCAATCATGCATTGGGCACAACCAGTTTCATGAACCTCATGGCTAGCTTAGAGAACTCACCTAACAAGGCTCCCTACAGTATCAGTGAAGAAAGATTAGCTCCTCCAGAGCAGTTGAGCTAGACTACTGTTCTACTGATTTTTCCACAGTAGAAGTTCGTTTTCAATTGCAAGCGAATCATTGCTGTATTTGCCTTGAGTTGCTTAGCTATATATTTAGAGTTACCATAGTACTTATTTGTAGTACTGAATCCCTGAAGATGTAAAACCACTAAGAGAGAAATAATTTGATGGCTTCATTTCCTTAATAACTTGCTAAAATGACTTTAAAGAAAAACTCAAAGAAAATGTATTCTGTAACACATTTATCCACAGAGCTGCATGGCCAAAAGGCCTTGTTTAAGACTTTTTTTTTACCTGTGTATTCAGGTAGCTTATTTCCCAGAAGATACAGGATAAAACAGAAGAAATAATAGAAAGAAAAAAGTGGTTTTATTCCACTGATGCAGCTGAAGATAAAAATCAAAAGATATTGTGAAAAGGGGAAACAGAGATTAGATAATGAAGATTCAGGATCTGGGGTGCAAGGAAAGAGAAGAAAACAGAACAGATGGGAGCAAGCAATTAAGCAATAAACAGAATTGGATGTTATGACTAACTTGTTCCATAAGGACAAAAGACATGGCTCAATTGCATAAGAGCTTGGATGTCCCTGTAACCAATTTCTACAGTTGTCCATTAGACAATAACCTTCAGAAGATACAGTCCACAAGCTGGGAAAATTTGAAGAATCTTGGTACTGATAAAATAATGGACTAAGAAACTGCAGTACAGTGAGCAAAGAGAAATAGCTGAAAATAAAAGGAAACACAGATGGCTGTGCTGAAGATGGGAACCTCTGCAAGATTCCCCTCACAGTGTTTCTCTGAATCAATCTGTCATGAGCATGGGCAAGTTGTGTTTTTTTTTTTCTCTATCATGATTTTTTAAACATCTCTATCGTTTTTCAGAAATCAATGGCCAAGTTTTTGATAGATGGATCTACAGGCTTAGCATGTCAGGCACTTTTTGTAGTTGGATGGTTCACTGAGAATGCCCTTAACTCAATGGAATTTGTTGGAGAACATTTTGCAAGGATCTTTTCTTAAATAAGTGAGAAGGGAAAACATCAAGAAGAACACGTATATGCAAAAACTCCTGCAAGTTTAGGTTTAAGCCCAAATATATTGACTGAAACGTTAAAATTTTCAAATTATTAGAGAAAGTTAAGACTAAACCCATCCATTTTTACAATGGTCAGACTCCTATTAGAAACGTAGATTCTCTCTTTTGCCTGTGGTTCATGCTACACGAAAGGAAAAAAACCTGTCAGAATCAACTAGGGACTGAGCAATCTCCCTTTTATCATGGGACTCCCTTTGACATCACAAGTCAGGTCTTGCATCTCTTTCTACCTCACAACACTAAGAAAGCGTAAGGACCATGAATTGCCACGCAACAAACAGGACCAGAGAAAAAGTCAGTCCTTTGAGACCTTTAAACATGGTTTCCACAAAAGTCTGCCACTAAAAATGAAGGTAACACTAAGCAGCTGTATTGACCCTGAAACAGTCTAGTAGAGGACAAATACAACCTGATTCCACATGTTGACTTTCTATATTTTTATTAGTATTTCCATGAAGAATTATTATTTTTCTCTTTATAACAATTTATTAATTAATTTTCTGTTGTTTATTTATCTGACCGGATCAAGGAGTTTATATATTGCTAGTCAGATTACAAGCATGCTTAAATCTTCTATGTGAAAGTGACACTGATGGGTTAAAATATCTTCCCAGGAATTTCTTAACTGTGGAATACAAATAAAACTCTAGGAAAAAGCATCTTTAAATGAGCAGTGAATGAGAAGTAGTTTGGGTTTTTTTTTTTCCCTCTTTAAGAAAAGTATTTTCTGTTATATATCTTCCTTTATAGCTTTTTCTGAAGCTCTGTTGCCAGTTTGCCTATTTGAGGTAAGTATATACAGAGAAATTTGCTACAGGACACATTTCTGTACTGTTACATAGCAAATCTCCATTTGTAAAATAAGCATTTGCAGCTTCTACCAGTGATCATCTACGTAAGTCATTGTGACTGAATGGGGAATTCACTCTTCTAGATTGTGTTTCACAAAGTTAGTGGCGAGTCTGACAAACTGTTAAGACAGGCATGCACCCAAATCTGCAAACATTTATTTTTACCTGTCTAAGAGTTTGTAGCCAGGTGAGTAAAAGCCAAGTTAATAAAGATGACAGGTCACAGTTAATGTTTCTGCAGAACTTCTGTTCTCAGTTTCATTTGTGTTTAAGTTTCCCCCATCTGGTTGTGATGAGGCTGGAGAGAATAAAGACTAAAAAATATAGTAGGAATTGAAACTATTTTTGTCCCTATCAACGTTCAGGGCACTGATGCGCATATATGGAAGAGAGAAGATTTGAGGTAATTTGAGGGGCAGAACTGAGAATAATAGCTTCAGACATTTCTAAAATCTTGAATCATTTGTTGTTTTGTAAATGCTCAAATATTTAACTCAAAAGATTTTTCAAGCCTCTCTGCACACATAAATGAATTGTCTCCAGCTCTGGTACATTTGACTCAACATGCGTTCTCAATTTTGTTGCCACTCTTACATAAACAACTTCCATTTTGTTTTGATCTCTCTGTGACTTTACATAACACATTTATTTTAGCTTATGTTTTTATGATAAACTAACAAAAAAAAAGTATTACATTAAAATCTAAAGCAAAAATATTTCTATAAGGGTGTGGCTTTCATTTTCTGAACAGTTACTTGGCAGTTGAAATACAGGTGTCTGAAGCCATTGTTCACTCCTGTTTTTCAGTGCATCTTCAGTTCTTCTTTATCTCATCTTTGCCTTTTACTATCACAGCTTTATATAATAAAGTAGCCATGAGAATAGAATGGGGCAGTAGAACTGAGGTAAAATGGGAAAATGTAGTGCTATGGTATCTGAATAATTTCAGTGACTCTAAAACTCTGATACAGTCGTCAAAGGTCTTTGAATGAGGTACTTCATTCTGCCAAACTTTTAAAATTTCAGTTGAAATAGTTTGGTTTTTTTATTTAATTATACAAATTAAAGTTTTTTAGCTCCAGATTTACTCTAACATTTTTCTGATATTCTGTCCAATCTGTAAGAGGCTACAATAATCACTGTAGGTACAGCAGTATACTACTTTGGGGACCCAATTTGGCGTTGTTGTCTGCTGCAGCCTTGCACTTTGTGTACATTTTGGAAGCTAATTTGGAGCTCTCTGCATTTCTGTCTGTTGCATGTTATGCCAGGTATCGATACAAAAGTATCTTAAACAGAAGTACACTGTCCTCCCTATTGCATTGTGCTGTCAACCATTGGACAGCTTGTGTGTTCAGTATCAAATTACCAGTGAATCCTCAGTCTCTCCAATGCCTTTGGGAGGGGTCTTTATGTAAGGCACATGCATTATTTGTTTTGAGTTTTGGTTTTGATTTGAGTTTGGTTTTTTTTTTTTGCTTTTTTCCTTCTTTGAGGTTTTTGAGGTCGTCTGTGTCAAGCCAGTAAAATTCTATCACTTGCTTTCACCCCTCTCAGTACTCAGAAAAGGGTAAATGTCTCTGTGGAGTTCCCACATAAAAGTATCTAGAATAGGGCTGATAAAAAGAATAGGAAGTGGAATCTCTGCTATCAGCCATGACTGTTGTTTTTTTGGTTTTGTTTTGTTTTTTTTTAAAAAAGATGTTATCAGCAATGGTCAGTTCAAGGAGGATATTTTACTTCCTTCTTTCTGCTCAGTTTCCATTTTTTAGCTTTTAATTTAAACTGTAATTTATACATATCTGTATCTATATCAGTTAACAATTGATATCTAAGACAGTCATGACAAAATCAGATGTACTGTATGGGAGAATTGATAGCAATATCATCACTGTCCAGTTTCAGCTATAGACTGCACGTGTTCCTATGATACAATGACTTCTTTGTAGGTTCATTTCTTCATGTGTATTCTAGAAGAGATGTACTGAGTCTTCTGCATTACATTCGGCAAAAGAAAGAAAATAAAGAACTAAAGCAAAAAGACAGAAAACAAACAAAAAAGGAAGGAAGGAATTCAGAAGAAATTGGGTTGGAAGGGGTCATGGAGGCAGGGAATTAATGTGGTCAAGTCAGGAAATATGAAAATAGAAGTATTTTACTTTCCTGAAAGTCTTGCCCCCAAACTATATACAAAACTAGTTTAAATTTATTTATAGGTTCTAATTCAATTGGGAATTCTTCAACAGGATGTTATGGACAAATGCAGAGATTTAGGGAGTCAGGAAATGGAAAAGGCTAAGCTATAAACACAGCTTTACCCCACTATCAACCAGGCTGAGCGGAGAATTAAGGTGAGATAGGTATTGAGTCATAATCCCTTGCTAGATTTCTCTGTGGCTCGGCTGCCTTCTGACACTGCAAGCAATATCCAATAGTCTGGATCCACATGACAGAAATCCAAGCTGGGTGGAAAAGCCACCAAACTCAGAAGTGTCTTGAAACATGACTGCCACAAGGCAGGGATTCATGGAAGTGATGCTGCCTTGGCAGTGGCAGGGGAGAGCCAAACTGCTCAGGTCTCCCCAGTTGGGAATAGCAGCCAGGAAGTTTGCTGTAGTATGGTTCGAGAGCAACTGGGTCCGGGTGCCACTGGCAGCTCTCTCAAAAGGACTCCAGGACTTGTCGAGCTTGCAAGTTTGCACAGAATGGTGCAAAAGTGGGGAGAACCATCCAAAGGCAGGGACAGTGTAAAACTCAGAGCCACGTAAAAAGGTAGGAGCCATCCAAAAGCGAGGACAGTCCAAGGTGGGAGACTCTTAAGGCGGGAACCATGCACCTTCCCCCTTGCTCTATTTATGCTTTTCTAGACAAAGTTTCCATTTTCCGATTTATACTAGGTGCAAAAACCCAGCCAAGCACCAGCCCAATTCCCAGCACAGGCTTCCACACAGGTCAACACATATGTGGAAAGGCACCTTTTGCTGTTCCCCCTTCAAATGCGCAGGGCGAGGGGGGAAAACAGTTTTTGCGCCTTCCTCTCCCAATTCAAACCCTCAGGGAGGGGAGAAGGAAGGAATTTGGAGTGCTCCAGAACAGAAGAAAGGAAGGAATTCAGTTAGAAGGAAGGAATTTGGAAGGAAGGAAGGAAGGAAGGAATGAAGGAATTCAGAAGNGATGCTGCCTTGGCAGTGGCAGGGGAGAGCCAAACTGCTCAGGTCTCCCCAGTTGGGAATAGCAGCCAGGAAGTTTGCTGTAGTATGGTTCGAGAGCAACTGGGTCCGGGTGCCACTGGCAGCTCTCTCAAAAGGACTCCAGGACTTGTCGAGCTTGCAAGTTTGCACAGAATGGTGCAAAAGTGGGGAGAACCATCCAAAGGCAGGGACAGTGTAAAACTCAGAGCCACGTAAAAAGGTAGGAGCCATCCAAAAGCGAGGACAGTCCAAGGTGGGAGACTCTTAAGGCGGGAACCATGCACCTTCCCCCTTGCTCTATTTATGCTTTTCTAGACAAAGTTTCCATTTTCCGATTTATACTAGGTGCAAAAACCCAGCCAAGCACCAGCCCAATTCCCAGCACAGGCTTCCACACAGGTCAACACATATGTGGAAAGGCACCTTTTGCTGTTCCCCCTTCAAATGCGCAGGGCGAGGGGGGAAAACAGTTTTTGCGCCTTCCTCTCCCAATTCAAACCCTCAGGGAGGGGAGAAGGAAGGAATTTGGAGTGCTCCAGAACAGAAGAAAGGAAGGAATTCAGTTAGAAGGAAGGAATTTGGAAGGAAGGAAGGAAGGAAGGAAGGAAGGAAGGAGTTTTATTCCACAGAATGGCTATACCAGAAATTAATCTTGTTTCCAGTAACTTTTAAATCTTCTAAATTATGGCTTATTTTTTACACCAGTGCATATTCATTAATCCGTAAAAATTATTCAGAGGTATTGAGTGGAAAGAACCCTTCTTTCACAGCTGTTTAAATAAATACACAGATGTAGAACTTTGCTAAGGAGTCTGATCTCAGTTTCTGCGCTCAAAGTTAGTATGAGCTGCTTATGTATTTAGTTAATACTAGTCAAGTAGCATTGTCATAGTCAGTGAAGACAGACAGGTGTCTTTATTAGTCTCTTAGACACACTGGGAATTGCACTCAGCAGAAGCTGAGAGAAAACTGATTATGCATGCACATATATATATATTTAGAATAGGAAGATTTTTATACATATACACATTCACATGCAATTACATAATAGACTATAAATTAACATGCACATCTTAACATTCTTCTCAGTCTGACAGTGCCACCTTAAAAGCCAAGAATATTGGGAGATTTGGTTCAGCAGTGTATAAAGGGAAGTCTGCTTTGATATTTCGCATCAGTGTGTGACTAGAATTGTGTGGACCAGACTATCCCTCTGGGTGTCCTTGTCCTACTGTTTCCTTCCCCTCAGCTGTCTTTCCTCTTCTTGTATATCTACCTGTCTCCTTCCTCCAGGTGCCTTTTTCTTTTATCTTGAACTTTCTAAAGCACAACAAGATGAACTGTGTTGTTACTCACTTGGATACCGTTTGCTATATCATGCACTCACTTTAACACTGTTGAATCAACAACATGATAGAAAACTTTCTGGGTGACAAAACTACAGTGCCAAAGTTACAAGAAGCGGACAATGTATTACCCGTTTGCAGAGCTAATGAACAGAAGCTTCCTCTCTTCTCAAAATCTATCCTTTATCCAATTCAAGCTGGACAAGACAGTACTTATTCCCAAGCTGCATAATTTAGGGCCGCACAGTTCTACTGATGTAGACTGGAATTGTATCAGATTGGTAACAGCTCCCACACTTCATGAATCATCCTCAACATACCATGAGATTTTCCAGAAGCAAAACCACTGAAGTATTTCCAAAAGTCTTTGCAATGCTACAGAAAGGAGTGCAATGAGTATGAGTGCTTGCATATGTGTTGCACCAACATAAATTAAAATGTTTTTTGTTAGTCTGTATCAGCCTAAGAATGTCTTTACGGTTAGTACTTTAGCCTGGGGTAAGAAGATATAAAACATGCTTAAAGTGTTATTCGTAGATTGAATTCAGTCTCAGAAGCTTGACTAAAACTGTGTATGCTGTTTGAAGTAGTCATTAAACAAAGGTTTCACGGTTCAGAGTGATGGTATTCTGCATTGTCCCACTGAAAACATGATTCTGGATGTATTTTTCCTTCCATGCAACTATAATATGAGGGTCAGAATTTTCTCTTCTGCTGGGAATTATATTCATGAGCTTTCATATTGAGATTACATTCAATTTGTTAGTATAATGATACAATCTTATTTCCATGTTGCCCTCTGCAACCTTTCTGCTCAAATTCATATTTCTTCCATCTTGTGATGCTTCTGAGATATTTGTATTCTGTCACATTTTTATCACATTGAGTGTTTATGTCCTTGAACCTCTCATGTGGTTTCATGGACAGACAAAGATTCCACCACTTTATGTGAAACTGAAATGTTTTACGTGAAAGAAAACTAATACTACCTAGCTGATGAAGCACTGTTCTTAGAACAGTGCAAATATTTGTTCCTCTGATCATAGCAATTGCTAACATCCAAATAAAAATAGACCAATAATTATGCAAAAAAAGGCTTCTTGAATTTTATATAATTCCAGAAAAAAGCAGTCGTCCTCTTTCTGTGAAAGAAAAGAAAAGAAAAGAAAAGAAAAGAAAAGAAAAGAAAAGAAAAGAAAAGAAAAGAAAAGAAAAGAGAAAGGAAAAGGAAAAGAGAAAGGAAAAGAAGAAAGAAAGAAAAAGAAGAAAGAGATGAAAAGAAGTGTTTATATACTACACAGAAAAAGAAGGAGAATATGAGCAACACAATTCAAAATTAAAATTTTTGACCCCTGAGGTTGAATGGATGAAGGCTACTTGGCACAGCAATTGGATACATGAAGCATGAAAACGCAACACCATATTTATTAGAGGGACAACTCTGACTAGTTGAAAGCAGAACAGTCCTGAATTGCTGATTTGTTATATTGTGTCTATTACTTTTAATTAGCATTATAGAATGTTCAGGATTTTGGTTGTTTTGTTTTTCTTAATTATGTAAAAAAGAATGCAAGATATGCTTAAAAGCATTTGCTTCATGGAATAGCAGCATGCTTGTGCTCTAGCGCTGACATTCATGCCCATAGGAATACATTAGTGCTGGATTTAGACACTATTTGTTGACATGGGTTGTAAACTACTATATTATTGTTGCAGATTATTTGATGTGTAACGTATTTTTCTTGGAGGTGGTGAGCCAGATATCATGCAATATTAATGTTTTCACATACAGGAAACCGATGCAAGCTGGTTGAGAAATACCAAACACCTAAGCATATAAGCCAGAACTTATTTTTAACATATTTATACATAGATGTGTATGTGTGTGTATATATATATATAGAGAGAGAGAGATCGATATGTATGTGTGTATATATATATATATATGTATACGTATACATATATATATATATATATATATATGTGTGTGTGTGTATTTTTTTTGAAGTCTTCTTGTATGTGGAAGAAAACGTCAGTGCTTTTTGAATAAACATCTTTAAGAAGTTATATATACATATCCACATACATATATATCCACATATATAGATAAAGCAGTGACAATAATGTCAATAATCATTAACAGTACCAATAGTTATCCTAAAGCATGACCTTATCCCTGGTTCATTCTCATAAAGGAAATATATACATATATACACAAATTATATCTTTCTTTTAGAAGATTTGACAGAATTCTAATTCATTAGACAATGAAGTCACACTAACTTTGGTGTTGAATGATTGAGATATTTTGATAAACTTTGCTTTCTTTACGTTCCTATTAAATTAATCTGGAATTTGTATGGCAGCTCATGCCAGAGAAGGCTCAGTAACCTCACCAATTTTTCACCAGAAAAGAGAAAAGCCACAGTATTCTCTTCTTATATACTTAAAAGTTCTTGTTCATCTGCTTTAGATGATTGGTATTCTCTTAATCTTGAATACATTGTATAATTAAATATTTAATTTAATTTAATGTGCCATTGCATTCAGGTATAGCTGAAGGTCTTCAAAAGAAAAGTTGTAATGTTATTCATTTTTTAAACACAACTCAGAATATTTATTATAAACATTTCCATATATTTTCAGGTGAAGATTTGGTTAACATTACTTCTAATATTTTGAAGGGGCATTTGAAGGTCACCAAAAGAAAACCAGATAAGATTTTGTATGTTCTCTTAAATGTTTTTTGGTTTTTGGTTTTGGTTTTGGTTTTGGTTTTGGTTTTGGTTTTTTTGGTTTTTTGTTTTTGTGTGTATGTGTCTGTAATAGAGAATCAGCAATAAGCCATATTGTCAGGCTTGCACTTTCAGCTCACACATTGCCTGTTTGCATTATGTCTGCCTAGCCTGTGCTGCTCTTTCCACAGAATTTGAAAGCAAGACTTTACGTGATGTTTCATCCAAAGTCCAATGTCTGTCCTTGGAAGAGTGAGCTAAGTGATCCTAGAATGCAGCAGTCTGACAGGTTATTGCAGCTTCTGAGTCACAGTTGTTGATCTATCAGATCAGTTTCTAATTTTTCCCACTTAACTGTGAACAAATTCAATCAGGCTTCACAGAATATGTTTAGCAGATCATCTCTTCTCTGAGCAGTGCTTCTGGCCACCAGCATTGTTCCCTAAAAGGTGAGAAATCAATGGTTTTCTTGTTTCACTTTGATCTTTTTCTCTCCTTCCTAAACCGTACTGACCTACAGGAATTGTTAGCTCAGCTTTCAACCATTTGCTGGATGACCTACAAAAAATATTTTGAAAAATGGAAATTAGGTTATAAACTCTGACTCTTATCACAGTGTGTCATGCTGGTAATTCATTACAGGATGGAACGAGCATCATGCTGGAATTTCTCTTCAGAAATAGCTTCGGGGTTTTCAGTCCTGTGCCCAAAATTTAGTTTTATCATTATTAGTTCTCTGGAGAATTTTTCATTTATAATTGAGAAAACTTCCTGTTCCTTCTAATAACAATAACAAAAGCAATAACAATAATAGTACAAAGCATAATTTAATGAAAGGAAGTGCGTGAGATTTATTGTTGAAAGTATTGAAATGGGATTCGAACTCATGAACTATAGGTCTGTATTGATTTGCTGCACTAATTCGTCTATGGCATCGAGCGAGCTAATTGCTATTTTTGTGCCTCGGTTTGCTCATTTGTAAAACAGGAATAATAAAACTATTTACTTCATAGGAACTTTTTGGAAGGTTTAATTACCAGTTTTAATGGCCCTTAGGTGCATTTGATGGTAGATGCTGTGTAAGTTGCAACACACTATTGTTCCCATTTGTCTTTTCTGTCATGGGAGTTCCTCTGTTCTCAAAGTCTTACAAATGATTTTGTTTTAACAGTAACCAAGCCTTATATTGGATGCAGTTTGAAAAAAAAACTGTGTGTGTGGCTTTCAGGGACTTGGGCACAGGAGGTGTGTGTGTGTGGCTTTCAGGGACTTGGACAGAGGGGATGTATGTTTGGCTTTCAGGGACTTGGGAACAGGGTGTGTGTAAGGCTTTCAGGGACTTGGGCACAGGGTGTGTGTGTGGCTTTCAGGGACTTGGGCACAGGGAGGGTGTGTGTGGCTTTCAGGGACTTGGGCACAGGGTGTATGTAAGGCTTTTGTAACAATTGTTTCCAAGAGTTGTATTTTATGTCACTGGATAGATTTAGATCTAGAAACCTGGAATAAGCCCAAAAGTTTTGTTCATAACAGAATAAGAGTGGTGAATACTGTATTTTATTTCTGCAGGTGTAAGAAACTGACTGTAATAATTTAGCATTCTGTGGCATAGCCATATACTCATAGAAATGGAATAATGTAATTTATAGTATTCAGCTCGAGATAAAGTATAATCTAGATATGTCACTGAGATAATTTTTACAAAATGGTTTTATGATAAATATTCTGAAGACCAAAGACATTAAATCTGCAGTCTTAATTATGTTGTCCAGCAGTGGCGTAGATCTCTTCTGAGATAATTTAATGATGTTTATGATGCACTATTGAACATTATAAACAGTTTTCTTTTTCAAGGGATGACTCATTTTCCCTCCTTTTTCACAAATGAATCATATTATACATCCTATGTATTTGTTCATTGGGAGACATATTAAATGGACATATGGGTGGAGTCAGTTGCCTCTGTCACATTAGAAAAACCTAGCAATGCTAACAAAACATTGTCATGTGTTACAGATGTCTATTAGAAGAAAAGACGTACTTTGATGTTCTTTAATTAAAGTTTCTATTTCTTTAATTACGATTTTGAAAAGAGCTGAATTGGAAATCCTACTAATGAGTGTCCTGTGAAGTCAGACAGTGTTGGTTTCCTCTGTGCTAGTGGTGCTAATATCTGTACATGCACATGTGTGATACCTAAGTGTTGTGTGCTGTGTTCTAAGTTAAACCTCACAGTTTATAAGGCTCAAAGCTTCCTCCACACCACAGAACATCTTCTTTAAGCAATCCTTTTTCTGCTTAATCTTCTTGCTTTCCCTTGTTTAGTCTATCTTCCTTTGTGTATTACGAGCTATTTCAGTAGACTGAAATGACCTCAATGAGAATAAGCTTAAACTGGATAAATACCTCCACGGACACAAGACACTGATTTTTGTGTCAGTCTTCTAAAGAATGAAATTGATATTGTTACACCATGTTTTTCATGTATAGTAGAGGGGCTTAAAATTTCAATGCCGAAAATAAGGAAGGTGAACACCTTCACTGAAATTATGCAAGTGTATTAGTATCACTAAATAGTACTATATTGCTGGAAATTTATATTAGCAATATAGCTAGGAGTAAATGGCTTATAATAATTCCCGGTTAGCATGAGAACAATTTTATATTTGAGGTTTATTAACACCTATGCCTTGGCACATCACTATAGTTTCCGTATCGGTTTCTAATTCACAGTGTAGTAGAATCATAGAATCTCTCAAATTGTAAGGGATCTGTAAGGACCATCAACCCCTTGCACCTCACAGGGCTACCTAAAAATAAATCATATAGCTAGAAGTGTTGTCCAGACAGTTTTTATGCTCTGACAGGCTTGGTGCCATGACCACTCCCTGGGGGAGCCTGTACCAGTAACTTAGCATGCTCTCAGAGGTGTTCCACCCTGAACTCCACAGAATCAGAGATTCACAGAATGTTAGGGGTTGGAAAGGACTTCAAAAGATCATCTAGTCCAACTCTTCTGACAGTGTAGGATCACCTACAGTAGGTCACACAGTAACACATCCAGGTGGTGTTGTGGGTTTTGAATGTCTTCAGAGGAGACTCTACAAGCTCGCTGGCAGCCCATTCCAGTGTTCTGTCACCCTCACAGTGAAAATGTTTTTCCTTATGTTCATGTGGAACCTCCTGCGCTCCAGCTTGCACCCATTGCCTCTTGTGCTATCATTGAACATCACCAAGAAGAGCCTGGCTCTATCCTCCTGTCACTCACCCTTCGCATGTTTATAACCATTAGTGAGATCACTCCTCAGTCTCCTCCAAGATAAAGAGACCCAGCTTCCTCAGCCTTTCCTCACAAGGGAGATGTTTCTCTCCCTCAAGCATCTTTGTGGCTTTGCACTGACTTTCAAGCAGTTCCCTGTCTTTTACCTGGAGGGCCCAGAACTGGACACAGTGTTCCAAATATGGCCTGTCCAAGGCGAAGTACAGGATAAGACCTCTCTTGACCTGTTAAAAACAAGCCCTGGTGAACTCCACTGGTGACTGGCCACCAGCCTGATCTAACATAGTTTACAATAACTCTTTGAACCCAACCCATCAGACAATTGCTCACCCAACATACTATGAACTTGCCTAGCTGTATGCTGGATATTTTGACCAGAAAGATACCGTAAGAGACAGTATAAAAAGCTTAGCTGAAGTGAAAAAAAACCCACACATTTACTACCATTCCTTGGTCATCTAGATGGATGACCTCATTGTAAAAGGAAATTAAGTTGATTAAGGCAGACATTCCCCTCACGAACCCATTTTGGTTATAACCAATGACTGCATTGTGTCTCAAGCATTTTTCAGTAACTTCCAGGATAATGTTTTCCATAATTTTATCAGGCACTGAAGTGAGACTGTCAAACCTGTAATTACCAGGGTCCATACTTCTTGAAAACTGGAACAACATTTGCCAGTTTCCAACTGATTGAGATTTCTCCATAATCCCAAGACCACTGAAAAAAAATGGAGAGAGGTTCCACAATAACATCAGCCTACTCTTTTAGTACCCTGGGATGAACCCAATCAACCCCTACAAACTTAGATGCATCCAACTGGAGCAGTAAGTCTCAATGAAGTTCAGAGCTAGGTGGGAGTTTATCATCTGGCTGGGAGTTTGTCATCTCCACAGCTACAATATTTCAATCTAGGCCACTGAGTGCTCCAGGGCCCATCATCGGTGTTAAAGACAGAAGCAAAGAGAACATTATGTATCTCTGCTTTGTCTCCATCCTTATTTGTGAGGTGACTGATCTCATCAAGTAGCAAACCAATTTATCTCTGATTCTTGTGCTGTTAATGGATTTTAAAATTCTTGAAATAACTTTTGAAAGAAAACAGGAAATTTAATTACTTTCCACTATTTCTTCACCAATAGATACCTTCACATAAAACTGTTAATTCAATTAAGGGGGTTGTTTGTTCTTTTACAAGCTAAAATCTAACCCACAGGAACATCTGACTTCCCCATAGCCTCTGTGTAGCTACAGTCCAACCTCTAACTGAGCTGTGTCACCTCCATTCTCATGGAGATTTTGATGCAGAAAATCTGATTGCAGGTTATTTTTCTGCAGCAGGTCTAGTGGCAACTGTAAGAATATTCCTTCTCCACTGTGTCAGCTCTGGCTGAAATGAGTATCCTGGGGTAAGGGCAGGGGAAAAGCCAGAGGGGTACTGGGCATTGACAGCAAGATCTGTGAGTGCCCTCAAGGCCTTGCCTCTTTCTCTGTTATGAAATTGATGGACAGTATCAGTAATCATTTTGGTCAGTTGACTCTGTATTTTCACCAAGCTGAAGAATTAGAGTGGGCCAGAGGTTGCAGGTTGTTTGCATGTGTCCAGCCTCTTTAGAAAACACTACTGTGGTTATATAGACAGTAGTGAAAACACTAGAGTTCTATGCCTGTCACCTCAGTGATGGAGAACAGACTCAGAGACATTTAGCTTATCAGTGCAGATAAAGCACAGGTGTGTTATGACACATCCAAACCACCAGTGGCAGTGCTCTGTACAAATGATGGTGCTCATTCAAATGTTGAAAGCAGTTCAACTGAAACACTCTGGAGCTGGCTAACTCTTAACATAAGGATTTATCAGATTAAGGCCTTTTTCTTGCCCCTTCCCACAAAAACTCATCCAATGCGGAGTAAATACTTTGGATTTTGTAGTGTTTCAGTGGTCTCACAACAGTGCTTCTTTTCTCTTGACTGGACTGGATTGACCCTGCAGTTGAGCCTATCATTTTAAAATATTGATAAGTTGACAGCGTAGATGAGATTAGTGGCTTGATGAGTCTGCATCTAGGTCAGTCATCTTCAACTTTGTTTGTACACGTGGAAATATAAACTTTAGGATGAAATTAATCTCACAGTAAAATAGTTGTCTAAAATAGGTCAGGAGAATGGTGCTCAGTTAATTCTTTTTTCCCTTCTCAATATATATAAAAAGACCCATGTGTGACTACTTCAGAAGTAGATGTATAATGCAGCTATGTAAAATTCGGTTAGATGGCTTTCAATTTTCTTTTTTTCTGTCAGCTTATTCCTAGGTCTTTATTTTGAAATGTAACTCATATTATTTGATGAGTTCCAAAGCAGATCTGCATTGCTGTAATAAATATCATTATTATAATTATTTGTAATTTCCACTGAAGTTAGAATACTGTATAATAATGCAGACAGAGGGCAGGTCACCAGCTGTCTATGCTTCTGAAAACAGGAAGAATTCACTCAGCTCCATGCTAAAGAATCTTCCTGAGTGTTATGAAACCGTAGCAATAACGGAAATATATTCTGGGCTGTTTCTCTGCACCAAGAGACCATTATCATGATAATTTAACACCTGTATCACTGATTTTTGGTAGTGCAACCTGTAATCAGAGTATGAAGCAATCCCCGAAGCAGTTATAATTTAGATTACAGTTTAATATACAGCAGTATTAGTTCTGAGTGTTTGGATCACAGAATGTGGAACACCTTACTAAATGATGATTGCAATAAGTAGGATTTACCATGGAGGAGCACAATATTGTAATTCTACGGTCTTGAAATACAGCCAGGCTTCACTGAGCTTGTATCTTCAGCAGGATGGCCCATTTTTCGGCTGTGCAATAGCATACAGGAGGCTTTCATGAAGCATCTTTCTGGTAGTTTTGTTTAAAGTAAACCCAGTAGACACTGCTAATTTAGCTTCAGGCCATGATTTTGAAGGGCAGTCAGTATAACTCAGGAAATAAAGGGGTGCCGCAAAAAGAAAGTTTTATCAATGCGACATCTCAGGTATTACACGTGGGGAAAAATAACACAGCCATGCAGAACTGTCAGCACTCTGCTGTGTACCTTCCACCTCTACTGTCTCACCAATACTGACAAAGTCTGAGGGAGAATAGGAACAGAAGAGATGCCCATAAAGCTTCCTGTCGCAAAAAATAAAGAGGGAGAGAGTACTTAAGCTATTCTCCCTGCTTTTTCCTTTGGAGCTGGTTAAGAGAGGGAAATAAAATCATATCTCTCAAAATGATTATTTGGTTTTGTGCTGACAATGTTATCAGCAGTGCAGTTTTTAGTGCTGCTATAATGTGGATCTGTGCTCATGTTTTAAACAAAATGTTGCTTTTTTTTTGTTTGTTTTTTGGTGTAACCACTGCCTATGCAAACTCTTGAAGGTCCATAAAACCCTGGGACTGTCTAGAGGGTCTGGCAGATGAGCTGTGACTTAGATTCAGGAGGAAAAAGTGTCTTGCCCATTGTATTTATTCATTCTGATAGATTACAGGCCAACCATCATGTAGCATCTCTGCCTCAAGATAATACTAGAGGAAAGATGAACAGATATTGTTAGTGCTTTCTGTTGCTGCTGTTGTTTTGGTTTGGTTTTTGGGTTTTTTGGGGGGTTGGGTTTTTTTGTTGTTTTGGGGAGTTTTGGGTTTTTTTTCTTTTTTTCTGGTCAAGACTGAATGTATGAAATGGAAATGCTGTGTGAAATTTGATTTCCTTTGATCTTCTTATGTGACTTTGGAAAGGATTAGGAAAAGATAATGAATGTAGCTACATTTATGTAACCCTGGTGCTCACATGTGCTGGGTGAAGGTTTCAGACATCATTGCCATTGTTCAAAGTGATTCTGACACATTACAGAGCCTTCAGCACATCTGACACAAGATTCCCACTGAGCCCAATGACATGGAGATGCTTGAATAATTGGAAGGTTCTGGGCCTTGATGACTTTTCTTAGACCTCCATTGCTCAGGAATTCAGTGGAAATTTCTCACTGAAATTTAATAATATTTCAGATACATTATTGAGGAGTTCTAAACTTATCTGGCTGGACAAAGGCCTAAGGTTTAGTATAGAAAGGGGCCCTATAGGTACAATAAATCTTTAGAGTCAGGTCATACTGTTGGATTTCTCTAAGTAGGGCATGAAGATTTTCTAAAACTCATATATAACATTTTCAGTTACAGATAAAATGTTTCACTGTCACTTGACTACATTCAAATCTCTTTCCACAGAATTCCTGTTCACCTACAACTATAGACGAGTTGAAATATCTTATTGCCCAGCTCTCTAGTGATAATACTCACTGTAAACTCAACTTTGTACTAAAGTTGTGGAGAATCAACTAGCCAAGGTGTGACTTTACCAAGTTATTCTGATCTGATGTTTATACTACAGTTCTGAGACAAGTTTAATTATAATTATTTTGCTTCCAATAGAGCCTGGTGTGATTGATACACTGAACAGGAAGACTGTCTCCCCTACCAGGCTTCACACAAAAGACATCAAGAAGAAAGGATGCTGAGCAGTGCCCTAGTATTGAATCTTTCATTTGGCTAAAACATACAATTGGCTTAAAAGCCTGACGCCCTCATTGTCTGAGGGTTGCTGGGAAGCTGTGTTGAAATCATAACATTAAATAATGCAGTTGAGGAATGTTCTAAGCATCTTTGTCTCTAAATGGTGGGCTGCTCTATATGGAACTAATGCTGTTCATAATCTAATATCAACTTTCAGACCAAATAAATTCAACTGTTTTATCAGTTTTCTCTGGAGTGTGTCAGTCTGACTGTAGTCTAAGAACTTTGTTTTTCATGACATTAAAAGCCTGGCAAATGAATGTTCTTAATGACCAAAAAAACCAATCCAAACAAAAAAAAAAAAAAAAAACCAAACAAACCCAAACCAAACCAAACAAAAAACGAAACCAAACCAAAAAAGCCAAACAAACAAACAAAAGAAACCCACCCACAAAAACAAACAAACAAACCCCCCCAAAATCTAGAAGACAAGGTAGGTAAAAAGAGGTTAGGAAATTATGAACAGATTGAATGAATGCCCCTGAAGTCCTACAGTTTGTGAATCTGGCATTTTATATGCCTGACTCCCACAGATTTTTGTGGTTCACTCTTGTCACGTCATTTGACAGGAGAACAAATAGAAGTGACAATGGTTTCACAAATATTTCGCTGTTTCTAGGTTATGAGTTATTAGTGTCATGCTCAGTTACAAAGAGTACTCTTTTTGTAATTGCTACTGATAAGCAGCTTGAACTCATCTCTGACAAATGCAGGAAAGAGCTGGTTTTGGTATGATATTATCATCAAAGTAGCAGGAAATGCCCAATTTTATTTTATTTTTTCAGAGTTTTCCAAATCAATCCCCAAACAAATATTCTGGAATCTCAAATTACTTCAGCAAAGCTTGGCAGGGTAATAATGGCTTATACTTGTCCTAGTTATTCCCAGAGCAGACCCTTAGCCATACTATTTGCATTTTGTCTTTGCTCACAACTATCCTTCTTATGTTTTTGTCATATCACAATTGCTGTTGCAAAGAAAAGAAGCTATCTGTATTCCCAGCATTTTGAGACAGAATAAAGCAGCAAACACTTCTGCACAAAGTTCCTTTGAGCTATTTAATTTACTCTGTAACAAAAGAAAAGATGACATTGAGCATTCAGCAAGGAACAAAAATGCTTTCTTAAAATATGAAATATAAATGATAATTAAACATTAGGAAAATTCTATTACATTCAGGAAACTTTTGTTATGTCTTCTTCATTAGACATTGTGAACTAGCCACTGCTATAGTGGGATGCAAAAGTTACCTTTGGTTCTGGCTTTGGATTTTGTTTGCCTTCTGACATACACAAAACTGGAGATGCAAACTTACCTTCTTCCTTCTATTTTGTTAATAATAATTAGAAAAACTAAACAGAACAAAAACCTCAAACCCTAAAACCCCAAAAAACCTTACCTCAATAACAAATCGGAAATTTTAAGTGGGAATACAACAGAATAAATCTGTTATTCACTCTCTACTGAGTACTTGTATATTTATACCTATTTTAATACTCCACCACTTCCCTTTAGTAAAGATGATATCATGCTGAAATAAAGTTAACATCTTGAGTGACGACTAACTAAAGTCAAGATTTTGACAACCTTCAAATAATTTTTTGTTTTTTTAATGCAGTCACACTTGATACCGTTTGTTGCAGGTTTTAGTCAACTGGAAATGTGAGTGTGAACAATTTGGATTTGAGAAAGCAAAAATGAGACCAGGCAGATCACACAATGACATGTTCCAATAGGTAAGCTTAGATACGGCCTCAATGCTTCTGGTTAGGTAACATTTGATTAACGGAGTTCTAAGTGATAAAGATGAAATACTCTATTCACATTTTTTGTGTTGATCACATAAATGTTCAAAGTGAAATTTTGGAGAATCCATTATTAATTCCTTACCACATCACTTAACAGAATTTATAGGAAATAAAAACAACATCTGTATTAAAAAAAAAAACAAAAAAAAAAAAAACCCCAAAAAACCCCCCAGAAAGCAAAGCCAACTCTCACCAGAAATACAACCTCAATGGTCAGAAACTACACAGATTATGTTACACATACACAGACTGAATTATCTGAAGGTTTTCTCTCCTGACATCATACTACATGCAAAAGGATACTCATGACCTGTATCTGTGTTAATTTGAATCTGTTCTTTCATAGAAGCAGAAGAAAAGAAAAACTAGAGAATGAGAAACTATTGTGTGATATTATACCTCAATGTCTTACTGAGTGGAAATCTAATTTGATACACTCATGACATAGTTTCAGAACACTTTCATGCATATAGATTAATTTTTGGTGGGGAGACAGTACCACTAAAAATAAGAGATCCTACCTCTTGCAGAGTGAATGGAATAGAAGATTGCTTTTGCTAGCACTTCTTTTTTATTAACTAGAAACAGGGATAGACTTCCTTGTAAAAGACATTTCCCTGAAACATTTAAATGCATATTAGTATGTCCTTATATTGAATTGTGGGAAAGACCATAAGCAAACATGATCAGTCTGCATTCATATGACAGATGTGTCCTCTGTGTAGTACTGGTTGTGGCACTTATGTACTATTGCACCCTCTTGTAAGATTTCTAAAAAACTGTTCTGCTTTTCCAGTCCAAAACTGTTATAACTTAACTATTCAGACACAGCACTTGGTGTGTGACTATTATACACTAGTTAAAACATTGGTCTGATTAGTGTCCTTTACAATTAGCTGTGCATCCTGCTCACCTAGCATATTATTTGTTTAACTAATGTGAGCAAACATGGGTAAAATGATTGGAGCGGGTGACCGGTCATGAGAATTTTCTTTATCCAGCGGATTTAGAGACAACTGCAGGTGAGGTGGATCTGAGAGCTTGAGACTAGAAAGGAAGGTATGAGTCTGTGAAGGTGACTGGAAGCATAGGTAGCAACACAGATGAAATACCGGGGAGGAAGACATCTGTGAGCTTCATCATCCTCTCTGTTTTGATGTATTAAAGACCATATATTGAGAAAGAAGTCCCTTCTGCTTTCCCACGCAAACTGATAATCAGAGTCTGTTGCATTTTTTTTATCTTTCATAACTCTAGAGTAACACACAGATTTTCTGAGTCATCCTGTCCTCCTTACTTAAATTGGAATATTTGTGTCTCAAAAAACAGGACTTGTAAGATAAGGGAGGTTACAATTTGTGAAAAAGTGGTGATGATCAGGTTCCTTTAGTGTACTGGGAAATAGTGGATGGGAAAAGAGGATAAGTTAGTTCCTCTTTAAAGGTCTGAAACATCCCTCTTGCTTTCCAGTTGGGACAACATTAATGTAAGTTCCTGGACTCTTTGATGAGACCAGGAAAATAGCCTCAGTCCCCACAACAGGTTCTCCAGGTTTAGCTATAGAGGGACAGAAATGGATGAAATATTTTTCCTGTGTGCTCTCTTCAGTACGAGGATGCTTCCAGTTCGACTTCACTGCTTGCTTGAACTGTCTTAGTTTAGTATTCTTCACAAGGATTTGGGTCCATTCAGTGATCCACATATAGCTTAATTCAAAGAATTCTGAATTTAAAGTCCACTCTGACTTTTCTTTGCATTGTTCTTGAAATGGCACAAAACAAAATACATTTATTTCATTTGAAAAACAATCAGACTTTTCTTTGCATTGTTCTTGAAATGGCACAAAACAAAATACATTTATTTCATTTGAAAAACAGAAACTAGTATTTTAACATGTATTGAAGGATAGAGTGTGAAAAGACATAATGGTTATACATGTCTCAGTTCCCAGAATTTGAGAACTAGATGATTTCTAATGTTCAAGTGAGAAATGTTTTTTCTTGCTTGGTTTTTTGCTTGCTTGTTTGTTTGTTTTTCCACCTGAATGCAGGTTCTGATATAAAGGCATGACCTGCCTTTATAGTCTAGTATTAACAGAAACCTAATCTCACATACACTTTTCTTTCTTCCCCATCCTACACAAACTGGAGCATTTTCTGTAGAAATCATGTGTTCAGGTTTAAGTGTGTCCATAGATGTCTAAGTCATCACTGTGGTAGGTGGAGACCTAGAATAGGACTTGCTTGTCCAAATGTAGACACTTAGTTCTTCTGGGATGCACTAGAGTTGTGCAAGACATCTTAATGGGCATATGACCCAAGGAAGATAGATCCTTGCATGCTTAGTTGACAGTAGACAGTTTCTGAACCTCACCCTTGTGAGAAAGTGTCTTAACCTTGAAATATATGATATCTTCAAACTCTTGATTTAGTAACCCAAACCGTGTAACAAGCAACATCTGAGAGGATATATTAGAGATTTAGGATCTTCTGGAGAAACACTTGGAGGCCAAACAGTGTACCTTGTACATTCTTAAGTGGATTATGTCAGGTTGACAGATTTTAGGAGTTTTTAAGTTAAGACATAGATTTCTGTGCATATCTCACGATAGCTCAAATCTGAGAAGTATTTTGAAAACTAAAACTGAAAATGTTGAAAAAAAAATTATGTAGGTCTAGCTCTGTTTTCTTCAAACTGTCTCAACATATCCCTGACAAGTGTATGCACATTCTGTTTTTGCATTGTACTGAGCAAGGGTAACTAGTGCTTGGGCAGAATACACATTTGTCTAACATTAATGAAAAGATGCATCTGATGATGTTTGTAAGGTTGGACCTGCTTTTACAATTGCCCCATTCACTTTCGTAGGAACAATGCACTCACCCATTGCTAAGCCTACAATCACATCCATCTCTCTCAAAAATTCTACTCTTCTGCAAGGTCTGGAATTTCATTCTTCTGCTTCCCCCCCCCCCCCCTTTTCTTTTTTCCATTTACTGAATTGTATATAATTTCAAACAGAATTGTGGAAGAAAGGCAAAGAGCTTTTCTCTTTCCATCACAACTCTTGCAAAGCACTTCAGTGAATTCCTTTGCTATTTAATTCTTGATTAAGTTATTTACTTAATTATTAATCCAGGAGACAGAGGTAAGGTGGTCTGAGTATACACTATAGAATCATAGAATGTCAGGTGCTGGAGGGGACCTCAGAAGATCATCTGGTCCAGCCCCTCTGCCAGAGCAGGATTACCTAGAACACATCACACTGAAACACATTCAGACAGTTTTTTAATATTTCCACATAGGGAGACTCCACAAACTCCCTGGGCAGCTGGTTCCAGTGCTCTGTCACCTGCACAGGGAAAAAAATCTTCCTCAGGTTCACATGGAATTTCCTATGCCTCAGCTTCCACCCATTGCCCCTTGTCCTGTCACTGGGCATCAACGAGAGAGGCTGGCTCCATCCTCCTGCCACTCAACTTGCACATATTTATAAACATTAGTGAAGTCACCCCTTAACCATCTCCTCTCCAAGCTAAAAAGCCCCAGCTCCCTCACTCTCTCCTCATAAAGATGATGTTCAACTTCCTTAATCATATTTGTGGCTCAGTGCTGGACTCTCTCAAGCAGCTCCCTGTCCTTCTTGAGCTGGGGGGCCAAGAACTGGACACAATACTCCAGATGAGGCTTCACCAGGGCAGAGTAGAGGGAAAGGAGAACCTGCCTCGACCTATTAACCACACCCCTTCTAATACACCCCAGAATGGCTTTGGCCTTCCTTGCCACAAAAACACACTGCTGGCTCATGGCCATCCTTTCATCCACCAGGATTCCCATGTCCCTCTCCCCTTCACTGCTCTCCAGCAGGTCGGTCCCCAGCCTATACTGATACATGGGATTGTTCTTTCCTAGGTTCACGACTCTATATTTGCCCCTGTTGAACTTCATTAAATTTCTCCCTGCCCAACTCTCTAGCCTGTCTAAGTCTCTCTGAATGGCAGCACAAGTCTCCAGTGTGTCTATTTGTTAGCATTTAGATGACTGGAAGAATCCAGGTCTCCTTTTTCTATTTTCAGAGATATCCACGATTTTGAGTCCATAGGCACAACACAAATTCATGCCAGTGAATCTATATTTAATTGATATTGTATTTATTAGTAATATTTTAAATACTTTTCCAACCTAGAAACTATGAATTTATTTTCTATCTTGTATTTTCCAGCTTAACGTCTAGGCTTTTCTTTTTTTTTTCTTATTCAGAATAAATTGCGGACATTTCTGAAGGTAATGTGATTTTAGTTCTTGCAGCAGTGAGTACACAGCTGAAGCAAAATAATTAAGTCAGTTAATTCTGCTGCTTTCATGAACCATCCTTTTTTGGCTAACATGGGAGGCTAGCATTCCATTTTCTATAGGAATGTGTCTATCAAAACAGATCAAGTCAAGAAAATTACTACAGTATTTGACACAGTCATCCAATATTGTCCTCAACAAGGCAGAACAACTCAAAGTGAGTCAGGTTTTAATTAATGAACTGAAAGTATTATTTTTAAACTGCATTATTGTTAAATTTTACTTAAAAATCCTATAGGTATTGACATCAAATACCAGTACCATGGTACTGCAAAATCAGCAGTTACTGCAGTGACATAGCCAGTTACATTTTTTAAATAAATGTCCTCTGTATGCTTATGCTTAATAGTGATCCAGAAAGAATAAAGAGTGTTTTAAATAATCTCTCTATTGAAAATCAATAATTGGTTCACTTATTATGAGCCCAGTATGTGACACAAAAATAGAATAACATTTGCATTACATTTCCTTCAAGGACTCTTTAAGGAGTCGCAAACAGTGCAGAAACATTTTCTCCCCTACATCTTTTGTGAACAGCATGAAAGCTGTAAGTCCATACAGCAACTGCATACATTTTGTATTTATTTTCACTGTGACAGTGTAGGAAGCAGTGGTGTAGTGGGCAATCAGTGCAGAGTGTAGAAATAAGCAAGTAGAAGCTCTGTAACAGGGGTGATTAAACTGTAATTGCTACTTTTATCTTTTTCATTCTTTAATATAATATTTTGATCCTTTCTAATGTTCTACAAAAGGAGTTATATAGGATTATTGTCAGCCTGTCCTTTTAGGGCCTATAATTAGAGAAGGTGGAGGGCAGTCCACCACTTAAATAATGACTTTTATTTTAGTGTTTGGATTGTCTTTAACATACTGGATTCTATTTTGAAAAATACTATAAACTACATACAGCTTGATTTTCTCACAGGAAATTAAAAGAAAATATGTGGATTTATTTTGGTTTATAAGTGATTTTTTTTTTTTGTCAAAACAGGTGTTAATGAGAAAACAAAATGGTTCTTTTATTCAATGACAGGTAGCTTCAGTTAATTTTGGACGCATTCTGGAAAAATGTGACTTATAAACAGACCATATCATAAAAAGGTTTCGTTCCTTCGCTGCTTCTTATCTACACTCCACTCATAAAATGAGGATGAACTTTTTCTATAAACCTGGCTATAGGAAGCTCTCAATTCCAGCTGGAACAACATATCACTGTATTAACAAGGCACTGTTGTCAGGTTAATAAACAGAGCTTTCAGCAATGATTTCTGTACACAGAACATTTGTTGCATCAATGGAAAACATCACTTGTTGTACCAATCTGGGGACTAAATTTATTCCTGGATTAAATTTAATAACATGGATAGAGAAGTGAATTTTGCAGAGTATTTTGTACACACCTCTGTACTTCATAGCCTTTTCCTATTTTTTAATGTATAATTAATATTTTTTTAATTATCAAATTATTATTTTTAAAAACATATTTTCACCCAGATTGTTCACTGTCTTAGATTTTGGTTATTCACTCATAGACTTCTAACAAATTATAGATGCCCAAAAGGTGAAAGTATAGATGCCCAAAAGGTCAAGTATGTAAATGACCTTAGACAGTAGAATTTAAAAGAAAGCTAAATCTCACTGTAAAATATCCTGTCTTCTGATAAGAAAAAAAAAAACCACAAAAAACTATAAAGAGTAATTCTACCTCATTATTTCAAAAACAGCCTTATGAGTAGAATGAAAATGTCAATTAGGTTTTATAGATTTTTTTTTTCTATTCTCTGAAGGGAAATATTCACTTTGACAAAATCCCTGATGTTTACTCCAACGTAAGAAGGTTTTTTAGTGTGCTATTTCTGTATACTTGAAGAACTTCAGATTGTCAGTTAAGTGACAGCCTGAGACTTCACTGAATATATTTTCATATTGACAGAAATCTGTGATTTTTTTTCCAGTACAGCAGTATTCTCTAAGAGTTGTAAAGAATAACACCTGTAATGGTAAGAGGAGGACTCAAACAACCTTTTTTTTTCTTTTTTTTTTTTTTTTAACTTCAGTACAGAGAGCTTCAGAGGTGACTAGAAATGTAGGAACATTAAAGATTTTAGGGACACTAGTGAATAGACTGAACATCAAAACTTCAACAGTTCTTTTAAAACCATATTGTAATGACAAAATTTGTATTGGCAACCTATGGTGAGTTTGCATTTTGCTAATTAGTAATATATCAGTGAAAACTGTCTGCACAATTCTCCACCTCTCCCTGAAGGAGAGGGAAGAGACATATCAGTATTTCATCGTGAATCAGCTCAGTGTTTTACTAACCAATCAACCCAGCACCAAAAAGCATCAAACACAATCCCCAGACACGTGGATTGTATTAAGGATGGAATAAGAAGCCTTAACTCTGTAGTTCCTGGGTTTTGATGGATTATTTTTACACAGCTTTTGTATTTAGGGAGGATTACGGCACACATGGTCAATAAGATCACACAGTCTTTTTTCAGATCCCTATACTACTTCAAGGTGCAATGAAAAGAGTTAAATATGCGGAGAAAAAAGTCTGAGCCTCGTGGATTTTTGAGCTTTAAATTTAAAAAAAATTTGTGTATTTCAACAAGGGTCATTCTGTAATTTTTAACATTTTAAAATTATAAAAGAGAACAAAGAAGACCTGCTAAAAGACTCAGTATCATTACAGTGACAATTACTCTCCATTTCATCCATAGTGATCAGAGGAGACTCTTTAGCACTATTATGATTTTGGTTGAAGTGTATGGGACACTGCTACTTAATTTTGGTGAGATTTTAATGTAGTTGTTATGATTCTTCCATCGAAAGCATAGTTATACATTCTATGGTTGTCATGGTGTATTGTGCCAATAAATACTACGAAGGAAATTCTTCATGCACAGCTCAACGACATAATAGACTATAATGTTGGGGGTTTTTTTTAGTGCTGCTATGGTCTACTGTGTCAATGCCTACTGAGGGAGACTTTAAAGCACTCATCCAAGCACAAAGGGTAACTACACATAATAAAAATCTTTATGAAGTTTTTGGAAATAAGCAATTATTCTGCACTGCTTTGTTCATTTTATTTATAAGTGTTAAAATCATTTGCATACACAAGGGACAGGTGTGGTATTCAGTTTTCTCCTTAACGATTGAACTAATTTCATCCTCACAGGCTTCAGGAATCTTCAATAAAGTATTTTTGTATGTTGTCTTTCATTTTTCCTAATGTCAAAGTGCAAAAACACAAAGGAAAAACTTAACTCCCCCTCACTTAATGATCTCATGTTTCTCATTTTGTAAGAAAAGGTTATAGTTACCTCATCTTCTTAACTGAAAGCCATGCCTCTAACTTAAAACTTGTCTAAATTTTCTCTGTGTGAAATGGACAAAGAGAAGCATCTTCAGAGAACAATTTGGAGAAACAGTCATTACCCAGGTACCTAAAATGAGTGAGAGGAATCATTCACTGAAGAATTTAACCTAGTTCCCAGTTCCTGCATGTGAGTCCAGGCAATCCCAAGCACTGATATAGACTGGGCAGCGGCTGGCTGAAGAGCAACCCTGAGGAAAGGGACTTGGGAGTATTGGTTGATGAGAAACTCAACACGAGATGCCAATGTGCATTTGCAGCCCAGAAAGCCAATTATATCCTGAGCTGCATCAAGAGAAGCAGAGCCAGCAGGTGGAGGGAGGTGATTTTCCCCCTCTATACCACTCTGATGAGGCCCCATCTAGAGTATTGCATCCAGTTCTGGAACTCTTATTGCAAGAAAGATTTAGACATGCTGGAACATGTCCAGAGAAGGGTCACGAGGATGATCAAAGGGCTGGAGCATCTGTCCTATGAAGACAGGCTGAGAGATTTGAGGCTGTTCAGTCTGGAGAAGAGGCTTCGAGGAGACCTTAGAGTGGGCTTCCAGCATCTGAAGGGGGCCTGCAAGAAAGCTGGTGAGGGGCTTTTTAGGATTTAGTGATAGGACTAGGGGGAATGGAACAAAGCTAGAAGTGGGGAGATTCAGACTGGATGTTAGGAAGACGTTTTTCACCCTGAAGGTGGTGAGACACTGGAACATGTTGCGCAGGGAGGTAGTAGAAGCCTCATCCCTAGAAGTTTTTAAGGCCAGGCTAGATCGGCCTCTGAGCAACCTGATCTCATATGAAGTGTCCCTGCCCATAGCAGGGGAGTTGGAGTTAGACAATCCTTGAAGTGTCTTCCAGCCCTGACAATTCTATGATTCTAGGACTCTAAATATATGCTACAGGAAATGCATCTCACTCCTTATATAGAAAATGCAGATGCTACATTAAAAATTATTAGTTTGGACAACAGAAAACACCTTTCATACTACATAGGATGCTTTGCTAAATAACTATCACATTCTGACCTGAGCACTAAAAGACTCAACAGGAAGTTAAAGAAGCCATGCAACACTAACTAATACATTAAGTTTGATAGTGGGCTGTGAGGAAAGTTTAACCACCTCTCAGAGATGTACACAGAATCATACAATGATAGAATCATAGAATGCATTGGGGTGGAAGTGACCTTTAAGGTCATCTAGTCCAACCCCTTTGCAGAAAGCAGGAACATTTTTAGCTAGTTCAGGCTGCTCAGTTCATCAGAAAACTCTTTTCCTTTTTTTTTTTTTTTTTTTTAATAATGTTATGATTGTGGTGGGTTGACCTTGTCTGATTGCCAAGTGCTCACCAAACCACTCTATCACTCCAAATCCATCAACAGATCAAAGGAAAAAAAAATTGATGAAAAGTTTGTGAGTTAAGAACAAGGAGATTGCTCAGCATTTACTGTCATGGGCCAAGCAATCTCAGCTTGGGAAAATTAGTTTAAGTTATTGTCAATTAAATGGGTTAGAAATCATAACAAATCTAAGAACATCTTTCCTGCATCTCTCCCTTCTTTTCCAGGCTCAGCTTCACTCCCAGCTCTTCTACCTCCTCCCAGTACAGGTGGGTGGGAAAGGGAGTTTATGGTCAGCTCATAATGCTCTGCTCTACCTCTTCTTCCTCTTGCTCCAACTTGAGATTTCTCCCACAGGACACAATCCTTCATGAACTTATTTTCCTTAGATGATAAGGTCACCTGTCTAGTGGATGAAGAGAAAACAGAGGATGTAGTTTTTCAGGATATTAGTTAGACTTCATATTGTCCTTCACAGCATGCTTCTGAATAAGTTGTCTAAATATAGGGATGAAGCACAGTGTTTAAAGTGTTGTAGTGAATACCAGCTACAACTGGCTGGTGACCAGTCATCACCAATGCTCCTCACGATTCAGTCTTAGAGCCAATACTCCTCAATGTGTTTATCAGTTATCTGGATGCAGGAGTTGTAGACATCATTAGCAAGCATGTTTGCTGATGATATCAAATTGGGAGGTGCTGTTGACTCTCTTGGAGAAAAACAGACCTTGCAGGGGCATCTAGATAAATTGTAGCATTGGGCTCTGATTAATGAGATGAAATTTAATAAGTCTAAATACCATATTCTTCATGTAGGATGGAGTAATACTGGCCAAAAGTATAAACTGGAAGTATAAATGGATCTGAGAGTTCTGGTTGACAGCAGGGTCAACATGAGTGACCAGTCTGCCCTGGCAATCAAGAGTTTAAAACTTTGTCCTGGGGTGCTTTGAATATAACCAGTTAATTGAAAGAAGTGATTATTGTTCTGTATTCAGCATTGATGTGGTCTCACCTTGATATTGTGTGTAGTTCCGAGCCACACAATTTGAGAAGGTTGTGAATGTCTTTGAATGTATCCAGAGGATGGCAATAAAGATGGTGAGAGGGTTGGAAGGCATGTCCTGTGGGGAGCAGCTAAGGATTTTGGTCTTGGTTAACCTGAAGAAAGCAATCTCATCAGTCTCTGCAGCTTCCTGAGGAGGGGAAATGGAGAGGGAGGTATTGAGCTCTTCTCCTGGCAGCCATTCACATGTTGGAAGGGAATGGTTCAAAGTTGTAACAAAGGAGTTTTAATCTAGATAGTGGGAAGTATTTCTTTACCAAGAGGGTGATCAAATGCTGGAACAGACTTCCTAGAGCAGCAGTTGATATCCCAAGCCTGTAACTGTTTAAGAGGCATTTGACTGCCTTTAATAACCTGCAGCCCTGCAGCCATTTTCCACCCTGCTCCCACTACCAAAAGCTTGAGACATAAATCCAAAACAAAGATAAAAGTTGTTTTTAAAAATACTTTTTTCTCTCTGTCTTTTATTTTTTTTCAGTCTCCTTCTTTCTCCTTTGTTTTTTCTTCTGTCTCTTTTTCTTTCTTCTTCTTTATCTTTCTTTTCCTTTCCCTAAAGGAAATCTACGCAGGCTATTTCTAGATTTCGGTAGGGTTCTGGCCTATATAATGGCAAACTAAAAGTTTGGAACTTGACATTTAGTAGTCACAAACATCGCTGTGATAGATCTTTGAAACTGTCCTCAATGGTAAAATTTGAATCTGTAAGCATTCAGCAAAGATAAATGAAAAAAAAAAAAAAAAGGTGCAAACTTGTTCAAAATAATAGTATAGGTTGAAGTAAGTACAAATAGAAAATATTTAACTTATTTATAAAGAATCTCCCTAGGCCTAATGTTTAATGTATCCAAACCTGAAAAAGAACCTATAATAAAAATATGAACAGTTCTTAACTGTGTTATTACAGAGGCCCTGATGAATATAAAATAGTTTCAACACGCATTTCTGTGGCCCACTTTGGTACAAACATCAAGTGTTAGATTGATTTGTGATTAACTGAACTTCTTCAGAACAGTTATCCTTACTCATGTTCTCTGGTCATGCTAAATATTTTTGAGATCATTAAATCCTAGAATTACAGAATAGTCTGGGTTGGAAGTGACCTCTGAAGGTCATCTAGTCCAACTCCCTTGGCAGTAAGCAGAGGCACCCTCAACTAGATCAGGCTGCCCAGAGTCCTGTCCAGCCTCACTTTGATTATCTTCAGGGATGGGGCCCCAATCACTTCCTTTGGGCAACCTGTTGCAGTGTTCCACCACTTTCGTGGTAAAGAACCTGTTCCTAACATCCAATCTAAACCTACTCTTCTCTAGTTTGAAGCCAATTGCCCCTCATCCTATCACAGTCTCTCTCCATCCTTCTTGTAAGCCCCTTCAGATACTGAAAGGCTGCTACTAGGTTTCCCTGGAGCCTCTTCTTCTCCAGGCTGACCAACCCCAACTCCCTCAGCTTGTCATGATGTCGAATACAGATGAATCACATAAAAGTGAGTGATGCATAAGACTAGAAAATACGGAGGCTGTAACATATGTAGTGACAATTCTCCATATTTTTAAAACTCATGAAGATAGGCTTTTAATATTCTTTACTGGGAACATGGTCTGATCATGGAGTGCTTTGCTACAGTCTGCAACTATAGCATCTCAGACTTTAGCTGGGGTTTTTTGATTATTTTTTTCACTGTCAGACCACTCCATTATTCTAAACCTTACTCTTTGAAAAAATCTAGGAACCATTTCTATACTGACATGGGTGTCTAAATAATGCATTAAGAATGGGATTCCCTTCACAGATGTTTAGGTATGATCTTTGGCTCCAATTACTGTTACGGGAGGACACAAGGGCGCTTCTAGAGCAATATTCATCTGATCTCTTTAAAAACATTTTCAAATCATACTCAAAACAGTTATTTGGTTTTATTGATTACAAAAGAATTCTGTCACTTTGTTACGTTGGATTTCTATGTCTTTACTATTGAGCTGGTCATATGTTTCTCTACTGCAAGAACTTCCCTGATCTGCACAAATGTTTTGTAAACTATCTCATGTGGAGATAAACTATATAAACGGTGGATGCAACATAGTGACCATCTGAACTGAACCCTCTTAAGAACTTGCTAAGTAGAATTGTTCTCTGAACTGCAATTTTAGATAATATATGGACCTCTGTGAGCCGCTTTCACTTCTTTCTGTGAAAGAAAGTTGATCTCATCAACTCTCTGCTGATGTGTTTACATGTTACAGTTTAGTTAAGAACTGGTTTGGGTATGTTGGTAGTCTAGACTCCTAACAGTAGTAGAAAATGATCCAAAGAACTTCATGGTTTTTTGTCTTATTCTAGCTGTTCACACCTGTTATTTTTCAGGCTTGTTTGAGGTTTTAAAGATACTCAGGAGTAAGATAATCTGTGCATAGTAAGTGACATGGAGAGAATGTAGAGGTTTACACACCAGTACTATTTGAATGCATCTATTCTTTGCACTGAGGAAATCCGTAGATGGTCAAGTTAAAATCTTCACCTTTCACAAGTAGCCTAAGTAATAGCATCTGGTGTCTTAAAATGATAAGCATTATGAATCTTATCTCCAATATGAAAATCCAAGGTTGTCAGGAGTAGCAGTAGGACTTCTGTAGCCAATGAGCTAAAGGTGAACACACTTCTCAAAGACAGACCCTGAATGTCCTCAAGAGGGTTGATGACATATGCAATACCCAATATTCTGTCATTTACTTTAAAATGGCACAGATGTTCATTGGGACAGGCAGATGTGATTTACTTGGCATCATTTTAAAATATTTTTTTTCCAGCAATATTCATCAATCTAATTAAAATTTCATAAGGAGTGTTTCTCATGTGAAAAAAAATGGTGAAACTTGAGTTTCGGTCCTGTGTAAATATTTAATATTGAAAAAGAATTACAAAGTTCTTTCTTTTAAAAGCAAGTAAAACATATGATGATTATGAATCTCTTAGACCATGAGTGTAATTTTGGCCTCTGAACTAGAGAAGCACACCAAGAAGAATGTATTGAAAAGCTGAATGTTACAGTCCTGAGGTCTGACCATTTTCCTGTTTTATGAAAGACACACTGAAAACACAGAATCTTTGTGGTTTAGCTTGGACTTTATGCTTGTTACTCAATTACCTAAACCAAGAGCTGGTTGCAAGCCTGCCTTGGATATATTGGTCTCTCTACCTCAGAAGATCGATTTACTTGGTACATTGCTTAAAAAATCTTAATTTTGTTCCAGCAGCACTGAATTGAAATTACATTTGGAAACTTTAAACTTTAAAAAAAAACAATTTTTTTTTCCCTTTAATTTCTGTTGAGATCTTTAAAGATAAAATATGAAATATTCCACACCCTATATGTGAGCTGTTATTAATAGAACCATTGGTTGTAAAACACAGTTCTCTAAGATCCATCTGGAGATGACTTGGAAATGTGACCACCTCCGATAACAGTTTCCATTTCTTTGTCAGGATTTATTATGCAAAGATATGACTGTTTTTTTAATGCAAAAAAAAANGAAGTATAAAAAAAAAAAAAAAAAAAAAAAAAGAAGCTATGCAGTGATAGAGTCATGACAGTTATACAGAAATATAAATATTCCTTTCTTATTTCCTCTTGCTTTCTCTTAGTTCCATATGACGTCACAACTAAACTGATGATCATTGACAGTTTTATTGGATATCTCTGAAAGCAAACATGGGCTTAATCAAAGTCTGAATCCTTCAAATGTGAGTCTTACAAAGAGGTCATCTATTCTACTAGGTTTGATACTACCAAACCTGTTTAGAAGTAAAAAAATGGAATTTTACTTTTAAGAAATCAGCAACAGACACTTTAAAGACAGTATGTGATCCATTAATAATTACAGACAGATTGATATAAATTAAACCTACGACATTCATGTGTAACTAAGTCTGACTTCCACACTGCTAAATTTATAAGACTTTAGAGGCTAAGCTCCTCTAGGAAGATTGATTGATTAATAAGATTAGAATTGTTGTGGCTTTTGGATCTATCAGGGTAACAAGCATAAAAAGTGATGGCACGAAGCTCTGTATAGATGTTTTTAAATAATAGGGGTCAAACCTACAGGAATCATGCATTTTTTTATACCAAAGACATGTTATGTAACCATTGCTATTTCCTGCAAACATTATAATAAATATTGCAGACTCTAATTCAGCCCAACTGTTGCATATGGCATCTGCATATAGCTCTCATTTTCTCACTAATTTTCATGTGTTGTTATAGTAACTAATTCTTAATATTTCATTAATTTTTATTGACTCTGTAAATATCTAGTCAATCAAACAGATAATGCATAAAGCAGTTTCTATTATAAAATAACATCTTCATGACAATTAAAATGTCAATATGAAAACCGCACATGGATGAAAGTGTAAAATGCCAAGTTCAGTGAAAGGATAACTCAAGTATAGAAAAATGTTTACTCAGTAGCTTGAGAACAGAATGAAATAGAAATAGAAATTTCCAGATATTACAGATATTATTAAACCCAGTAATGACTCAACTGCCACGAAACCTCTTGTGAGGTGAAAGAGGATTGTAGCCCATAATTCACAGACGTAGAAAATGATGCATGATAATTTCATATGCTTTCATCCTGATGTGCCAAAACTGAAACACTTGTGCTTTTATTTCATAGTTGATGAACACCTACAACTCTACATGAAGTTAACCATTAAACAAAGAATAGTATCTGGAAGCATTAAGAATACATTTTTATCAATCAAGGTTGAAAGGGTGTTTTTTTTTATTTTTACTTTAAAATTGTTGAAGTATTCTGCACACATTTTTACATTTCCAAGATTAAATCTTGGCTTTTGTACTGAAAGATGCTTTTTCTGTCATATTATGTTTGGTATTTTATGGTTTCCACTATAATGCCTGGAAGGAACATTCAGCCTGAAAGTCTTTATTTAGTCTTTTGTCAGTCTCTCACTAGCAAGCTGCTTTTTATGTCGTCCTTTCTATTATGATTAATAGTTTACATTTGTATTTAGAATGCTTCAAGCTACAGTCATGCAATACCTTTCACAATTTCTCTCTATGTCTTCTGACACTACATGAATACTTGTGTTTGATCATTTTTTCTTGTGAGTAGGCAGTGAAGACAATGTGTAGGTGTAGTTTCTCAGTATGTTTTCTAGCAATTGTTTTTCTTCTTTCAGGGGCATGGAACCCTCTGTCTACATAGTACAGTGTGTTGGACACAGTGATTGAAATATTTGCAGATCACAGATCTGGGAAATCACTCAGACAAAAATAAATAATTGGACTTTTCCTTTTTACAGGCTTTTTTCGATGCTAGCCCTATCACATGAATATCATGACCGAGCTGTATTTGATACATCAACCATCAGTCCACCCTTTAACACCAACACACACTCCCCGCCCC